>CM053271.1:93572448-93702937 GCA_028583415.1 Protea cynaroides
CTAACAATGTCAATCACATCCAATTTCTCTAGTATTTTTGGTCGTAATCCCAATCGAAACTGAGATATCATCTGATCATTACTGTCTCATGATCCAGTCTGTGCACACAATTGGTCAAATTGATATACATAATCTTCCACACTCATGGTTCCTTATTTAAGATTATTCAGTTGGTCATGTAGCCTTCTTTGGAAAGAACTTGGTAAATATTTTTCTTTTAATTATTCTTTCATCTCTTCCCAAGTGATAGGTTTCAACCTCTTTCTCATTAGGCTATATTCATAATGCAGCCACCAATCATGGGCACCCCACCATAAGTTTGGAGCAAGTCAATTTTAGCTTTTGTAGTTCGAAAATGTCAAACCAATCGAAATAGTCATTTAGGGCATTCAGCTAGTCATGAAATGTTTGGGGGTCTTGTTTTCCATGAAACTCCTTAAGTTCCATCCATACCTTATGAGTTTGGTAACGATGGGGTTGATAGTCTCCATAATCTTCATAGAGTGGGTCTTGATATTACACTCTAGGGACCCTTTGGGGAGCCCTACCAATAGGCCTTGGCACTAGGTTGCCTATAAGAACTTCTCTTCTAGGAGCTTTTCTTCTAACTGGCCTAGGGTTATTTCTTTCATCCAAACTATCAAATTTGGCATTCATCCTTCGTTCTATGTTATATATCTTTGCATTAATATTGATCAATTATTAGAGAACCAAATTAATAAGGTCATTATGGTTATTGGACTAATTAGGAGAGTTAAAACTCTCCTCAGCTATGCTCTGATACCAATTGATAGCAAAGAGGGTTCAAAGCAAATTAATTTAACAAATCCTCTTTGCTGCAGGATCGTTACTCAGTCCAAATTCAAAACAAAATTAGAGAATAATGAAAAAATCCACTGATCTTTAGATCTGACCTTTAGAACCTGATGAAATTTGGCATAGATGGTCTTTATAAGAGATGTGAACACACTTTGAAGTTTGATAAGGATTTGAGAAGAACTGTAGAAACTAGGAGTCTCGAAAGTCTACTGTAACTGGTTACCGCCAATGTCTGAGTAGATCATATTGGTTGCTGCTTGTTGTTGCTCTTCACTTTCTCTAGTTTGTGTTGGTTTGAATTAATAGTATAATAGATCATAAATAATAAGCAATAAAGTTAAGAGTAGAAATTAACGAAACAAAGGATCAAGAGATAATGGAGTTTTGGTTGAGTCTAACAACCATAAGAAACTCAACCCAGAAAAATTTCGAAAATCTTCTCTTTTTTTATTTTTTCTAAATAGTATAAGGTCTGCCGCCAGCCTTCTCTTTCTTATTTATAACTTCTGAAAGGTTACAAAAAAAATAAGAAAGTTTTAAAACTGAAATTAGGAAGCTAAACTTCCTTTATAGAGAAACAAAATTTATAAAACAAAAAATAGGAAAGTTTGAAAACTGAAATTAGAAAACTAAGAGAATTTCTAATAAAACTCTTAAATAACTAATTGCTATAATTTAGGAAACTAACCAAACAAAAGAATCCTAAAACTTATAAAACTTCTTCTACTTGCTGACAGTATTATTTAGAATCGACTGGCTGACTCAATGGGTCAGGCCCATTTGATTTGATTACTTGCGACCCCTCCTCCTGGTGTAAACTTGACTTGCATCAAAACCTGATAAAAACCTAGAAACATTTTCTTCAGCTCTCTTTTTCAACTCTCTCATCCTCCCTCTCACATCTCTTCCTTGGCGAACCCCCACAAATCCCTCTCGCATTTCTTCCATATAAGCGTTTTTTTATTTGAGAGTCATTATATAATATATTATGTCTAGTGGTACCAAATGGTTATTATTTATGACTCATAATTTATTATCATAATTGATTTATCACAAATAGTTCATAATACATTATATGATATAAACCAAAGGGAGCCTTAGTTGTGTCATTTGGATTTTGGATGGGTGATTTGATAATTGTGAGATTTAGATATAAGAGAAAAAAATGGATTGACCACTTTTCAAATTTCAAAATTAAATTCAATCATATATTTTTCTTTAATTTAATTTTTTTATCCTAACAACTTGATAATATAAATATTTATGCACCCATTGTTATAGAACTTGAATCATTTTAAACTTAATTTTTCCATTTGAGAGATCCCACTCATAAAACTAAGGTTGTCAATTTTGAGACCAAGTCAGCTGAAATTAATTTGAAATTGATTCGGATCGAATTAATAATGGAGATGTTTCAGATTAATTTGTTATAATATTTATTGTCTCGATTCGGTCTGGGCTAGTCCAAAATCGAACTGTTAAAGCGGATTGATCAAGTCCACACCAAATTTCGTCCTAACCCAAATAAATTGAATGTCAAGGATTTAGACATATGGTGGTCAACCCCATTAGCACCAAAGTAGGATGGTATCCTTACCGAGATAATAAATGGATCCAAAATCGAACCTGCTCGAAGTCATCCTGATAACAAACCAACATCCGAACAGCCCATTAATTAATGTGTACAGTGCAATGCATCAGCACGAACCTCTTAATGAATATGTTTCAATTAGACCCTAAAAAACCTAACACCGATTTGGTCTAGACCAAAACTGGCCCGAACTATCCCATTGACACCCTTACATAAAACCACCTCTCTAAATTTCTTAACAGAAAATAACTCTTGCCGTAACCAAGATCAAGGGATCCAAATCGTCTCTTGTTGAAGCATCAACAGGAGACTCGGCTGACTTGTCTTGATGAAGGACATGTGTCCTATCTTCAATCCTACAGTGATCAAAAGATCTGTTGTAGGAGATTAACCTGTGAGCTATCAACACCCGAACAAAGGACTGTTTTGAAAAAACATGTTATCCCACGATTTCAAATGGGAGGAGAAACAGGGATAGCTCTACAACTGCAAATCCGGCATCTTCTTCTCCTCCGAAGTTGCTCTGCAACTCCCACGGCTCAGAGCAGAAGAGGGATTGACTATTCATCACCACCGAGATCTATCAATCTCCGATGGACGAAGGTAGAATCCAGAACAGAAGAAGTTGTTGATCCAGAAGAAGTTGCGTCTCAGGGCAGAAGAGGGAAAAAAATAGGAGTCCTAATCTCACTACAATGCAATTTGCAAAATGTTGCGATAGGCTTTCTTCTCCGCATTCTTCATCTCTAATCTCTCTATTGGATACCATCTGATCCCACCACCTAACATTATCCAAATATTTATTTCTTTTAAGAACAAAAGCCTCTCTTTGTGAGTGGGCATGAAAAAACAAAAGCCCCTGATCTCTTTCGTGTTCTAACTTCTAAGTAACTACAACCTATGAGATTTTATAGAGATTTGATCTCAAAAAAAGAACTGGATTCAGAACTTTAAAATAGACAAACTTCCAAGGAAAATGAACTTTCAATCTGCAGAGGTGCAGTCGCCATTCCGATAGAGTAAATTGAAAGAACAATGACCAAGTTCTGCCTGTGAGATTGAATCGACACCTTCGTATCTCTATCGTTTCTCCCCTGTCCGACAAGGCACGGAATTCAAATGGAGATCTTATATTGAAGGTTTGATGAACGAACTTCCAGATGATTCTAAAGGCTGAGCATAAGGAAAGAAACGATAGCACGTAACTCTCATCGAGCTTAATGACAATACTCTGTTGGAACTCTCTTTTAAGGCAGGAACGGCGGAGGGCGAGCTGAGCAGAGAAACATGTTTTTCAAAATGGGCCTTGATCGCCTACTGATAGCTCACAAGTTGATCTCCTGCAACGGATCATTTGATCACCGTCGGATTGAAGACAGAACACATGTCCTTCATCAAGACAAGGCAGCCGAGTCTCGTGTTGATGAAGAAGGGATATGATTCCGATCGGATTCCAAGTCGGATCGGTCCAACTAGAGGTGGCTAGAATAGGTACACATGTGTGATATGAAAAGAGTCTAAATCCGTCCTGACTCGGGATCGCTTGTCCGAGCCGATCCCGAAACCCAAAACAACGGATCCTTACTTAAAGTGATCCGCCAACTCATTAGAAGTTAGAACCGGCAGCGATGACCGAGACAAGTTCATGACCGTTGGGGATATGAGTCATGTCATGTCATGTCACATGACCGTTTTAAAGAATCAGTTTCAGTAAATTTTTTAAACTTAAAAAGCCTGGTGCCAGTGCCATTCAGTATCTCTCTCTCTCATATTCTCACTCTTCAGAATCTCTCTTGCGCGCTCGCTCTACTCTCCTTGAAAATTGATTGATCAATCGGAAGTCGGAGCTCTGAAGTTTGCTTAAAATCTGATCTTCTGAATCTGAAGCATTCTGGTAAGGCCCTTTTCCCTCTTTTCAGTTTCGTTTCGAGTTTTGATTTTAGTATTAGGATTTTTCCTGAAACTCTTAGTAAAATTGGTATTTGTAACTAGCTATGTGAGAGAGAGATTAGAACCAGAAGGGATAACTGAGATTTGAGATAGAGAAAGAGATGGAGAGGGTTACGTAATTAGAAGTGGGGAGGAATAAGTGAGAGAGAAATCTATAGGTATTCCTTAAACTACGTACTGAAGACAGAGGAGGAGGAAGAGACGGAAAAAAGGTTATAATTAAATCAGTCCAATCATCTTGAAAAAGTCTTTTTGCTTGTAAGTGTTTTACTTTTATCTTCCTCTTTTAGTTTTCACTGAATATAAATAGTGTACTCTCTCTGACTTTACACCAGGATTACAGGATGAATGTTTTTGGAACCTAGGGCATTGCATCATTAAAGATTTTAGTATTAGGGTTCTTCCTGAGACTCTCTAGCCTTTCTTTTCTGTGCATTTAAGTTTCCGTGTAGAATCTTGGTGGATTCTTTGATTGGCGGTTCACAACTCTGAATGTTATTAACGATTATTCATTGATTGATTTGGGTTTACTGTTTGACAGATTCCAAAGTCTAGGTTTTCAGTTTGGGATTTTGTTCTTTCTCTGAGTGTTGTTGGATCTGTTCTCGTCAGTTAGTTTCCCTTTATTTTTGTGATAAATTTATTCTTTAATTTATGCATTTCTTGACTGTAATGTTAACTCTCTTTCTTTCTTTCCGCCCTCTCTTTCCACCACCCAAGTTTTTTTTTTTTCCTGCGATATTCATTCTGCTTGGGACCTCTGCAATCTTTCTTTGTTTTAAATTGCATGAACCCTCTTCGGATGGTGGATAACATTTATAGCTGCTGATTGATTTTGCATACACTCTTCTTTTTCCCCTATTAGTTGCATATACAAACTTCTCCCCTCCACACATAATTTTAAACCACCTCTTCGTTAATTTGAATGATATTTGTTTTTAAAATCCATTTTTATGGGTGTGTGGGGTTTGTCAAATAGAACAGAAAGTTGAGAAGGGAAAAAGAAATATGGTGGGTACATGTCTATATGTCGCTAATATGGTTAATTTAGTAGGATGGAATGAAATTTGTTTATGCAGTATGGATTGTGGATTTGAGAGCATGATACTATCTTTTTTTTTTACCCCCACCCTCAAACACAAAGAAAAAAAAAAAGACTATCGTCTTTCTTGAGCTAGGCAAAGTATAGTCCCAGATGTTCTGTATTAAACATTCTTGTCCAATGATCATTGTGTATAGGTTTGTGATATTAGAATCCTCAGATGTTAAACTAATTAACAATCCTTTTTTCCCTTTTCTTGATTGAAAGCTCAGCTTTCCCTTCCAGGGTCTGTTAATTTGAAATATCATCCAGAGAAAATTTTTCCAAGGAAAGAAATGTTCTAAGTTTTTCTTCATAGGACTATGTTTTAAACTTTTAAGCATGCTCGTCTGGGGTTGGGAACTTGTGGATCTGTTCTCAAAGGTTTTATTTTTCCTCGTTAAGGTGATTGCTTTCCCAATAGTGGTTTTCCTTCAGTGTTCTTGGACATTTATGAGTGTTTTGACCCCTGAGTTTATTTAAAACCAATCAAGTATGTCAAAAGGTAGATCTCATGGTTTTTTTTCTGTATCTCTTTCTAGGTTATCTCATGATGGAAAAGTATGAGACCTACAGTTTTCAGATCCTCCCCCTTCTCTTCTCCCCTAGAAAACTGAGTCAAATTGTTGGGGATTTTAGATTCATCTAATTAATGGATATCTCTTTTTATCATAGATGTGATAAGGAAAAGGAAATCGGACTTGTGCACTTCAAGTTCTGACACAGAAAAACGACCATGTTTCTAGGAATAAAAAGTTTTTTATTTAGAAGATTTTTTTTTTTGGGTATGTTTTTTATTTAGAAGATTTTGTTGTTACCAAAGTCTGGGGTAATATTGTAAGTTGAGGCATCTTAAATGGTCATTAGTAGAATTCGATGGGCTATATAAATTTTTAGCTTTTAAGAACAAAGTTTGAGTTCGTTGGCTGTTTGCTAAAGAAGAACAATTATGGTTTGCTGGTTTCTCCGACTCCTTTGTCAGTTTCCTCTACAATCAGTTGTTCTTTCTCTGGCCTGAAATCTCCCAGTTCAGATTAATGTTATCTTCTAGAACAATTATGGTTTGCTGGTTTCTCTGACTCCTTTGTCAGTTTCCTCTACAATCAGTTGTTCTTTCTCTGGCCTGAAATCTCCCAGTTCAGATTAATGTTATCTTCTGATCCTTTCTTCTTCTTGTTCTTCTGTTTTCGCTTCTTTGTGAAATATCCTGTTTTTCTAGTCAATTCTGCTCTATTGATTTTGCTCTTAGTTTCTTACAAGAGAAAAACTAAATTTCTTCTTGAACTGATATATCAACTTGCCTAGGACACTTGACCAGAGTACCCTTAAATTCCGGTTTATATCCTAACTTCTATCAGTTTTCTTGTAAAATCCTAATTTCTGTCCTATTTTGATTACAATGGAATAATGGATTTCTTCTAATTAGCCTATTCTGTCCTCCCTGCTCTCCATTACATTTCTTCCCTTTTACTTTTATCTAAATTCTGTTTCATATTATTTTTAAATTTCTATTCAATCTTAGCCTGCCCTAGTCTATATTAAATTTCTTGTGTTTAGCATAATTAAAATTTCTTAGTGGTAGAAGACTTAGGCTTAGCAGTATATATCACACCAGTTTTGAAAATCGAACCAAACTCCGGACCGAAAAAGTCCCGGTCTGGTTTTGGTGGCTTCAACCAGTCAAAATGATGAATGAATAATGTTTTCACTCCTTGGTGTGCCGATTGACATGTACTTAATACAGGCTTCGGTTATGGGTTCGAACTTGCTTGCACTCAACATGAATAAAATTTTCATTTCCTAAAATAACGGGTACATTTTTAGCCTTGTGTTTTCAGCTTTATCCACTGTTCAGCGGATAAAGATTGCCATCTACCGCAGCAAGTTGTTGCTCCAGTATCTAGTTAGATATCCAAAGTATATGATTTATAAAATAGAAAGTGAAATTTTGCTTGGACATATAAATATTTTTTCTTACTTTGTGTAGCAGAAAATATAATCATCGACGAACGTATAATGATAAATAACAAATGTTTTAAGTTCGTCAGTGTCAACGAGGATTCCTTTACCTTTAGAGGAAGTGGATCCAGATCCTAATCGTATAGGGATCTGAACCATTTTAGTGGCAATGGATGGGTTCCTTTATTTTTAAAGGGGAATTACACTGAGGCAACATTTTCTGTTTCTCAGAAAATTGTTGTTGAAAATAAAGATTTTTTCCCGAAACTACTATTTCTAGTGTGGGAAATTTTTGGTCTTCTTTAGAAATAATGTCATCTAGTAACCATTGTTTTGGTATACTATAAGATCATGTCAATTAATTAAGCGAGGTTGAATTTCCGTTTCAAAAGGTTTAGGTTCGAAAATTTCAACTATACGCTTATCAATTGGTATAATTGAAGTTTTTGCGACATTAGTCAATTCATGAATAGCTGTCCATGAGATTGCTAAGTTTTCGCTATTTGAGTTCATTCCTAGTCCGTTGGTTTTTATATGGAGGACTAAGGTATCTTCTATGTTAGGGTCTGTGACAGAAACAAATAATTTGGTTTTATCCTAAATCAAATATTTCCAACCACAAGATTGTAATCTATTCCTCCTATCAAGGTTGATGTAGGATTCTCAATGAACCTTTTATCAAAGAGAAATGCTAGGATAGGGGTGTCAATTCCTTGTCTAAATAAAGCTATAATTTCTATTTGAATGACTCTAATATATCGGATTTGAAGGTGTTTTTTACACAATCGCATAATTTTTTCTTCGTTGAAAAGTTTAATTTCAATTTTAAAATTTTCAGTGAGTCGAGTAGTGGTGTTTCCGCTTGCTTGCTCAAAATATCTAGTTGACCAAAATGGCAACTTAGATTAACGATAAACTTCTTCTTTTTTAATGGTTTTATGTTTTTCATACTTGGAAAAGTCAACCACCATATCTTCTTGGATATAGTTGGATAAGTGGACCTGATCTGTTTTTGCAGGTGAGGCTTGTTTAAAACATTCATAAAGTTTGATTGATTCGTGGTCGTCTGATGAAATGGTGACATCTAATGTTTTGAATTCATAGATTTCATCTGACTTGGAACATGAATCAGAATCGGTTTCACTGACCAACTCATACAATATTTCTGAAGAGTTAGTAATGTCATCGCCAAAAACAATTTCAAGATTTTTTACCTTTAATTGTTTTACCATTTTACGGGGGCCTTTGTTTTTCTGAGGACATTTATTCATTACAGGCATAACAACGACAGGTTTTTGTCTTGTTGTTAGGGTTAGATTTTCTAACATATTTTTTCTATTTAAAAAATCTATTTTGTGGATTAAATCTTTTCCACTTATAACGGCGTCTAAACGGTTTCATGGATTTAGATATTTTATAAGATTTTCGTTTTTTCTTCGTGTAGGTTTTTTTCGCATCTAAATTCCCAATTATTTTTAATTAGGGATTTACAGAAACCTGGATTAAGTTTCTTCTTTAAGTGCTTGACTGCCTTTGCATCCAAACAATGATTGATTAGTTGTCTATAGACATAATTAATTTGATTTCCTAAAGTATATTTTCTGTGTCAAGATAGAATTTAAGATAATTATCTTTGCAAATCGTATCCTAAGGAGGGGGTAATTTAACAAAGAATTGTGACAACCAGTGTTTGGTTGAAGCTACTGGTAAAAGGTGATAATATTATTGAAATACTTTAGAAAAGTCTTCAAAGCTATTCATGTTACATAGCTTGAGCTTAGATAAAGCATATATCTTCCACCGTTTGTTCGTCGGATCTGATCTCGCAAAACTCATTTTTAAGGAGTTTTAACAATGCATCAAAAAACTTCATCGAGTTTTGAAGAAACTCTTTAGCAGCTTGTCCTTTTGGAGTACTTTCCCATTGTTTGAGAAAGTGAAGAACCTTGGAGGGTTCCGCTAACCCAATCTAATAATTTTTTCCTAGACCTTGTGGATTCAAAGCTTGTGATGACGATAGACAAAGATTGTGCCCAATGATAGATTCGTAACTTTTAAAAGGGAGACATGTGTTAGGTCTAAATAGGTTCCACCTGAAGCTACGTTTCCTTTCTTTTTGGGTCATGAAAACAGGGGGATTTGGTACAAATTCTTTTGAATCATCTGTAGCTTTCAGATGTTCAACAAAATCGTCCTCGGTTGTTCGAGGTTGAAAATCTTCATCAGTGTTATTAAGATGATCGTTGTCACCAATTTTTCGTTTTTCGTTCCTAGTATAGTCTGGTTCTGTGTCGGACTCAGTTTCTGACTCAGTATTAGATTCAGTGTCTGAGCTTTCACTAGGCAAGTCTATCCTTCGTGGATTCCATGACAAGGTATCGGCCATGTAGATTATCGGGGGAAGGAAATTTCTAGAACTACTAGGGCGATTTTTCTTTGAAGATTCAGTTTGAATCTTTCTCGATGTGCCGGCTATTAGTTTAGCCTTGTCATTATTGGTAAAAATTTCATCCTGAACCTTTTTTGATACTGGAATTAACTCATTGTCTTTTTCAAATAAGACTCTGAAGGGTTTTCGTCTGTCTCAGTCTCTTCAGAGAGGGGTTTTCCTCAAAAATATTATAATGATGCTGCTTAAATACCTTTTCATGTTCGATATAAAGCTGTGCATCATGGTTACTAATTTTTGTTTTTCAGAAAAATCAGGTTCTTCTTTAAACCGTTTTTTTCTAATAGTCTATTATTTCTTTTAAAGAAAGAAATTGCGAAAGAGTAGTCGGTTTTTTCGTATTTAGGGGTTTCAAAGATTCGGCATTTCCATAATACCATGCAGTTCTGTGGGATGTGGAAAAAGCAGGAATCTCTTTGGAAAATTTTTTGTTTAAAATTTTGTCCAATTTTTGTCCAGCCTATTGATTGTCTCTTCCGTCTCTTGGTTGAGATCCAAGTCTATTATAGAACCAAGTTGGGTTACTTGATCCTTGACTAGGATAATTTCATTTTGAATATGATTAACTTTTTTGTCGATTTTACGAAAAAAAGTAAAAGATAAATCTAATGGCATATTAACCACGCCACTTATAGCGGGCAATTTTTCATTACTTGTTTTTAATATATGAATACTATAAGCATACTCCGTACTAACACCACATAAATTTGCTATGCATTCACAACTTCCTAGATCTGTTGCCATTTAGTTTTTTACTTGGCATTTAGATCTCCAGATGTCATTCACCACTTAAATCTGTGAGTAGACGAATTACAGCCAGCTCAACCACACGTCTTCCCAGCTCTAAAGGGAGCATAAAGGCCAACTACCCCACAAAATAAGATGGTTATGGACTTGAAGATCTCAAAACCTTTCAGCCAACCGGCAAAACTTTAAACAAAAGAAAGACTTAAAGCATAAAAGTAAAAGGAGGGTTGAAGAAGAAGAAGTGTATAAAGTAAAGACGTAAAGTAAAGACTTTTAAAGCAACATAAAAGAAAAGAAACTAAGAAACTTCATTACTAACCAACCTGGGTAAGGTGGGATTCCTAGTACAAAGACTTTTATAATCACCTCTAATTATAGGCTAAGAATCTGATAGAAGACAGTATTCGAAGACTATAAGAAGAAGATCATATAGTTTCTTCAAACTTCAACAAGAGCAACGAGGCTCTGATACCATTTACAAACATAGAGAGAACTTTACAAAAGAGTACTCAAAGAGAGAACTCAAAGAAAGAACTAAAAAAAGTAGATGAGAAAGAAAGGTAGGTGGGAGAAAGGGAGAGTGACCTTACAAGAGAGAGAGAGGGAAGGTAAGGCATACCTTTAAAGGAGAGGGTAGATGCCTATTTATAGAAAAGGCATGAGTTAACTATTGGGTTAATAGTAACTCAAGTTAAGTTACTTTTTGAATAATGTTTGTCGGTAACACTATTCACTGCTATAGTAACATGAACAGTATTTACTGCTACGGTAACATGAACAGTATTTACTGCTACAGTAATTCAACATAAAAAATCAAGTCTTCAGAGATGTCGTATGCTGGATTTGTAGCATGTGGCCTTGTAACCAGGCTTTATGCTAACGTGTGCAGTTGGTTATTACCTTGAGACTTCCATTATGTCAGCAGGTACTGCCGGTGTTGGGTCCGCTGTCAGGAGAGGACATGTAAGAGTCATCGGTATCGAGATTGAGATATCTTCGCTTTAATTAACGGTGATCGATGATTTCTTCAACCTCAAGTAAGTATTCAAAAGGTAGGTCTAGAAAGTTCAACTTGATGAACTGTTCTAACCGTTGATGAACCTCAAGTTTTTGCTGAGGAGTGATCTGGTACGTGCATATTTATACAAAATACTCTCTGTCCATCAGTGATTTGAAAGTCAAAGAGTTGAGCAAACTTGGCCGCATCATGGAGCTCGACGATCGCGTTGATGAAGAATTGCTCGCCTTTGATTTGTCGAGCCATTGTCAATGCTTCATCAGCTAAGCCCAAAAAAGGGAAGCTTCCATTCGTTCCCAATCCCCGAAGAGGTGGCATCAGAATCACTGATCCAAATTCTCCCTGTTGATCTCTTCAACCAGATTAATACAATCTGTGATGAAGAACAATATACAGTTTTTAATGATATTTTAACCCAATATTATGAAAGACTATTTGAAAACAAATACAAACATCTGCGTCTATGTTTTTACTTGGAGCTCCACCCTTGGGATGAAACAGCATTTTCTTCGGGCTTAGTCTCTAGAATTTATTTTAAAAATACCAGTGCCGATTTAATTAATCATTTTCCTAATATGATAAAAACCATGCTTTATCATGTTGCTGGCACATGGAAATTTGATAATTATCTAGAACTAAATATTTTTGGAACTCTGGGATGACGACAAAGATAACGGTTTTATGGGCCTTATCAAATCTGGGACTTAACCAGACCGTCCGATATTGATCTAGTAAGCCCACTATAATGGCTCGACAAATCAAAGGCGAGCAATTCTTCATTAATGCGATCGTCTTGCTCCATGATGCAGCCAAGTTTGCTCAACTCTTTGACTTTCAAATTACTGATCGACAAAGAGTATTTTGTACAAATATGCACGTTAATTACCAGATCACCCCTCAGCAAAAACTTGAGGTTCATCAACGGTTAGAATGTTCATCAAGCTGAACTTTCTAGACTTTCCTTTTGAATACTTACTTGAGGCTGAAGAAATCATCGATCACCGTCAATTAGAACAAAGATATCTCAATCTCGATACCGATGACTCTTACATGTCTTCTCCTGACAGCGGACCCAGCACCGACTGTACATATTGACATAATAGAAGTCTCGAGATAATGACCAACTTCACACGTTGGCATAAAGCCCGGTTACAAGGCCATGTGCTACAAATCCAGCATACGATATCTCTGAAGATTTGATTTTTTATGTTGAGTTACTGTAACAGTAAATACTGTCCATGTTACTGTAGCAGTAAATATTGATCATGTTACTATAGCAGTGAATAGTGCCATCGACAAACACTATTCAAAAAATAACTTAACTTGAGTTACTATTAACCCAATAGTTAACTCATGCATTTTCTATAAATAGGCATATACCCTCTCCTTTAAGGGCATGCCTTACCTTCCCTCTCTCTCTCTTGTAAGGTTTCTCTCCCTTTCTCCTACCTACCTCTCTTTCTCATCTACTTTCTTTTAGTTCTTTCTTTGAGTTCTCTCTTTGAGTACTCTTTTGTAAAGTTCTCTCTATGTTTGTAAATGGTATCAGAGCCTCGTTGCTCTTGTTGAAGCTTGAAGAAACTATATGATTTTTTTCTTATAGTCTTTGAATATCGTCTTCTATTGGATTCTTAGCCTATAATTAGAGGTGATAAGTGTACTTGGAATCCCACCTTACCCAGGTTGGTTAGTAATGAAGTTTCTTAGTTTCTTTTCTTTTATGTTGTTTTTAAGTCTTTACTTTACGTCTTTACTTTATGCACTTCTTCTTCTTCAACCCTCCTTTTACTTTTATGATTTAAGTCTTTCTTTTGTTTAAAGTTTCTTTTTCACATACTTTCAAGATCTTTTGCTGGTTGGCTGAAGGGTTTTGAGGTCTTCAAGTCCATAACCATCTTATTTTGTGGGGTAATTGGCCTTTACGCTCCCTTTAGAGCTGGGAAGGCTTGTGGCTGGCCATAATTTGTCTACTGAACTCACAAGATTTGAGTGGTGAACGATATCTGGAGATCTAAAAGCCAAGTAAAAAACTAAATGACAACAGATCTAGGAAGCTGTGAATGCATAGCAAATTTATGTGGTGTTAAGAGTACGAAGTATTCTCATAGAACTCATATATTAAAAACAAATAATGAAAAATTGTCCGCTATAAGTGGCACGGTTAATATGCTATTAGATTTATCTTTTGAATACATCCACAAGTGTTCCTTTTTTCTTATTAGGGTGGGGGGGGGGGGGGGAGGTTGGAGTTAGCTGTTTGAGGTATTCTGCCCTTTATGTTAGGTGTTCAGGTGGTTGATTTTTATTTGTACATTCCATCCTGGTTGATCCATCATGAACTAAAGTTTTTTGCTCTAGCATCACCCAAACAGAAACCAATCTCAAACTTCACTAGTAAAGGAAGCTACAGTCTTTTGCACCCGAAACAGAAACCAATCTCAAACTTCACCAGTAAAGGAAACTAGAGTCTTTTGTTTCCTTGTGCTAAATTTTCTTTTCTCTTTGGGTAGTTATGTATATGTGTTGATGATACTGCAGGTGAACATATTGAAGTTTTTTTTATCCATAACAAAAGAAAGCAGCAATGGCAAACATTCGAGCACAAAGGCAACTGATCCTTCAAGATGAGAATTTGGGTATTCATCATAAAGGTGCCGAACATGTTTTTCTTCTGTTATAAACACAATTGTATCCGTCAAAGCCGTCAATAGTATGTTAAAGGTTGAACTTTTCATCTTTTAGGGACTTCTGCTAATGGAAAAGCGAAGAGTTTTACAGAATCTAAGAAAAAAGGAGCAGGGGGACTTGGCCATCGGAAAGCACTCAATGATATTACCAACTCATCTCGCCTTCGGCAAGAGGTCTCATCAAAGAAGAAGAATAATTTGAAGGAGTTCAATATTGCTGAAGAAATGTGTTTGCATGATCACAGAAAATGTGTAGAGGCACAAACAGCAGCTATGGATCGTTATCGTATGGACAAATTCTTTTTAGATCTTGGTACTAATTCTGCTTCTCACATTCTCTACATAGTGATGTCTTTCACACATATGTTTGACCATTTAAAATTGTCTTTCATGTGCAGAGATATTATCTCCAGTTACATCTCCAAAGTCCAAAACATCAAAGGTGTGTTATCTTAATGTCTATTGATCATTTTTAGGTCTTCAGCTTTTTTTGTTTCTTTCTTATGTTCTTTATGTGTAGGTTGCAAGCATAAATAATAAATACTGCTTTGGTTGTTGTATGTCGCAGGCTAGTCCTGGTAGCCCTCCCAGGTCTCTGGAGTTGATACCATTACCTGAACTGCGAAATCCTTCAGCATGGTCGGACAGAGACTCCTCTTGGTGGGACTACCTTCCTTCCCTGGTACAATTTGAGCCACTCATTGTTGATTTTGTTCTCAAGCCAGATGCCAACAATGAGCTGATACCATCCTCTGAACAACTAAACCAGGATGGTTAAACAGGGACTTTCCTCATTCCCCAATGCAATTTGCGCCACTTAGGTAGATCACTTGATCTTGTTGTCAAGGTAGGATGCTAAGTTGCTAACTATTAACGAGTGCTACTATCTTGTTATCAAGGTAGGATTCCTGCTAACAATTAACAAGTGCTACTATTTTTGTGACGTATTCCAAATAGTTATTCTTCTTCCCTCCATTGATTCTTGTTTTGTACTCTGTAGACTAACAAAGGTTGCCTTTGGTATCATTTTTGTTTTTGATTTTTGTTTAAATTTTTGTCTTTTTAGATGTTTGGTATAATTTCTAGATGTTATTTATGAAATGAAAAAAATAAAAACAAGAACCCCTTTTTGATTTTTGGCCAAAAATGGTTTTTGAACCTAATTTCCGCAACTCTAAGTTGCACATGGCTTTTTTTTTTTGGTCTCCAGAACCAAGGGCAAAGGGTTTTATAATAGAACTCTCCTCACATCTTCCACCTTCCCAATCTCTGAAGAAGTGAAAGCAGGATTAACAAGAACAACAACCCGGATCTGTGAACTTCCCGAAATTGGATTCTGTAAGCTACTATCGCCATTTGTTTCTCTCCGTTTTTCTGCTCCTTACCACTGAACAAATTCTCAGAACAATACGGGTAGAATTTTATGGGACATCATAAACACCGCCAAGATTTTAGGAGCTTCAATAGAATTCTAGGAGACAACGTCACCCTTATCGTCGAAGATCACGATACCATTTTTCTATACGGGTAGAAAATTTTTATTTTATTTTTATTTTTTTTGTGAAATGCAGGTACTGGAAGAAGAGCCCCATTCCCCATCATTTCAAAACACAAGGGGTTTTGGTTTAGAAACAAGCTTGAGCTGAAGCTCTATCGAACTTGATGATGATAAGTCTCACCAATATCCCACCCTTGTCCGCAATGAAAGCTGGCACCGGGTGTTGGTTGAAAATGGGAAAAGCAAGATTTTGTCTTGTACTGTTTGGGAACAGCAGCTTCTTCCTGCTTCGGTACCCACTCTTGATGATGATGTGAGAGTGAGGGCAGTGATTTGATGAGAATGGACTGTGAATGTGATAGGTTCTTCTTGTTGTTCGAGCTAAATGTGGTGATGGGTGATGAAAAAGACGACTGCATGCTATTCATGGCCAAAAGTTGGGGTTGAGAGACATCACTGAGTTGTCTTTTAGGTGCTTGACATCGAGTCCCACAGATGGGTTTTGGAGGTTTTTCGTTTGGGTTGACTGGGGTTCATTTTTCTGTGGCGACTGTTCCCTTCTCTTTTCGTTCTGTTTCGTCTGCAAAAAGCATACATTATAGTTCAGATTATGTAATCTGTAAACCCTTAGTATCCTATATCATACGCAATCACCGATGAGAAGGTTGGCTGTGTCGGAGAACCCTACTATCGTTGCAACTAGGAGAAGACATTCCAGCACTGTTTCAGCAAGTTTGATAACGGATTTCTCTATTGTGAGGGCCAGAAAGTTCAAGATATATTGGACTCAGTGGAGAATTGAAGAGGCCTTTTTACCTGTACAGTAAGCTCCAAATTAATGATCATGGTTCCATCATCATCTCCGTTACCATCGATGCCACGAGAGTTTACAAGAATACCCAGATAAAGAAATTCATAGCTGGTTGCAGAGACGCCAGGACCATGATGTTGACGGGCATCGGAAGGGGACTGTGTTTGCCAGAAACAAGCGGTGGCTGTCCGATCTGGAGATCTTGTCGTTGGTAAAGCTGCTGCTACTACTATTGCTATGATGTCTTCTTTTGCTAGCAGATGTTCCTGCTGCTCCTTTAAAGTTGGGGGTGTTGGTACTTAACCAAGAAGATGTAGGTAGCATCGATGGGGTTGCATGAAGAAGAAGAAGAGGAGATGAGAGGAAGAAGCACTACAAAAATTATTCCACACATTAACATACCAAACAAATTTGTTATTCTACAATATATAATGTTTTAATGTTTAGTTGTTACTAAAGCAATATTTTATTTTTTTATCAAAAATAATTTACAAAAATGGTTTTTGATAAATAAGTAAAAATCAAAAAACAAAAATGATTTTTAAGAAAATCCTCTCTTGTATTATATATAATGTATTATAAATTATTTGTGATAAATCGATTATGATAATAAATTATGAGTCATCTTTAGCTCTCTCTCTTTCAACTCTCTCCTCCCTCTCGCATCTCTTTCCTGGCAAACCTCCATATGTCCCTCTCCCATCTCTTCCAAAAGAGTTTTAGGCTCTCTTTGGTTTGTATTATATAATGTATTATATAATATATTATGAAATTTATGGTTGTTTGGAATGATTTATAGTGTCTATTTATAATTAAAATAAATTGATAGAAGCCATAATCTACAAATAGATTAGTAATTGTTTATCATTATTAGAATAATCTGTTATTCTGTATTTATCACTTAAACTTGAAAACTCGATAAAAATCTGGAAATGTTTTCTTTAGCTCTCTCTTTCAACTCTCCCCTTCCCTGGCGAACCCCCACAGGTCCCTCTGGCAACTCTTCATATAATGATTTTTTTATTTTTTATTTGGGGGTCATTATATAATGAAGTATGTCTAGTGGTATGAAATGGTTTTTATTTATGACTCATAATCTATTATCATAATTGATTTATCACAAATTATTTCTATTTTTTTTATTTTTTTATTTATCACAAATAGTTCATAATTCATTATATAATACAAACCAAAGAGACCTTTAGTCTCACATCGGCTAGAGAAAAAAAAATGTTAGAGACAAGTTATAAAAAAAATAAAAATAGTAGACTCTTAGGCTATGTTTGGTATCATTTTTGTTTTTGTTTTTTATCTATTTAACAAAAATCATTTTCAAAATGATTTTTGTTAAAAAATAAAATGTTGTTTGGTAGCTATAATAAAAATAGATGGTAGAATGAAAAACAGATTTGGCATACTATGTCTAAAAATGATTTTGAAAGTCTTCCTCTTCCTCTGCCATGGGGCATCTATTCCTCTTCCTTTGTCAAGTGATCCAATCACAATTGGGAAAGAAAATAGGAGAGGGGAGATAAAACATTAGAAGGAAAAATTACATAATAAAACGAAAACAAGGAGACGCGACCACAGCTTCAATGGAGACAAGAGGCCATGATGAAAGAGAAGGAGTTGAGAAGAAGAATGAAACCCTAAAAGAACCCACATCAAATACATAGAGATTATGGAAAGAAATCAAACCACGAACCGTCTTTGGAGAAACGACGTCGCCTCCATTGGAATGATTGTCATCGTCGTCATCGTCGCCGTCAGAGCCATCTCTAGGACGGTTGGGGGTTGGTTTTTTTTTTTGTTGTGGGGGGGGGGGGGGGGGGGGGGTTTTTTTTTGGGGGGGGTGGTTTTGGGAGGTTAATTTTTTTTTTTTTTTTTTTTTTTTTTTTTTAATCGGTTAGGCTAGATTAGTTTAGGTTAATTTCAATCTTTAATCGATTTTGAGTCTGGGCATATCGGTTTTCTAGTCAACACCGGAACAACCAGTTATAAGTAATACATCATCTAAAGACCATGACCTGATCGATTATTAAATGGTCGGTCTGATTTTGGTCTTTTTTATCAGACCGGTTGATTTAACTGATGCAGTATGGGTCGTGACACCATTGTGGAAGGATTCACATCCTCTCCTCCCAATCGTTCTGGGAGGACGAGAACACCCCCGTCGGATGGTCGACACGTGGGTCTCTGGTGAATCAGAGCCCCACGTCCGAACTGACACCCGAGCCAATAAGCTGAGTCGACAGGGGGTGTCAGCTCGGACATAGAGCTGGGATTCACCCAAGACTCACTTGTCGGCCATCCTGGGGGGTCCCCCCCCCAATGTTTAGGAGGAGAGGATGTGAATCCCTTGTGGAATGCATTCACAGTTCACATTCAATCATAAATGGTGGCACAAGGGCGAAACCTCTTCAATTTGATTAGGCAAAAATTGGTTTGGATGCATCGTCCCAATCAGCTTAATCAAGGTGGCCCCTTTACCCAAATAAAATAAAAAAATCAAAGTGGCCCATCAATTTTAGTTATGTGCCAAGATGAAGTGCCAGTTTTGGCTGTGTGATGGATAGGTCTTAGGTTGGTTTTGTCATATGTCAAATTTTATGATGTAATTCAATCAAATACTTTATGAATCAGCAAAGCATGATTAGTTCTATGATTGCGTGGGTCAACCTAACATCTTTACAATGAACTTGAACTTCCAAAATGTTCGATATTCAGACCATGGCCGTAGGGGTGTCAAAATTGAGCCCAAACTGAATATGGATTGAAAAACTGGATTGAAATCTTATTGGACCAGAATTAGGTTTGTTTTATAAAGATTGATGAGGAATCAAAATCGGAAGGGAGTGATGGATAAGATCGACCTGAACAGATCCAACAGTCCGATACTGGACCGATAAGAACCCAGTTAGCCAATATTTTAATAAATATACATAGAAAACTGAAATCTAACTGGGATCAATGATATTGAACCAATAATAGCCTATACGCCCAATCTTCTTAACATACATACATACATAAGATGAAAAATCAAAATTTAAAAGGAAAAATTTCATGCACTTCTCTAGTACTTTACCTTTTACCTTAAATGCACCCAAACCCCAAATAAGCAGTTAATTACAATTGCACCCACTCTTTTAATTTGACTAATAGAAAATGTAAAATGACCCTTTTTCCTTCCCAAAAAGGATTTTATTTTTTAGAAAACTGGGGAGAGCTTTCTAGGTTGCCGCAACTCATCATTCTTGAAGATTTTGTGTTTTTCTCTAGAACTATTGGAGAAGATGCAAAGTGTTCCCGAATCTCATATTTCTTCATCCCTCTTTTGTCCTTAACTTCAACAAAAATAAATCGGAAACCGCGTAGTAGGCCTCAGATGAGTGGGGACCTGCAAGGATAAAGACGAGCAGGCAATAGGAGATTGGAACTGGACTTGAGGAACACTCTGATGCCAAAGTCAAGTATTCCATGGACAAACACTAGGGGAACTCGATTGAAAGCAATTTTCGAGTTTCGTAAGAATTGTGAAAATAGAGAGCAATCCTTGCTAAAAGGGTGTAAAAAGTGAAGTACGATAATCTCTGAGGTCATCCTTATATTTAAAGGATGCGAATGGAGACTAACTATGGCGATGACAGATTTGTCCAGATATAGGTCGTGCTTCTTATGCAAAGGTTTGGCAATCAAGAAATGATAAAATACGCCAAACTCTATAAGTTAAGATCTTCCAAGCATGATATGATAGGAGTGTCCAAGTTATATAAGGCAGGTTTGGATCCTTGCCATAAACGGAACATGCCCTTCTATTTCCAGTTGGCGGACAGTTGGGGGTCGATCTTTTGAGATCCGATTCCTTATAGGATACTGCCAGGTGTGGAATCATGATTGCCTTGCTGGGACTGCCATCAGGATGCTGACATGTGGCGGTCTAGATCAATGGATAGTTTACAAACCCATCAGATAGATACGGTGAAACGAAAAATTAAAAGAAAAGAATGAGTCACACATAAAGGATTAAAAACTCTGCCGTTTCAGAGACATTCTAGAGCAACATCAATTTAAAGCCAATGGCCTAACGCAAGAAGAGTATATTCTTCTTTTAAATTTCTTTTTTTTTTTTTTTACTTGGAAATGTAAAACTAGAACAGAACAAAAGCCATACCTTCTAGTGGCATCAAAGGGGATCCACATCGTTTCTTTCTTGAGATTCAGGAGGAGAGGTGGCGGCCTAGATGGATGGCCGACACTTGGCTCTTGGGTGAATCCAAACCATCCATCTGAGCCGACACCCCTGTCGGTTCAGTTTGTCGACTGGGGGGTCGATTTGGATGGATGACTCGAATTCACCCGAGAACCAGGTGACGGCCATCTATCCAGACCGTCGTTCCTCCTCCCGAAATCTCAAGGAAGTTTGAATTTCCATCAAAGGTGAAGGCGACAAGGAACTGTCCGGGATAGCTCGACTCTCAAGGTCTCCTTCTTGATATTAACGTCATTACAAATTGTAATGGCCTTCTGGTGCTCCACGGAAGGAGGCGGTAGGGGAACAGCTCCACAAGGGTAGCGGCCACCACCAACCGAGTTGCCTTGGCCCACAGGATCAGCCGCATGCATCATGGTGTTGATGGTTATTGTAAGGTTTGGGCAGCGGGACTGGTGCTATTTCCATCAGCAACAGTGAGAATTTGATTTGCGGTGTTGGTGCTCGCAAGTCGATTGCCATGTATAATATGGTCTCGATGTATAATAATCAGATGCTCCATTCTCTGGTAAGTTGTTGACTGGGAAAATTTATTTAATGGGATTGGAGAACATGTGGTGAACATTGAAGCTAAAGGTTTGTTGGCCATAATAGCTCTGCAAACCGGTTATGAGGATCAAATCAAACAATAACAAAAGAATAAGGTGAAATTTACAGGTACACAAGTACAAGTAAGAAGCCATGGATATTTTCTAAACTTCTTCTGAGACGATAATAGGATTCTCAGAGGCTGGATGTACATATGCATTTGGGTTTGGGGGTCCGAGAGCGAGAGAAAAGGATGTGTGAAAGTTTACACCTATTAGGAATGAGTTGATTATTCGGAGTTTGGAAGAAAAGACCGTTGCCGTCTTCCATCTCTTCCAAGTAACCGAGTATTCAACATTTCAAGTCTTCCGTGTGCTTTCTTTCATCTCTGATTGTTTTTTTATTATTATTAATTCTAGTAAATAAAAACAAATAATGAGACTCTTGGGTTGGGAATCAGACGTGTGATGTCGGGGATGGTGGAAGTGCTGCCGGTCAAGTATCCAGTGAAAGCTTTCCAGAGGCAAGGGTGATGTCAACAGCCAGACCCAACTTTAAGTATGTTGGACTTTTGAGTACAGTCAACTCGAAGAAGAGAGGGATGCATGAAGCAGGAGGAAATTGCAAAGGATAAGGTTTTGAATTTCATATTTTGAATGTAAATGTCTACATACAATGAATCTAGTTTCATCTTAGAATATTGGAATTATAAAAAAAAAAATTGGGTAAACGACAGTTACCTCCCCTGTAACTTACCTTATTGATCGTTGACCCCAAAGGTTTCAAAAAAGACAGTTACCTCCCCTAAATAACTATTAAAATCCAAATAACTCCACGCGTTAAGAATATTCCATTAGATGGTAACGGGGGAGTCTAATATTTTTTAAATACCAAATTACCCTTTTAGAGAGATGAACTACCTATTTTACCCTTACTATTTAATAGGATTACTACTTCTCCATTTACTCTCTTACATTTTTTCCAGTTTTCAAACCCTTGAATCGCCTTCTTCTTCGGAGCTCTCCGCCGCTGTAAATCCTTGAATATTGAAGTAATTTCTCCTAAAATCTCTCTAGATTTTCAATCCATATTTTCACTCTTATCTTCCCTCATCTTTCTCCCATTCCAGTCGCCCTTAGTTGACGATCATTTTCTCTCCTATTCTTTTTTGTTTCTTCTCTCCTAAAATCTATCCAGATTTTCAATTCATATTTTCACTCCTATCTTCTCTCATCTTTCTCCCATTCCAATCGTCTCCTATTCTTCTTCGATTTCTTCTCTCCTAAAATCTCTTCAGATTTTCAATCCCTATTTTCACTCCTATCTTCCCTCATCTTTCTCCCATTCCAGTCGCTCTTAGTCCACGGCCATTTTATCTCTTATTCTTCTTCGGTTTCTTCTCCTACTTCCTCTCCTGGCAGGATCTGCTCTTCCCTCAATGTCGAAATAAAAAACTATGTCATTTCTCCTCCCTTTTCTAGCTCTCTCTCTTCAAATCCCGATTCTTCCCCTTCTTTTTCTGTTGCAACTGATTTCTCACAGGTTTTCTCCTCACCAAAATTCGGAGATCCCCAATCCCTTTTTTTTTTCTCCGCCATTTTCTCTCACATCTCACTTTTCTCTCTTGATTCGACAAGTACTTTAATTAACTCACTCATATTATATATCCAAAGGAATCAGGAGGGCTGTCAACAGGGAAGAGCGAAGGAGAACCAGAATATGAATTTCATATTAAGAATGAGAATCCAACATGATTAAACACAAATCATAATACCAATTCATGGAAATCAAAACTAGTGCTTAATCAAGGAGTTTTGTCTCACTGGTCGCCTGTAATCGTTCTGCTTGCATCTGAGTCCATCGTATCATCTCCGTCGAAAAGATTGTGAGGGAGAATGAGAAGAAGATGGGATTAGAGTTTATTTTATTTGGATATAAAAGGGTTATATTGGTCTTTTAACAATAATAAGATTTAAAGTATAGATAAAAGGTTGAGGGTAGAGTTGTCCATAAAAAATTTAACTTTAACACCGTTAAAAATTGGGGCTATTTGGATTTTAATAATTATTTAGGGGAGGTAACTGTCTTTTTTGAAACCTTTGGGGGTCAACGGTCAATAAGGTAAGTTACAAGGGAGGTAACTGTCTTTTACTTCAAGGTGTACAGAGAGATTTGTGCACACTCAATAATCTTGTAATCTTATCTCCTTTCATACATTTGAGATTCAATATACCAACATTATAAATATACATGTCAACCTATGAAATAGGCTAGACAAAATGATCTCAATTGGTTTCATTCTTCTCATGGTATTGGAGCCCTAGTTAGTTGACTTTTCCTTTTCAAAAAGAAGATGTTGTTATCAACAAGCTCCACCACTACTCTTGCCCCCATTCATCCACCAACCACTGGTAATGGTACATCACCTTCCACCTTTCACCATTATCTCACCGTCAAACTTGCTATAGATAATTTCCTACTCGGGAAAACATAGTTACTTCCTCTACTGAGAAATCAAGATCTTATGGGTTACATCGACGACACCATCATCGAACTACCTAAAACCATTATTGTAGAAGGATCATCCACTCCCTCACCAAATCTAGAATATCAAGAATGAATTTGGAAAGACCAACTTGTAATGAGTTGGCTCTTTGCATCTCTCGCCGCCAACACTCTCCCTTATGTGGTCGGCCTGAATACTGCTTCTAAGGTATGGAAATCTCTACAAACTGCATTTGGTTCTCTTTGCCACACGAGTATACTCCAACTCCATATGCAATTACAAACTAACTGCAAAGGAGATAAATCAATCGGGACATACCTGAGAGAGGTCAAATATGTCTTAGATCAACTTGAAGCTGTAAATAAGCCGATTGGTATTGAAGAACTCAATGCTATAATTTTTCAAAATTTAAGCGACGAGTACAGTGATATAGTAGCTTCTCTTGCAACAAAACATGAATTAATATCCTTTGCTGATCTCAATCGACTACTATTGAGTTATGTGTTAGATTTATGTGGGCTTAATTAATTACTTAAACTAGTCCTCTCCTCCCAATACAACCGCGGGAATCTAAAGTTGAACACCGATATGAACCGATTTGGTTTGGTTACGTTCAAAACGGTATGAGATAGGTTTGGTAACCCTAATTCCATTGTGGAAGAAGGGTTATTTTAGGGTTGGCAATGCATCACCACACCTACATACCAACATGGCTGGATATTGTCTCTCGCCCACGTCACTAATGGATTGGTACTCCACTGCTACCCATCATAGCACGTTAGACTTGTCGGGATATCCTCAACGGACATGATAAAGAAGACTAAGTGTTGGTAATGGTATGGCATCAAATCTTGGAGCCTCGTGGAGCGTATTGAATATAATCATTTTCCATCGAAAGTTCTTCATGTCCCTATTATGAAATTCATAGTTTATGATTTCACTACGGCGATCCGTGTTCTTTGAACATCTTTTCCTTGTATGGATGGAGAATGGGTTTCTTGGAAACCTTAAACTCATAATATTCTAACATCATGAACTCCGATTAGGACATCCTCAACTACGTATAGTTCGAAAGATTCTCATTTCTCAGTCTTTACTGTGTAATTCTTTTTTTTTCAATCAATGATCTTCTTGTTTTATGGGAAAAGCTCACAAATACTCCTTGTTAATTATTGGTTCTATTAGTAAGGAACCTTTGGATTTGATTTTTAGTGATATATGGGATCCAACACCAATGACCTCCTCTACTGGTCACATTTATTTTGTTATTTTTATTGACGATACGATAAAATATGCATGGTTATATCTGTTGTCCAAACAATCCGAACTACCTTCTGTGTTTATTCAATTTCAAACCATGGTTGAACGTCAATTTTCAAACAAAATCAAATCATTTCAATCCAACTGGGGAGGAGAGTACCAATAACTCAATCAACATTTTTGTCTTCATACACATGAACAAGAATGCATGGGGCTGCAGAAAGAAAAATCAGACATATAGTCGAGACTGGACTCACCCTACTAGTTCACGATTGTTCTCCCCTACGGTGCTGGTCATATACTTTTGAAAAGTGCAGTCCTATTAATCAATAGTATGCCACTTCACACATTACCCTCACTCATCATCAATTCCACACCACCCATAGTTGAGCAAATAAATACTGATTATTTATATCCTCCCATTAAGAATTCTAATTGCCATGTAGTTGCTAATCTTCTACAAGTGGCAAGAGCTGCATGTAATGCAATCACCACAACCACCACAGTTACCAACAGTCCCTACAAGGACTCATCCAAGGACACTTCGTCAAAATCCACGTCCCTCAACATTTTATCCACCCCCATTGGTTAATCTCATTGAAATAGACTCATAAGTTGAACTAACTTCATACACTGAAGCAAATAAGCACCTACAGTGGAGAAAAGCGATCGCTGAAGAATACAATGCATTGATAAAAAAAAGCACTTGGTCCTTAGTACGAGCAACTACCAGTTAAAATGTCATCGGTTGCAAATGGATTTTTAAAACTTAAAAGAAAAGATGACGGAACACGTGACAGCCGTATAAAGCACGCCTTGTTGTTAAGGGTTTCACCAACAAGCAGGTATTGACTTCAACGAGACATTTAGTCACATTTAGTCTCGTGGTCAAACCGACAATCATCAGAACGGTTCTCTCCATTGCCATAAGTGGTCCATCCATCAATTGGATATAAGTAACGCCTTCTTAAGTGGCACATTAAACAAGGTATTATTTATGTGTCAACCATCTGGTTTTGCTGATCCAGACAAACCCAATCATCCATGCTGCCTATACAAGTCACTTTATGGTTTAAAACAGGTTCCCCGTGCCTAGTTCAACCAGTTGAGTAATTTTTTTTATCACATTGGGCTTCGAAGGATAAAAAATAGACACCTTATTATTCAAATACAATAAGGCTCCACATCGGCTCTATATCTTGGTATATGTGGACCACATTGTCCACACAGATTTAGATCCGCGTATGGTGCATACGATCATAAATGCCTTAAGTAATGAGTTTGCCCTTCGTGATCTTGGCAAACTACATTATTTTTTTGGCATCGAGATTCAGTGTGATGCAAATGGCATTCAGTTATGTCAACAAGATTACATACAGGATCTGCTCAAGAAAACTAGCACAGATAATTCCAAACCAGTTCATACACCAATGGCCTCTACTGGCAGACTATCTCAGAGTAGTGGCATCTCATTGGATGATCCTACATCGTACAAAAGTGTGGTTGGTGCTTTATAGTATGTGACTGTGACCAGACTAGACGTGGCATTTGCTGTAAACGAAGTATGTTAGTTTTTGCATACTCCAATAGATGAGCATTGGCAATCCATCAAACGAATTCTCCGCTACCTCAAGTCCACAGTGACGCATGGACTTTGGATATCCTGCAACTCACATTTCTGGCTCCAAGCATTTAGTGATGCGAACTGGGCAGGCTGTATTGACGATAGGAGATCTACGAGTGGTTATGCCATTTTTCTTGGAACCAATCTCATCTCATGGTCAAGAAGAAAGCAACCAACGATAGCTCAATCATCTACTGAGTCTGAATATCGAGCTCTTGCAAATGCGACTGCCGAAATGATATGGATTTGGTCACTCCTTCAAGAACTGGGCCAACCGATATCTCAACCTCCAGTTTTATGGTGCAATAACTTGGGTGCCACGTATATAACGGCAAACCCCATATTTCATGCCCACACAAAACATATAGATGTTGATTTCCACTTTGTCTGACAACTTGTAGTAGAAAAACAACTCTACGTACAATTCATATCAACTAATAATCAACTGGCGGACATCATGACTAAGCCATTATCCATCATCCGATTTGAATTCTTACAAGACAAATTGATGATTCACAAGAGACCATCAATTTGAGGGGAGGTGTTAAGGATAAGGTTTTGAATTTCAAATTTTGAATGTAAATGTACACATACAATGAATCTAGTTTGTTCCTTCGAATATTGGAACTATAAAAGGAAGTTGTACACAATCTCCATCTGTATAGAGAGATTTGTGCACTCTCAAAATCTTGTAATCTTATCTCCCTTCGTACCATTGGAGATTCAACATACCAATAATATAAATATACTTGTCAACCTTTGAAATAGATAAGACAATATTATCTCAATTGATTTTCATTCTTTTTCAAAGATAAAAGTATTATTGGCATTAAGATATTTTAGAGAAAGCCACAATGCCACATTATCAGTTAACAGACCTATCATAACGGATAGGGTTTAGAGGAGGTTCGTGTAATTAACTGTGAACTCGAGGGATTAGGTGCCTTTTAAAGGAAAGTACAAGGGAGGTGCATGAAATTTTTCTAATTTAAAAATAATGGCATTTAAAACGTTGTAGAATTAGAAAAGGAAACTGAATATAACACCCCGATAAGAGCCATTAAACCAACATGGAAAGAAACCGAAACCAATGGAACCGAAATTTTTAATAGTTTGGTTTTGGATTTATTGATATAGAACCGAAATTGATTCAAATCAGATTGAACCAAACCTATTAAGATTGGACTGAGCCAAACCAACTGATTGACACCCTTATCCATGGGGACATTTGGTGCGATTGGGATCAAACATGTGACCCAAGCTTTTTGGTCAATTTCAAACCTAACCTGAACCAGATCCGGTTCAAACTGACAGGGCAACAATCCAATCCAGCCCTCCATGCCAATGCCATAAAAGGATAGAGCATTCATTTGCTTATAGCTCTAGTTATGGTCTATATAATACTGTCATTTTATCTTTTGAGGTGAGAAATGAGAATCTATAATACCATCTTTCGACCCAAAAAAATCTTTCTACCAAAAATAAAATCTGGACCTTTACTTACTACTGTGGTCTCCAGAAGAACAACAGCGGAGTTTGTTGCGCTACTTGCGGAGTAAAAGAAACTAAAAGTAGTAAGACAACTCGACAAGTAGGAGACATTCTCTCGTGACATTCACACACTAGAGAAAAACCCAACAGATCAGTTTAAGAAGAAAGCAATCGTGAGTGATTTACAGACTTCCTTCGATCTTTCTGGAGAAAAGAAAAGGTAAATCTTTTAATCTAATTAACTATTCATCTACCGCTCACAACCTACAGTCTGTCTTAAAAAGTTCTACTTTCATTTCGCATCTGATACGATCGATATTTTTTTTTTTTTTTTTTTTCAAATGTTGGGAAAAGAAGAGGTCGATTTCTATTGTTTTTCCTCCTCTGTTTCTTATTTATTAGTTTCGTTTTAGTTTCTGCAATTGCCTGTTAATTTTGTTTCTGCAAAATTGTGATATCGAATGGTACTTTTATGGAGAACTCAAAAGATTAGGCAATTGGTGACTTGGGTTTCCTAGGGTTATGCTGAATTTTATATTAGCTTTATGGATTTTTCTTATTGGTATTCACTGGTTTGTCATATTTTTATATTCTTCTTTTTGGAGTTCAGTGAGTGGTCACTTAACTGAAGAAGTCCGTTTGCCTTGATTAGATTTATATGATTTGGTTCTGTTGTCTAATCCAGTCTTTTTTTTTTTTTATCACGATTTAAGATACATTTATATTGAAACACAATGGTGATAGCTCTTGAATTATTTCGTGATATGAGATTGGGTCTTAACTAGGCATTCCAAATTGTGAGCTCACTTATTGATCCAATAAACAGTTAGAAGCCTAATTGCAATGGGATGATTGGGAAACCTACCCGAATATTTCCAATGATTGCGTTGATGTCTTTTTTGGTTGAGCTGACTCACATTAGGATGTTAATTCCAGAGAATCGGGAAATTTGTGACAATGTGGATAGATTCTAACGTCTAATCGTTCCATTCAAAAGAATTGGGAATATGTTCCACTGCCTTATAAGCCATTTTTGCGAACATGATGCATGTTTATTTTTAAATATATTTTATTCCAATTAATTAAAACGAGCTTGGGAATCAAAGGGAGATGTTTAGTGGTAGCATACAATTACTCAGTTCTGTACTTAACTTTTCGGTCTTTTTATTGATCGATCATTTTTCTCTTAATTTATTTGTTGATCCATCAATGCATAGTGTGTTGTTTCTATTATAAATGATAAAGGACCAATCCTTTCTTATGTGGATATTGTAATGCAAAATTAATTATGTCAGAAGCCATTCAGCCCAACCAGTGTTTGTAAAATAAATGTTGAACAATAAAGGGACAACAACACAGCCAATCATATTGGAAATGGGATAAAACATCAATTCAACCAAGCAAATATTTTAACCACTGGTACCAACATGATTTTTTTTATTACAAGATAATTTCTTAAAATTGCAAAATTTTTCCCAATTATGTTAATTGTCTATAAGTTTTAATGTATGTCTCTTGATCCCATTCTAATATTGAACACTTAGGTTTTTGGGATTCTAGGTGGAAATAATATATTTTTTCATCTTGTTTATTTTTCATCTTTCTAAAGAATTATTATTTTGCTCGAATTTCACATTTTATAGTTTTTGCATGTTGTCTATATATTGATGTTTTGTAAATGTGATTGGTTTAGTCACCATTTCAAGATAATTGGCTCCTTTATATCTGTACTTAACCTGCTATTGGTTATTTTTTGTCCGTGCAGTACCTGGATTTATATATTCTCCAAGAAAAGCAGTAGTATTGCAAAAAGATTTGAAACCGAGTACATGAAAGGATTAAGAGACAAAATATTAAAAGAACCGGCAGTTATCTGAATATCTAATCACTAAGTTGTGGCAAGATTTGGATGTATGGTTTAATCTTTAATTTCAATTGGCATTTGGATTTTGAGTTTTCGTTGCTTGTCAATTTTGCATGGGGTACTAGTGCTTGGTATTTATTTCATGGAAGCGCACAGTGGTGGAGTGGGCATCATGTTGACTTGATTTTCTACAAATCTAGAAGTAAATGATTTTGTGATTGATAGGAAAAAGGACAGCCATCCTTTTTCTACTAAAGGAAGTGTTTTCTAATGTGATGGGCCTCAAGGATGATTGTACCCAGACAAGCACTGGTGCAGTCAACAGTAAAGGTTTGTGCTCAGTTGTCGAGGGTGAAAATTTAAGTAGATGTCCATCATCACGTCAAAGTACAGATAAGGATTCAAGCTTGTCAACTTGTCGTGTCTGCCAATGTGCTGAATCAGACAGAAGAGGGGAAGCTGCACTGGGATTCTTAGGCATCATCCCTCCAATAGCCCTTCCAATACAGGAATTAAAGAAACTTAGTGGAGAATTGAACTCTAATAACAGAGAAGCTAAAAAAGAATGTGATAATGATGTTGCACATGATGAAGATTATGGGAGCGAAAGTGGAATTATTGAGTTCATAAGCCCTGACGGGGAGGTTTTCATATGTGATCCGGATCTAGAAGCAGGTTCCTACCAACATCAGGATGCACTTATAGAACTTGGGTGTTCTTGTAAAAATGATCTTGCTCTAGCACATTATGCTTGTGTGTTGAAGTGGTTTATTAACCATGGATCTACTGTTTGTGAAATTTGCGGAAGTGTAGCAAAAAATGTCCGGCTTGCTGACTTCAAAAAGGTGGTGACTTCTTTAAAGGATTACGAAGCATTAAGGGAAAGGACTGCCACTGGGGAACGTATTATAGCACATGTTCAGACAGATTCAATGGTGGATCCTGATGCTGTTGCTGCTATTCGAAGACAAAGGCTTAGTGAAATTTCTCTTTGGTTCAATCCACACAATAACAATAATAGTATTCATAATAATGATAATAATATTAATAATACTAATAATTCTATCACAGTATCACAAGGAGGCTTAGAACAACTTTCTAATTTTCCTGCTGAAAATATTGTTCCCATTGAGAATCCTGCAACAAAATGGGCTGTGGAAGGTACTGGAATTCTCGTTGCTACTGGGCTGCTTACTGTTACTCTAGCTTGGCTTATTGCTCCTCGTGTGGGTAAGGTATGTAATAACTTTGAATTTTTTTCAGTTTCTTACAAGATGATATATATAAAGTTTTGTGATCTGGTACTTCAATGTTTTAACTACTGGATCTGGATCTATCTTTGTGATAGAATATTGTCTAATGTTTGATACATCTAGAGGAAATAATCAAAGAAGGAAAGATCCAAAGCTAATATTGTTGACATTGGTTTTGTCTAAGTTTTTGGTTAAGTTTGAAATGTTTTGAAAAATTAATGTTTATGTACAACTTTTTTTCGTTTGTTTGTCTGGGTGGTTCAATTTCTATGATATTGAAGCTCTTTAGTACTCATTTCCTAGACATGTTGTCCGTGCTATCCTCTGCTGGTAGTAAGCTTCGCCCACATACATTTTGCCACATGGTAGAAGAAAACTTTGAGAAATGGTTGAGATATAGTTTGTTAGGTAATACTCAAGGGGGAAAAGTGCAATACATAATGGCCCATGTGATGCAGTCAAAACTGCTCGATTAGGCCTAGGAAGACCTTATTTTGGGCCATGGATGGGTTCAATAGACCTTGGTACTTGTTTATAGGTTTTGTGTTGTAACAGGCATAATTTATGAACACATATTTGGGGTTTTATGTCTGCATATGGGATTAGTAATAGTTGAGTGACTTAGTCTACAAGTAAGAAGAGTTTGAGTTGGAATAAGATACTTGTTAGCTAGTATATGGTCTAGTTCTGAGATTGTTTACTTTAGTCAGCAAGAGAGTGATTATGAGATCAAAGCATGAGTGGAATTAGAAATTCCCAAGAGCAATATATATATAATCATCCCCCATTGATTAGCAAGTTTTTGAGCAATATAATTGAGTTTTCTTAAGAGTTTTTATACTTTGATCTATGCATACGAGGAACAATATTGCAGATCTGGTAGATGGCTATCTCCTCCTTCCATTGATCTGCTAAGATTCTTCTATAAAACTCCATATCACTCTTATTTATTCAATTATTCTTGCTTGCTATTTTCTGAGATTTAAATGTGATATTGTGAGTTCTATTGAGTCTTATTTAACCAGTTTCTAAGATATCTAGTGTCATTTCTTAGTTCTCGACCCTAGCTGGAAAGTTCAGCACCTGGGTTTCATCTCTTCCTTGACGTCTGATTTTCAAGATTATGATATTGGTTAATAGATCTGCTAAAGGTATAAAACCTTTTATTCAACCAGAATTTCAGTCTGATTTGTCTATTCGATTGAAATATTTCTCCTATTCTGTCCATGTTCTATTCTATTGATCCTGGACTGTTAGTGTGGTTCAGCAGCCTTTGTGCTCTCTAGATTCTATTCTAGAACTCTGAACCACATCTCTATGTGGTTTAGGTTGACCCCGAAATTTGATGGGTCACAATTCCAATGGTTCAACATCTTTCATAATTCATAGTAAAAAGGGGGCCCCAAGTCAAGCTTGACTAGTCGATCGTGAGCTTAGCCTTTTACTGTTATATATAATGGGAAGGAAGGAAGGAGAGAAGGTAACATTACCAAAAATTGTAATGCTAGTCTTGATTATAAAAGTTAGAGAAGTTATTTAAGATTAGAACTATCAAGCATAATCCTCTGTATTCATGGTCTGATCTTTTGGAACCTTAGATGGCTCGATGTGGGCCTAACCTAGGATGTGACCACCCTGGAACAGTGTTTTCTTGGACAATTATACCCCTGGCCTGTAGTGCAGAAGTTGTTGTAGAGTTTCCAGTCATTAGTAGCCTCCTATGCACCGGATATAGTATTTATTGGTAATTGTTTCTCATTATTTCTTAAGCTCATGGAAAGCATGTTTATATATCATTTGTGTCTGTGTAGAAATGTTCTGTTTGTAGCTTCAGAAATTTTCTTATCCTTGTTTGAAGTTATACCTAATGCTAAGGGCTTGTATACGCATGCTATTTTTTGGGAATAGGTTTTTAACATGGATAATGTGAATGCGTTGTGTTATGTGAATTTTATAGACTTGTTCCATGGTGGTGCATTTATGTAACAGTTCTACTTTGATTTGCAGAAGACTGCAAAAAGTGGTCTGCATATTCTTCTTGGGGGTATATGTGCTTTGACAGTTGTGATCTTCCTCCGCTTTGTAAGTATCCATTTTTCCCCCTCTTATCTCTACACTTAAATATGTGTTTATTAGCATCTGTAGAAGAAATCATGGTGCTGTTTTGATATGTTTTAAGATGCATTGTCGTTGTTCCTGATGTTTCTGATGATAGGACCATCCATTTTGGTATAAGGAATACCATAATGCTTGCTTGTAATGATTCCAAATAATGCGTAATTTATACCTATGCTAGTTCGCATTTTATTCATGGTTGAGAGATCCATTTGTTTTGATTTTTGTTATTAGCTTTAAGCTACAGGTAAAAATTAGTAAATCTTAGTTGGCACTCTTTTGATATCCATTGAGATGTAATAATGCATACAGGTAAAAGCCTGCAATATCTGAAAATGGCTAATGCTAAGTGCAATGATAGGTTAGCGTTCGTGGTATTTGAACCTATGTATTGGTATGTCAGGTTTCTTCAGAAAATCTTTCCGATTGTCCTTTTATTCTTCACAGACCAGAACCTTTGTTGTAATAGGATGCTATCTTTGTTACTTAGTGAATACCATCTTCCTTTCCAGTTTCAATTTGTTCAGCTAGGTTTGCAAACTTCTTCTACTGAATTCCTCACAGGATTCCCACTTGAAGGAAATGCATAAAATTACTTGACTAAGTAGGCAGCTTATTTACCAAATTACGACTTGCAGATGGGTTCTGGGAGCAAGAGTTTTGTAAACTCCATACTAGCCTCCACCACACCCATTATAGGTGCATCTTCTCACCCTGTAAGTATAAGTTCCTATACTCCACTCCAGTGGTGTTATCACCTTTGATGGTTTATAGAGTGAAGAGATTTATGAACTCCACAGTAGCCTCCACCACGCCCATTATAGGTGCATCTTCTCATCTTCTAAGTACCAAATCTTCAGTGGTGTTATCACCTTTTTTGGGGTCATAATATATTCATTTTGTAACTCCACCATGTGTCTACATAATTGGTAGACTTGGTTTTTACAGTGATAATCAAGCCTTTCTATTCAGAAGCTCAAAAGACCAGGTTGAGGAATGCTTACAATAACAATTAATTTTCTGCAACTTATATTTGAATGAATTTGAACTCTTTATTTATGAGCTGAACCTGCAAATATGGACCCATAGGAGGGAAAAGTAGGTGACATCTTTCATGTGTGCATCCATATGAACTTATGAAGTTGTGTTGCTGACCTAAAGGTTGGCAAGCCAAGATCGAAGACTGGTAGAGAATAGAGATAGGTACTAGAGTCCCACTAGAAGGTAACTTTGGCAAGCTACAGTCCCACTAGTACCTGCTGCAGGAGTCTCACCTAAGCCCATTTGAATCACACAAGCAAAATAATATTCAGGTAGAATATTCAAAGAGAATCGCTGTAAATTTTTGATGGATGCCTTTGAGGGCAGTTATGTTTGCATTATACAGATGAAATCTTGAATACAACAAAAATATTTCCCATACAAAACCCCTTTGGAATTCCCCATACATAGATAATAATTCCTAGACATAGAAAATTATCCCCAAGACATTGGAAACTGTTCCCAACACATGAGGAACTACAAACAAGATATTGAAAATGAAAATATTTAATGCTTCCTTGGAATACAAAAAGGCAAAATAGAGGTTGTTAGAAGATGGAAGTTGTAGAAGCTTCTAGGATAACTTTAGTACTGTTCATGTGAACAGTGCTAACTGGAATGGACTGGACTGAACCAGGCCAGGCTTGGCCATGGGTCTGGTCTTGGACTTGGGCTCCCTGCTTTACGAGTGTACTTCTTGGAAAAGTTCTGATCAGGCCTATGTGAGGGGTCAGCTGATGGATCAGGTGGATGCACCGCATCAAGTTGCTTTCAGCTGAAAGAGGAATGGTACATCTATATTAGAAATATAACAAGGGAGAATTGATTTTTCAGAATTGTACTTTGTTGAATTTAACAAGGTCATTTCTCTGTTCTATATAAGCCTCTGTTATTTTTGCATCAAACACCTGCTACTTGGAAGTGAGCCCTTCTTAGCCAGCTATAGATATATCTGGTTAAATGTTTGTTGAATCCATTTTGATTCTCTTTGGTTGAAAAACAGAAACAAAGTCAAACTTCTAGCAGGTTCCTTCCCTCCCTTTTTTGATCAGCAACAGAAGGAAAAGCTTCATTAATATAGGCAAGGATGTTGGAGCATTTATCCTATAAACATTATTGTGGTCACCTTTTTATGCTGGATTGAAGTCTGAAAGAAGCAAGATTTGGTATTGCAACTCATGCCCTGCTACAATCTCCAGCTCAGATATCCAGGATGTAAATGCAGGAGTAGCAGGGGTTGAATGTTTATTTATACCAATTATGAGACACAGTGGGGTGATACATGCAGTTTTCAGTTTTAAGGAGGAGGAAGAAAACTTGCGACTGTTTGAAATCAGCCTCTTTTGTGGCCTATAGTTTCTCATAAACTGAACCAATTTTTGGTTCAATTGAACTGGTTCAGTACTTAGGTCAGTTTAAGTCATGGTTATTAGGGGAGTCTTTATCTCTATCTTTCTTGATGTTTAGTTGTTTAATAATGCTGGGACACTTTATATAAGTTCCAGTCTGTTTTGGTTTCTTTTATCTAGTGTCCATGTTTGTCCAGGTCACTCCAGTAGCAGCCATACATGTTTTTATTTTGCTTTTTTGAGTCTGATTCTGTCCAATCGTGGTCAAGGCACAGCTAGTTATAAATACATTCTAAGAGGCATAACCTCCCCCACATTTTGAGTTAATGAGATTTTGCTTCAGCCTTCTTCTGTTCTGTGGAGATTCAGTTCTGGTCCTGTTGTGGTGATTCAGCAGGTTGATTGGTCGTGATTTCAATCAAGGCCTTTGGTGGTGATTCTAAAGTCATATCCTCATCTTTTTCTTTATCTTCTTCTTTATCTATCCAGAAAACCAGGTCAGTAAGCAGAACTTCTCATCTGTTGATGCGCATACCCTAAAAAGGGTGTCCCCGTGCACGAGGTTCCCGCTACTGCAGGCTCTGGGGAAGAGCAGAATGTACGCAGGCATGCAGCCTTTCCCCCGCAACGCGGAGAGGCTGTTTCCGTGTTTCGAATCTGTGACCACCAGGTGCAATATGACAACCTTATCCTTATCATCACACCAAGGCTCGCATACCCTACTTGTATTTAATTGAATCTGGTTTTGGTTTTCCCCTTTCATAAAACCGGAAGATTTCAGATCACGTTTCATATCTAGCAATCGTACCTTGTGTTCTGTTGATTTCTGTTATAAAAATCTTATTTATCATTAGAGTCATACTGTTACTCAAATTTCTGGAGTCTTCAGTTTGATCTGTGTTTTCGATGAATATTAATTACCACCCTGTAGATATAACCTGGTTATTTACTGCTATTATCTTGATAATCATTTCACTGTTAATCACTGTTAAATATCTTTCTGAATTCTGTTTGATTCTCAGATCTGGAATTTCCTATCACAATTAGGATCCTTCAGCTACTACAAATCTGACCTTTGGATTAAACCCAATTTCTGATATATCCTGATGGGATTCAGAAACTCACTTAGAAACCAGAATCACAGTGAGGGCAAAACGACCATAATATGAAATTAATAAATAACTGAAGATCTGGCCAATGTTGCAAACCAGATTCTAGGATAATGTGAGGAAGGAATAACCTATCCAAACCCAAAGTGATCTGAAGGTTAGATTCCAAGTTATGGAGTAATCCTTGTTGAAGTAGCATTGCTCAAAAACTGAGAACCAGCAGCGGTAATGGAAGATTCAACTTTAGAATATGATAATTAGTTGTTTCAGCATGGAATGTGAACAAGTGATGCACTATGGGCAGAAACTGAAACTGAGAAGAGCTCCAAAGCCCAACCGAATCTGATTTTATGCTCGGATCGGATATTCAGGGACAGAATCAGTTAATGGAGACAGTACCTGATAATGTATGACTAAAGCTTGGAAACAGAACTCGAAACTGATGGAAACAAGGGATCTGAATCAGATTTCAGATCTGGAAATTAATTGCACAAGTGAACAGATTGCAGAATACTTGCTTGGATCGAATGAGATTGAAGAAAGAAGAAGAGAAGGATTCCAGACATTCATACCTGGACCTGTCGTTGGAATCCCACCAACAACCTCAGCTTCCCACCTAGGACTGCAGACTCTCACAACAGGGTTTCTGACTTTCACAGAGAAAATAAGCCGAAGCCAACTTTTGTTCATCAAATTTATGTACCTTAATTGTTAGTTGCAAGATTTATATACTCTCTCCAAATATGATTCCTAACATGACTAAAAATAGTCTAAACCAACTAGTAGTCAAACTGGCCACTTAATTAACCAGTAAAAGACTTAAAACAACTTTTATTCTAACTAGAACTCAAACTTAGAGTAACTAATCAAGTAAATCCGGTAATCTCAACTCCTACCCATATTTTAGGTCCATTAAAGTGGCCCATTACAATGAAAACTTATTGAAAGAAAGGCCCAACATACATAAAACCCAACCCAAGACTTATTTCCACTAAAGAAGCCCAATTCTGTGTCTTATCTGCATCATATCCCCTACCCAAACTATGTACTGGACTAGCCTTTTGGCCAGATCAGAGTCTTTGATTTCCTGATACAAAATTTCACTCAATTTTGGTTTCCATACCGTTACTGCAGTTCTGGTTTTCATGCTGGAGTTCTAAACCCTATGCTTAGAAATTTGGATTAACATTATGGTTGATAGGCAATTTTCTCCGGGGTTGCTAAGACATCATTATATTCTTTAAAGAAACTGGGGCACAAACTGCTGAACTTGGAAAGTAGAGGGATGAAAGTGTGCAACTGTGCATTGAGGATGTTGAATCTTTGTCAGAAAGGAAGCTTGGTCTCTCGTCTTGCATTTCCTTTAAAGCTTCTTCTTTATGGCTTGCGGTTACTACCAGAGAATCAAGAAGAGTTTAGCTATTGATCAAACCCCATCATTTACATTTTCTTTAAAGGAGTGTACCAATGTCAGATTTTTCTTGTTTTAATATATAGCCACCACCATTGCACCCTTACCCACCACAAGTTTGTAATAGTTGTCAAGATGTTGCCTAGGTGGCAAAGTGTTCCCTTATGCTCAAGGCATCTTATTGCTTTGTTGTTTAAGCCACCTTTGTGACTGCAATTAAGAAAAAAAGAAAAAAAGAAAGGAGGAGGAAAAGGAGGCAGAGGAAGAAGAAGAAGAAGAAGAAGAAGAAGATACATACCTGGTCACCGCTTTTAGTTGCAGATGCTGGATCATTCCCACATCAAGTCTAAAACACACAAAGCTCAAATTGGCTTTGATTTATACAACAACAAAGCCTTTATCCCAACTTGGGGTTGCTGCTGGAGTCAAATTGGGCGCGAAAAGTTTTATTAGGCCATAATTGGGTTATGTTTTTAGAGTCCGGTGAAACCAAAACCGGATTGGACCGACTGATAAGCCCAAACCAAACCAAACCAACCAATAGGTCCAAACCAAACGAATCTGATAATGGACCAATAAGAGCCCATTACGTCCACATTTTGCTAATATACATGTAGGTAACCGAATCAACCCAATAATGATCCAGTAGAGTCCATTAAGCCAACTTCTTACTAATTATACATATAGGAAGCCGAAATCGAACTGAAACTGGATCGATGGTCGACCAATAAGAGCCCATTAAACTAGCTTGATAAAAACCTGAAACTAAACTGAACCATACCGAAACTGAAACCGGACTGAAATCAAAGTTTTCTTATTGGCTGTATTTGGGCTTGAGTTCACAGGACCGAAACCAAATTAGCCCAGACAAGAACCGAACCTACCCATTGACACCCCTAATTCTTGCTCTCCAATCAGCTTTGTTCGAGGTCATACTTGATTAAGGCCTAAGCTATGCATGTCTTTTCTCACTACCTCACCTAGAGTCATTTTAGGTTTGTTCCTAGTTCTTTTAGTTTTTTTATCTGAATCAAATTACTCCTCCGTATTGGAGAATCTAAAGGCTTTTGCCACCTCCAACGAATTTCTCTTAGTTTATCATGTATCAACATTACTCTTAAATCAGCTCTGATTTTTATAAGGTTTTTATATTCATGCCCTTAATTTTTGTCTTATTTACATTTTAAACATCCGATAAAACATGACTTTTACCCATGTCCATGAATATTTCCACTATTACCCCTCATTTAAAAGCCTTACTAAAAAATCTTCTTACCAATATATATGTTGATATTTACACTAGAACCTTATTTAAAAGAGCTGGGTGCTCACTTTGGTGCCTTGGCCCTGTTTAGGACCGTGTTTCTTTAGTTTTATATTTCATTTGCTTAAGATACTATTCATAAATAAGTAAACACCCCTAATTTGAATCCAATAAAAATAGTCTAAAATTCAAATTCCAAAAGGATAAAAAGTTAACCCTCTAGTTCAAGAACAAAAAATGAATTTTTGGGTGCGGGTGTGATTTTCAACTTCTAAATACTAGGCTTTTTTCGAAATCTAAAAATTTCATAAATTTTATTATAGTAAAGCATCACTAAAAATCAAGAATGCACCAAAATAATCTCTTGCTTTGATGCCTAAAAAATTATTTCCATTTAGATGACTTTAAACAATACTCGCGTCTCTGACCAAGGTTTGACTGGAGTGTAAATCTTTCATTATAACTCGAATTCAAGCAATCTTGAATTTGTTGGAAAGCTAATTACGCTAGCTTTGCAACAAATCCAAGATTGCTTAAATCCGAGTTATATTGACTGAGTTACGCTCCGGTCAAACCTTGTTAGGAGTACGCGAATACTGTTTAAAGTCGCCCTGGATGAAAATAATTTTTTGGATATCAAAACAAAAGATTATTTCGGCGCACTTTTGATTTTTAGTAATGATTTACTATAATAAGATTTATGAAATTTTTATATTTGAATAAAAACCTAGCATTTGGAATTTGAAAATCACCCCCGCACCCAAAAATAAGCTAAAAAAAAAAAAAAAAAAGGAAAACATTTCTAGGCCTCAAAACCACGGTTTCAAGGTTTTTCGAGAAAAATCCTAGGTTTGAACAACTCGGTTTTTGAGGTTGGTCGAACGTTGCCTAGGACATGCCTACCGCCCTGGTGTGGCCAGTGCCTTGGCTTGTTATAACACTTTAACAGCTATTGTTTGTAAAATATTGGGGATGACATATTTTCTTAGCCAATGGTAGGATACCAAATAGTCAAATACTATCCCAAAATTTGAGTCATATTACCAACTTACCTAAACCAACATTTGTATCAATACCTTGGAGTTTAGTGACTAGTCTCAGTCCTTCATGATACTCCATAGGCTACTCTCATGGCTACGAGATTAGAGAGATCAACAACAACAGCGACAAAGCCTTATCCCAAATATCTAGGAACCCTGAACTTCGAACTAAAATTACAGTTCTGCCACTGCACTTATAACTTGAATTATTTATCACCTTGGTGGGTTCATGGAGATCCCAATTGGGGTTTCGCAATCATGGACCGTATCATGTTTTTTCAAAACCTAAAAAGTTGAGCAGAGAATGGTGCCCGACCCTTTCTGGTTTGATTCTGTGTCTAGTTTGTTGAAATTATCATGTGAACAGTGCATTTGAGACCCTTAAACGTTTTAGGCTTGCAAATGAGACCCCCCAACCATAGGTGTTGTTTGAAACTTTGATGCAGCCACACATCAAGAATAGTTGCTGTTTTGGTATTAGATGATTATGGGCCTTTGTTTTTAATGCTTTTAGTTGTAATGGGCTCAATTTTAAACCCACAAATCTAGGCCAAGGGGGTACATGAATTTTAAGATCTTTCCCGATAGCATTAAGAGTATGAAAGTCCAATTATAGGTGGTTTAGTCCTAGTTTCATTAAGATTTCTGAAGTTGTGGCCCTAGTTTCATTAAAATTTCTGAAGTTGTAATTAGACTTTAATTCTTAGTTTGTTTAGGAGTCCAATCATGCTCTTTTTAGTTTATTATTGGTCACACAAGTACTGATTTGAGTTGTACTATGATTAGGCAAGTTTTAATTGAGTAAGAGTAATATTTTGAGAGTTTGTGTAAGCATATGTATCTTGCCCTCTAGGTTTTAGCTATGTGAGATTGAATGGATTAGATTGAGTTTTGGTTAAGTAAATTGCTACTTACAGATCCACTATGGCTGAGTTTCTCTCTCATCTTGCCTCTTTCTTTCTTCATGGTTACTGTTCACAGTCCCATAGCAGCACTAAATTTCTTCTTCCCTTATTGCAGCAGTGTTTTGTTGGTTCGTTGGTTTATTCTATCTATGAGTCCCTAGTTCTCTTTATTTCTTATCTTGTTATGTATCTAGGACTTCCTCTTCTGATCTCATTATGTAACTCGGCCTCCCTCTCATGTTGACATGTGGAGTACACCTATTCTCTTCAAATCTCTATCGTAAATAGGAATTCCCCTCATGATGGCATGTGGAAGTCCTATCTTATCAGTTATGTTTTACTTTAGCCTATGAATAGAGATCGTAGGAGGGAGAGAATCTATCAATCGATTCTGCTCTCTACAGCAGAATCGACATAGCTCTCTCTCTCTCTCTCCCTCTCTCTCTCGGTTTTCTGTTTCTGGTTCTAGTTCTGTGCTTTTAGTTACACCTATAAACTATTCTATTTGTATAAACCCTACTTAACCCCACCCTATTCCGACCACCTTTCTTTGTAGCTCAACCTCGGAAAATCCCAGACCTTAGGCTGCGCTTCATAAGTTGAAAGCATCTTCCATTCCTAGGATAAGCTTCCCTGAGTTTGTGGGATGGTTCTTGCCATGATTTCAATTCTCGGCATACCTAATAGTGCTAGGTTTCGGTCGATATATCATTGTTTTGACTAAAACTTGGTCCAATCATCTTATAAAATGTCAGGTTTCTATCGTAACTTGTCTATTTCGACACTGGAAGTAGTGCAAGAAAGGGAACATTAAACAGGAGGGAACAATACATAAGAGGGAACAATACGCAGGAACACTTATTTATGTCTAATATCGTTTGAGTAAATGTTTTTTATAATTTGTATTTCATTTACTAGAAGATGCGCATCTAAATAATCTTTTGTTTTAATGTCGAAAAAATTATTCCCGCTCAGGAGATTTTAAACAATTGCATACTCGAAAACAAGGTTTGATTGGAACGTAACTACTTCAATATAACTTAGATTCAAGCAATCTTGGAATTGTTTGAAAATTGATTATGCTATTTTTGCAACGAATCTGAGATTGCTTGAATCCGAATTATGCTGAAGGAATTACATCAAACCTTGATTAGAGTACTCGAATGTTGTTTAAAGTCACCTCGGATGAAAATAATTGGCCGGATCTCGAAAGTGCTTCTAGAAAAAAATCCCATGTTTCAACCAAAACCTGGGCCAACTTGGTTTCGAGGCTGGTCAAAACCAGCATAGAAACCGACTTATTGAACCTTGGTTCTTGCAACTGGCCCTGTAATAGTGATGGATGAGAGGAAGTAATCTACTTCATTCTGACATCAAGATTTTTATGATTTATGAAGTGTCTAGTAGTCTATGCTTGTGTTGCTTCTACATTTCTATTTTCGCTGTTAGAGATTACTGTTTTCATGAACAGACCAATCGGATGAGTCTGTGCAGTTTCATCATCTTGTTTTCCTGAATGCTTTATGTGGGGTCTGTTCTTGGACTTGAATGTCTGCTACCAAATAACTGTTTTGGCAATTTATGGTCTCTCCTTTTCTTTTATCACCTACATTCAGGCATTGTGATGTGTGATGTTGTCTTTCTTGCTTGCTACTAGCCTGTTTAATAGAATAAGAATTTTAGTTCATTGTGAAGAATGGTGTTGTCTTTTTTGCTTGCTATTCACCTGTTTTAATAGTTTAAGATTTGTAGTTTTAGTAGGTATGCCGATCATTTGGAATAATATATTTGCTGTTGGACCCTGCAGATTGTGCTATCTAGAATTAAGTATGGACCTGCAAGATACTGGGCTATCTTATTTGTCTTCTGGTTTCTTGTCTTTGGAATATGGGCTTCTCGAACACATGGTGCACATAATACATGATTCTGTTGCTACATTGTTGATGTGCCGAAGGGCATTGTCCTTTACAATGCTTTTTAATTATGCGTTTTTCTTATTGATACTTCTCAATGTGTCAAATAAATTGAAACCTTTTTTTTCTTTACCCCAAACCAATCTATCATGGGCAATACTTGCATCTGGTTAGTTCCAAAAGCAAACGCTTGTTGAGTGAAATCCCCACCATTTTGGATATTCTGTTCTTCCTCTTCATCATTGACCCAATCTCTCTCCAAGATCTTCATAGCAAATTATCATGATCCTAGGATCCGGGCAGATGAGAAGATCACAACCACCAATTCTGACAGCATTTGCAGATGGATTAATTCCAATGGCATTTGCAGATGCATTTATGGCATAAACTTTTGTACTCTTTACGGCCATTCCCAATCTTCAGACTATGAAATATTGTCAATAAAATGTGTGCATCTTTCTTCTTTTTCCCTTTTCCAACTCCAAGAGTAAAAAACATAAAATCAAGAAAGAAATAATGGTAAAGATTGTAACCCATGACCTTAAAAACATTCTCAACCACAAAATATTTCCTCGGAAATTTTCAATTAGAAGATGGAATTCATGAATATTTCCACCTCCATCATCCATGAACTCTTACCGTTCAACATTGTAGAACTTCAATCTGTTGATAGCCATATTCAAAAGCAGCTTGTAATAGATAATAAATACCACGAAAGAAGCTATGCTCAAGAAGGACCAAAGTAACTGCAGCCGGAACCACCCATGAAGTAGAGAAGGGTAACAATGCAAAATACAAAAAATGTGAAAATTACCCATTAGGAGTTGAAACATTCCATTAATGGAGGGTTGAGGGTCTATTACCCCCTGGACATAGTCAAAGCTATTCTCCAAATTAATCTCTACAAACCTATCCACAGATAGATTGTGGTGTATTCTTACAAGAACTAGTGATCCCACTTCATAATAAGTCTACAGGATCTGATTACTGGGAATGTTCAAGATCAGAGGTCCTTTCTATGGCATAAAATTTGGAAATTACCAATGGGTCCCAAATTTAAATTTGGAAAAGTATTCATGAAGCTCTACCAACTAGTCTAATATTGCAAAAAATAATTAAGGATAGTCTTTTGGGATGCCCCGTCTGAAAATTGCGAGATGAAATTTATAACTTACGATCTTTTCCTCTCCCTGTTCGAAGAGGATTTGGTTTGCATAATCATTGGAATTAGAAGAGAGATCATCAAAGTTAAATACCTGAAAGGTTTTAGTAAAAATTCAGTTGAATATTTGTCCAAACTGAATGAGGATATTATTATTCGGCTTTTGACTAATGGATCTTTATTAGCATAATCAATCCGATATGCTAGGAATAAATTCTTAATGAACAGCAAATAGCACCCTGGCCAAGTCCTCCAATTGTATTCGTAAGGTATCTTATAAATTGCTACTTCATAAGATATCATATAATTTAAATGATCATGCGCTACTCCTTGATTAACAGTACTCAACTCCTGAATTATTTTTTTTTTTGTCCAAAAAAAAAAAAAATCATATTGAGGCTTAAAGAAACTTTTTTCCCCCAATAATACAAAACATTCTATATTTTTTGTTATTGATGGTAGTTTTATACAATATACGGGTAGTTCTAGCTGGGGTATGTTAGGAATCCGGAGGAGCTCAATGGCACCAAGGAGTCCATTAGTCTGTTACAACCAACCAAGGAATCTAATATGTTATGTTTAGAAGGGTATTTTTGTAATAGTACTATAGTGGTTATGGTCATGTAATAGCTCTATATATAGGTAGTGAGAGACTGTAATCAGGTTTCCATTAGATATTTTCTTAATCGAACTCGTTGAAGAGCTTCCTTGGAAGGAAGACGACCTGTTGTGAATGATTCAAACTCTGTTGAGATTGACCATTTCCTATTAGTAGTATATCAGAGCAGCCGCTCCTTGGATCCTTCCCTCTCCATAGAAGGGGTTACCTGGTGGAGCCGTCAATATAGCTGGGGTACCTGCCACCAGGCAGAAACCTTGGAACAGGGTGGAGTAGCTTAAAAGGGTTACATGATCCAAAGTGGTTGCTGTGGACGTTGATTTAGAAACGTAGTGGATTGTTACGATCCCATATTAGTCTTATGGAGGGGTAATTCTACATTACTACTATAAAAAAATTGGTGTGGGTTGATATGGTCTTAGGTTCCCTCAACCTACAAGCCGGTTTTTGGGGTGAGTTCTCCCAAGGTTCGTATTAGTGGTATCAGAACATTGCTCTTGGGCAATGTGAAGATAGCCATGGTAGAGGGAACTCAAGCTCTAGAAGCAAAGAAGATAGAGGAAGCTTTGAGAAATGTTAAAGAAATGACCCAGAAGCAGATTGAAGTGGTGTGTTGTAAATTTAATAGATTCAAAATATTATTTTATTATTTTTCAAGTAAATTGAAGAAGTGTATCTCTTTTTAAGAGACACCTTTACAAGAGATGTTGAAAGAACTTGTTTTTTTCCTAATGGATACATTTTTCTTCTTAATAGGCTCCTTTACAAGAGGTGTTGAAGGGGTTTGTCTTTTCTTAATAGGCACCTAAATGACCAATAGGTGTGACTATTGGTGACATGTCTAAGACATGTCTGTTTGTAGAGACATGATGTTTGGACACACTCTTTTTCTCTCTTCTTCTCCTACATATAGAGAGAAGGTTTAGCCCATGTGATAGATCACAACAAGAGTAGTAACTTGGTTTAACAATCCCATTAGTGTTCATTTAATTTCTATCTATTGAACGTAGCCTTCTAAATCTCTGATTAAATTAACCATGAAACCAAATGCAACACTTTCTGATTTTTTAGGGTTGTTTTATCTTAGAAATCGATCCGCATAGAACCTGATTTGCACCATAGGGGGCAATTCTAATTTTAAGGAGAGTAGTCTTGACTACGACTCAACCCTACCGTTCGTTTGTCATATGTGATACATTAATTTAATTGTATTTTTTTATACTTTCTTTGATGAATTCATGAATGCATACATGGAGTATTTGAGTAAGTTTTTTTTATAATTATTTACATTTCTCTATCTCATGTTCATTTTATGTCTAAGATGATGTTTGTGGTGCATATTTTATAACAATTTTTTAAATTGTAATCATGAGATTATAGGTGTATGATTTCTCTCATAAAGCTTAAAGATCTTATATTAGCATAATTAATGCTGATTAGAGAACTTGAATGTTTTAGGAACTTGATAAACCCTTTGTTTATGACATTGAGTTGTGTAAAACCGAATTATAGTACTTTGTGATTGACCTATCATCCAACGACGATATTCCAAAGTGATGGATGAAATCTTATTGTATGCATACTTATTTTGTGTTATATTGTATTTTGGGCTTACTCATGTAATGATTGGGTTCTGTAGAACTATGTTCTTGATAAGACATATAAATCCAGAAAGAGATTTGAGGGAGATAAAACTTAAAGAAATAGTTTAATTTCAACTTCATACATGTAAAACAGTTTTGCTTTGAAGAGTATCTGTTGATTTTTATGACAATCCAATCGTTGCAACCTGTCTCAACCCAATCTTTGTAATCCTTTTTTATTACTCTCTAGTAGAAGAGTGGATTCATATTTACCCATTCAAAATACCTATTATCATGACCATTGGTGATTTGTTATGACTTTTGACTTTGGTGGTCTTTTACTTTAAAATGTATTACTGGTTTTAAAACCAAAAGACAAGACTATTATTCAATTAATAAGTAGTAGGTAGAAAAAGGCACCATGAATCTTACAACAACTTATTTGTTTTTAAAGGCCTGAAATCTAGGACTGTGGGAGAGTGGGTGCGGACTATAACATCGGTTGATTGTTGCTTTAGTTCATGAAAGGAGGAGAAAAATGTTATGTTAATGTTAAGTGAACTGTATAGGTTGATACGGTTTCTTTATTGTTCATTAATCTTGTTGCATGGACCGATTTGTATGTGTCTTTACGGTTGTCATTATTGAAAATGAAACATTTATGTATCAAATGTGAGTAGTGATTTTAGATCACATAATCTCCTTGTATGGGTGTTAGTGCCTTTCCATGAAAGAGACACAATATTAAATAAGTGATACTTAAGATCAAATCAGGATGCCCAACTAGTTGTCTGATTTAGATAAGAGTCATGCATATTAGTTGGATATAAACATTAGTTCATATGCATGAAATTATAAATTGTGATATTTGATTTGCATGTGAAATTGCATTGGTTATTTGGATTGAAACTGTGAGTATTACAATATTCTCACCTTAAGAATACTAATATATTTCTTAGATATTGAATATGGTAAAACCCATCAATGTTAGGGGGGATTTATAAGTATGCAAATTTTACATGCTGCTTCCCTTCTTATAGAGAGGACGAATGGCAAGTTGAATAATTAATCTCTATTTGGAAAATAATTGTCGTACTATAACGGAATCTAGAAGAGAAACCTAGATTTGAAAACGTTACATTCATACAAAGGTGGTTTGTTTGAAAATAAATGATAAATAGTAGTACACTAGGATATATTCGGAGTACCTTGAAAGTTAAGTATAGTAAATCCTAGAATTGTGGGGATACTGTAAGCTTGGATTTTTTGCATGGTAAATCTCTTTGTAAAGAGAAATAAAGTCAAGTAAAATAATGAGTCTTTACTTGGGAAAGTGATAACGGAATCTATAAAACAAGCCTAGATTTGAAAAGGTCACCTTGGTTCAAAAGCTGATGAACATGGTGGAGATAAGATTCATTGAGTTGGTAATTAAGATAATACCAGTGGCACTGATTCCACCATGAAAAGTTATGCCTATAGAAGGTCGGGATAAAGGCCAAATTACTAAAAATATCATTGACAGATATATGGTATAACCTAAGCCGATTGTGCTATTGCAAGTAGTGGGAATCGCATATATGTGTCTAAGTACTTGTAAGACATTGGTAGATTGTACATATATCTGAAGAGGTTAAGGAGGTATTACACGCTTAATAGTCATGTAAAACTAACTAGTACTAATACTTAGTCTCTGACCATTAATATGTCATTTATCTTAAATAATAAGTACCATAAAGCCTGCGACATAAGTCATGTGATGGACACCTAACCTATGTGAATTTTTTTTTTCCTGAATTAGGTTCAAAGGGTAAAAACGAAATCACCAGATGACTTGATTTAGTACTACTAAAATTGGTTTATTCTGGTTAAATGAGAAAATAGTATCGCCACAATGAAAATAGGATAAGTTCTAGACTCTTAATTAAATTGGTTTTCATGAAATGTGAGGATAAATTAACTATGGTGCACATTATAGGCTGACTTAAGTGGATGTAAGAGGTGGAGGCCGTTTACCAGTGAGAATTTAAAAATAAATTCTCTAAACATTTATGAATCCAAGATGGAGACAATTGATATAAAATATCTATTCAAAAGGCTAAAAGGGATATCATGAATGTCTACTGGTAGGATTTGGATGGTGGGCTAGTCGGCTACACCAATGAGATTTGACTTCGGCCGTACTCTATGTTGGGATTAGTTCATATTGGGTCTAGTCCCATAGGAGTGTTGGAGTTTATCCCATATGAAAGTTATGAACCCATATGGAAATAAATTTATTTTATTGAAAATTAGATTTGAAATTTAAAATTTAAATTTCAAATAGGAATTATTTCTTTGAAGAAATGAAATGAGATTTAATGGAATTGATTAAAGAATATGAAATCTCTCTTGAAGGAACCAGTGACATTGTTTTGAAACTTTCTTTGGGATTTCTCTTGGAAAAGAAGAAGTATAGATTTTCATCAAAGATTTTACCTCAAGATTTCTTGTTATCTCTCACTTTCTTAATTTGTTGATGAATCGGAGAAGCAATGTGTGTTTTTCGATGGTTTTCTCCAACTGATTAGAAGATTGGGGTTTCTAGAGGTGAGAAAATATTGTTAATGGTGGTTAAGAGGTAATTTTGTATTCCTCCAAGTTATTTATTTGTGTTATATTCTCTTATAATCCTCAAGCTTGGTACAAAGCTTGAAAAGACTAAATCTTGTAATCTCATTATCATTATAGTAGAAGCTTTTGATTAGACTAAGTTCTGTGATTTTTTCCTTCACATTGAAGGGTTTTTCATATAAGAAATATTGGTGTTGTGGTTGTGCTTTGTGGGTTGTTTATTTATTTATTTTATTTTATTTTTTGACTCGATATCTTTGATTCACACATAGAAGAGAAGTATTTGGTTCTTAACAAGTGATATCAAAGCTTTATTGCTTTTATTCGTGGGTGAATTAGAAATAAATTCAAATACATCTTCCAAGATGATTAGTTTAAATGAAAGGGTAAAAGACAGTTACCTCCCCTGTAACCATAGTTATTTAATTCGGATTCGAGAATTATTCGGAATGATTCGTTTTGATAATTTAAGAATTCGATCAAAGATGCGATAAAAAAAATGGACTTAAAATAAAATTCAAATTCGTATCAGTTCGAAAATTATTCTTTTGTTTAAAAAAAATTCGGACAAAAAATTCGGATGTTAATTTTTAATATTTGGTGTTCATATTTCACACTATCAATCAATTATCACACCTGCATAATATACAAGTGACATTAGAATAATATTTAATGTATAAATAATAATATAATACATAATAGATGGGTATGTATATATAAAGGTGAATTTGTTATATTTCATTACAGTATATAATGTGGATCATTAAATTTTATCATGATTGCAATACCAATTTAATAGAGTTGATGTTCATAAAATCAAACATTTTCATAAATTCATCCAATCATCCTCATGAAATCCATCTTTTTTTTATATTCGTTAATCACTTCCTCATGGTTTGTATTATAATATATATTTTTAGACTCATATTAAACCCCGATTGAAAAAGCACACGAAAGTAATGATTTGCTTTATATTATGGTATGATTTTTATACTCATATCTAATTTTATATTGTCTAACGAAATTAATGATTTATTTTGTATTATGATTTGATTTTCATACTCATATTTAATCTCACATAGGAAAAAAAAAATGAAATTAATGATCTTTTTTGTATTATAACGTGATTTTTAGACTTATAATTACTCTTAGATTGGAAAAGATGTAAATAGTTATGGCATTAAGTTTATTTTTATTTTTTTCAAAAAATTTTGTTTGAGAATTAAGGCATTAAGTCCTCCATTAAGATAATAATAGTTTTTTTAGTATAAGAATTATTCGGTATAATTTGGATTTGAAAGAATTATTCGCGATATTTATATGCGAGAATTTTAAAGAATCATTGAATATAATTTGAATTCGGGAGAATTATTCGTATTATTTGATTCAGAAGAATAATTCGCTAATAATTCGGAGAATTAAATAACTATGCCTGTAACTTACCTTATTGATAGTTGACCCCTAATGGTTTTGAAAAAGACAGCTACCTCCCTTAAACAAACTATTAAAATCCAAATAGCCCCACACGTTAAGAATATTCTATTAGATGATAACGATGGGAGTCTAATATTTTTTTTAAAGATCAAACTACCCTTTTGGAGAGATGAACTACCTATTTTACCCTTACTATTTAATAAAGTTACTATTTCCCCATTTGCTCACCATAATCGAGCTTACATTTTTTTCCTGTTTCCAAACCCTTGAATCACCTTCGTCTTCGGGGTTCTCCGCCGCTGCAAATCCTTAAATATTAAAGTCATTTCTCCTAAAATCTCTCTAGATTTTCAATCCCTATTTTCACTCCTATCTTCCCTTATCTTTCTCCCATTCCAGTCGCCCTTAGTTAACAACCATTTTCTCTCCTATTCTTCTTCGGTTTCTTTTCTCCTAAAATCTATTCAGATTTTCAATCCCTATTTTCACTCCTATATTCCCTCATCTTTTTCCCATTCCAATCGTTTCCTATTCTTCTTCGATTTCTTATCTCCTAAAATCTCTCCAGATTTTCAATCCCTATTTTCACTCTATCTTCCCTCATCTTTCTCTCATTCCAATCGTCTCCTATTCTTCTTCGGTTTCTTCTCTCTTAAAATTTCTCTAGATTTTCAATCTCTATTTTCACTCCTATCTTCCCTCATCTTTCTCCCATTCCAGTTGCCCTTATTCTACGGCCATTTTATCTCCTATTCTTCTTTGGTTTCTTCTCCTACTTCCTCTCTTGGCAGCTTCTGCTATTCCCTCAATGTCGAAATCAAAAGCCAGATTAGTTGTCGAATGCCATATCTCCTCCCTTTCCTAGCTCTCTCTCTCTCTTCAAACCCCAATTCTTTCCTTTTTTTTCTGCTGCAACTGACTTTTCACAGGTTTTCTCCTCATCAAAATTCAGAGATCTCAAACCCCCTTTTTTTTCCTCCGTCATTTTCTCTCATGCCTCACTCGTCTCTCTTGATTCGACAAGTACTTTAATTAACTCACCCATTATATATATCCAAAAAAATCAGGAGGGCTGTCAGCAGGAAAGAGCGAAGGAGAATCAAAATATGAATTTCATATTAAGAATGAGAATCCAATATGATTAAACACAAATCCAAATACCAACTCATGGAAATCAAAACTAGAGCTTAATTATCAAGGAGTTTTGCCTCACTGGTCGTCTGTAATCGCTCCGCTTGCATCTGAGTCCAACATATCATCTCCGTCGAAAAGAATGTGAGGGAGAATGAGAAGAAGATGAAATTAGGGTTTATTTTATTTGGGTATAAAAGGGTTATATTGGTCTTTTAACAGTAATAAGATTTAAAGTAGGGATAAAAGGTTGAGGATAGAGTTGTCTATAAAAAATTTAACTTTAGCACCGTTAAAAATTGGGGCTATTTAGATTTTAATAGTTTGTTTAGAGGAGGTAACTGTCTTTTTCAAAACCATTGGGGGTCAACTGTCAATAAAGTAAGTTATAGGGGATGTAACTTTCTTTTTTCCTAAATGAAAATAATTAATTGATTTGAAAAACCAAGATGGAAGACTTTTTTTTATTCTAAAGACTTATATTTGTCAATTGAAGGGATAGAGAATAAATCGAAAACTATGTTCGATGATGATTGAAAGAAACTTGATAGGAAAGCTATTATTTGTATCCGACAATTGTTGAATGATGTTGTGTTCCACCATGTGTCAATCGAAACTAGTGCAAGTTCTTTGTGAAAGAAAAATAGCTAAAAATATTTTTTTTATTTATTAGAAAGCCTATTAACTTAAATTTAAAGAGAATAATTCAGTTTTAGAACACTTAAATAAAATTCAAAGCATTGTAAATCAATTGACAACTATGAAGATGGTACTAAATGATAAGCTACAAGCATTGTTATTGCTAAGCTCATTACTTGATAGTTGGGAGACTGTGATTGTCTCCCTTAGCAATTCAACACTTGAGGGATTGTCACTATGAGTCAAGTTACAAGTAATTTATTGAATGAAGAAATAAAAAAAAAACTTTAAATTTCTCCCACCCAAATGCATTGGTTATAGAAGAACGGAGAAGATCAAAATATAAAGAAAATCATAATCGAAATAAATCAAAAGGGAGATCCAAATAAAAAAAAAGGAATTACTTCTTTTTATTGCAAGAAACCCTGACACATGAAGATGGAGTTTCAAAAACTTAAACAAAAGGAAGGAAAAGATGGTGGTGAAAATAAAGAACAGTAAGAAACCACTGTAGTTGCTTCAAGTGTGATTTTTAATTTTCTCTATATATGGTGGTGATTGTGTTAGTACAACTTGTGATGAATCTAGTTGGATCATTGATTCATGAGCATCATTCCATGCTACTTCACATAAAGATTTCTTTACCATATACAAGTTAGGAAATTTTAGTTCAGTAAAGATGATAAAAATGATATTTCTAAAATTATTGAAATGGATGATGTTTGCAACACAACCAATGTTGGTTGTAAGATGATTTTCAAGAATGTGAAATATGTGCTAGATCTCAGAATGAATCTCATCTCAACTGGTAAGTTGATGATGAAGGGTATGAGTCACAATTTGGCAATGGAGTGTGGAAGTTAAAAAAAGATTTTCTTATTGTGGTAAAAGACAAGAAATGTTACTCTCTTTACAAAATTGAGGCATAATTATCCAAAAGTGAGGTGAACACTACTTTTGAAGACTCTCTATCTGATTTGTAGCATCGACGACTTGATCATATGAGTGACAAAGGTTTGAAGATTTTGACAAAGAGAAATTCTTTTCCAAATCTCAAAAGTACGTTTCTAACTCCTTGTGATTATTGTTTGGTTGGAAAGTAGCATAAAGTTTCTTTTTCACTTACTAAATTTAAAAGAAATATTTGAATTCTTGATTTAGTTCATTCAGATGTATGTGGCCCCATGAAAATAAAAACTCTTAGTGGTGTTTTATATTTTGTTACATTTATTAATGATACATCTATGAAAGTTTGAAGTTTTGCTATGAAAAACAAAGATCAGGTATTTAGGATTTTTCAATAGTTTCATGTCATGGTTGAAAGAGAAACAAAGAAACAGATCAAATGCATTCGTACAGACAATGGTGGCGAGTACATTGGTCAATTTAAAAAATATTACAATAAACATGGTATTCAACATAAACAAACGATTCCCAAGACTTCTCAACATAATGGTATTACAGAAAGAATGAACCGTACTATTATGGGAAGAGTTAGATGGATACTATACAAAATTATCAAAACATTATTGGAGAGAAACTATAAATATAGTTGTGTATTTAATTAATTTATCTCCATCAGCTCCCTTGAATGGAGATGTTCCCCAAAGAGTGTAGAGCGAAAAAGATGTCTCTTATGAGCACTTAAAGGAGTTTGATTGCAAAGCCTTTGTACATATCCCAAAAGATGAGAGGACTAAGCTTGATAACAAAGCCAAACAATGCATTTTCTTTGGATATGGAGATGATAAGTTTAGTTATAGGTTATGGGATCCGATTAAGAAGAAACTGATTAGAAACCGAGATATGATTTTTTAGAAAAAGCAAACAATTTCAAATTTTGATAAGAAGGAACTACCAAAGATGATTATAGATAAATTATCAGAAACCTAGTCACCTTGACCCATGCATGAAAATCATAGACAACAAACTCATGATGAAGAAAATCAATGTAATAGTAATGAGGCTCCTCAAATTGTTGATGATACATATGCAAATGATGAGATGGATGGTAATGTTGAACAAGGTGAGCAACCTCTTCAAGAAGAATCACCTTTGTTGAGAAAGTCAGAGAAATAGGATACCTTTATTAAAATATCCATCAACAGAATATGTTACATTTACTGAAAGTGGTGAGCCTAAAAATTTTAAATAAGCTATGGTGCATGAACAAAAAGACCAATGGAAGAAACTATACAAAAAGAGCTTGAATCTTTGCATAAAAACAAGGCTTTGAGTTGGTTAAGGGTCAAAAAGCTTTGAAAAACGAGTGGGTGTACAAGTTGAAGAATGAATATGAAAATAAGAAAATAAGGTACAAGTTAATATTAGTTGTTAAGGGATTTGGGCATAAAAAAAGGGTATTGACTTTGATAAAATCTTTTCTCCCATTGTGAAAATTTCTTCTATTTCAGCTATCTTTAGTTTAGCTGCTAGTCAAGACTTAGAGATTAAGCAGTTGAATGTCAAAACAATTTTCTTGCATGGTGATTTAAAGAAAGAAATTTTCATGGAATAGTCGAAAGGTTATGTTGTGAAAGACAAGGAACACATGGTATGCAAGTTGAAGAAGAGCTTGTATGGGTTGAAGTCATGAGTTTACTAGAACCATTGCAGACCATTAAGTTTATTTTAAAAAATATTCAAAATTTTCCTTTGTTATTCTCTTGTTATATATTGATGATATACTTATTGTTGATCAAGATACTAACTTGATTAACAGGTTGAAAGAGGAACTGAGCAAGGTCTTTGACATGAAGGATCTTGGACATGCAAAATAGATTTTGGGCATGACAATCAAGCGTGATAGGAAGAACATGAAGTTATGACTATCACAAGAAAAATATATTGAAAAGGTACTTGAAAGGTTTAAGATAAAGAATGGTAAACCTATGAGTACACCATTAGCCAATCATTTCAAGTTGAGTGCCAAGTTATCTCTAACCAGTGATGAAGGGAATAAAAAAATAGAGAATATCCCCTATACGTTAGCAGTAGAGAATTTAATGTATGCTATGGTATGCACTAGACCTGACATAGCATATGCCATTGGTGTTGTTAGCAAATACTTAACAAATTTAGGTAAACCACATTGGAAAACTGTAAAATGGATTCTAAGGCACCCAAAAGGCACATCCAAAATGTGCTTAAGCTTTGAAAATTCACAATCAATAGTCAAAAGCTATATAGATTCAGATATGACAGGTGATTTAAACAAAAGAAAGTCTACTTCTGGTTATTTGTTTACTTTTTCAGGGGGAGCCATCTCTTGGCAATCAAAGTCGTAAAAATGTGTTGCAATTTCAACTACAAAAGCAGAATATATTGCTATCACAGAAGTATGTAAGAAGATGCTATGGTTGAAGCTTTTTCTTATAGAGTTAGGGGAGCCTCCTCATGGGTCTGGAGGGGGAGTTTGTGGGGATTGGTCCATATTGGGTCCAATCCCATGGGAGTGTTGGAATTGATCCCATATGAAAGTTATGAGCCCATATGGAAGTGAATTTATTTTATTAAAAATTAAATTTTAAATTTTAAATTCAAATTTTAAGTTTTCTTTTGATTGAGTTGGTAGAAAAATCAAAAGACTTATTTTGGAAATAACCAATAGGAGTTATTTCTTTTGAGGAAAGAAATGAGATTTAGTGAAATTGATTAAGAAATGTGAAATCTCTCTTGGATGAGCCATTAATATTGTTTTGAAGCTCTCTTTAAGATTTCTCTTGGATAAAAAGAAGTGTAGATTTTCATGAAAGGTTCACCTTAAGATTTCTTTTTATCTCTCACGCTCTTAATTTGACGACGAATCAGAGAAGCAACTTATGTTTTTCGGTGGTTTTCTCTAATTGATTGAAAGATTGTTTAGGGCTTCTAGAGATGAGAAAGTACCATTAATGGTGGTTGAGGGGTAACCTTCTATTCCTCTAAATTATTTATTTTACACTCTCTTATGATCCTCAAGTTTGGGTACAAAGCTTGAGAAGACTAAATCTTGTAATGTCATTATTATTATAGTGGAAGCTTTTGACTGGACTAGGTCTTGTGATTTTTTCCCTTCACATTAAAGGGTTTTCTACGTAAAAAATATTGATGTTGTGGTTGTGCTTTGTGGATTATTTATTTGTTCCTTTCATTTTATTTCTTGGCTTGATATCTTTGATTCACACATAGACAAAAAGTATCTGGCTCCTAATACTCTGTAGGGTAATCCATCAAACCTAGTGTAGGTTCAAGTTCGAAAGACACTTGTGATGGCGGATCCTACTATGTTTAATATGCTCAAATTAAATATGTTAAATATTTTGAATCTGTGGGGAATTGTTGTAAATTTAATGTTTTAAATTGAATAAATTCAAAATATTATTTTATTATTTTTCAAGTAGGTTGAAGAGATGCATTTCTTTCTCATAAACACCTTTACAAGAGATGTTAAAAAGGTGTGTTTCTTCCTAATAAGCACATTTACAAGAGATGTTGAAGGGGTTTTTTCTCTTCCTACTAGGCACTTAAATGATCAATAGGTATGACTATTAGTGACATGTCTAAACGATCAATAGACATGTCTGTTTGTAGAGACATGATGTTTGGACACTCTTTTGGAGACAACCATTAGTGGTGTTTCTTCTTCTCCTATATATAGAGAGATGGTTTAGCCCATATGATAGATCACAACTAGAGCAATAACTTGACTTAACAATCCCATTAGTGTTTGTTTGATTTCTTCCTATTGAGCATAACCTTCTGAATCTTTAGTAAACCATGAAAGTAAGTTCAACACTTTCCTATTTTTTAGGGTTGTTTTATCTTGAAAATCGATTCGCATAGAACCTGGTTTGCACCATAGGGAGCGATTACGATTTTAAGGAAAGTAGTCTTAACTATGACTCAACCCTACCGTTTGTTTGTTGCATGTGATACATCAATTTAATGGTACTTTTTGATGCCTTCTTCGGTGAGTTGGTGAGTTCATGAATGCATACAAGGAGTATTTGAGTAAGTATTTTTTCATAATTTTTTACATTTCTATATCTCATATTCATATTGTGTCTAAGATTATGTTTGTGGTGCATATTTTACAACATGGTGAAACAAAAAGTTGGAAACAATAATAACATGTTTTCACACTTGAGTTTGTAGCTAAGGTAAATGCACCAAGGGAGAGACAAAATCATGGAGGAGATGGTTTTTAAAAGTACCACCCAAACCAGAAACAATTTTCAACGAAGATTTACTTACATAGATTTTCTAAAATTTGATAGAAACGAACCAAAAGGATGGGTATACTATTGTCAACAGTTCTTTCAATTCAATGAAATTGAAGAACTATCAAGAAGGTTCACTTAGCTTCAATCCATCTGGATAGTCAAGCAATTCAATGGTTCCAATGGTATCGGTCCATAAAAGGAGAGATAAGGTGGGAAGAATTCACATTGACATTAATTTGCATTTGATTTGGGGAAGACCAAACCACTGATGCAACTGGGGAGCTAATAAAATTGCATCACCGTGAAGGTGTATAAAGGGAAATTTTAAGAAAGAGCTAATTGCATAAAGGGGTTATCTGAATCCTTCTTTATTAGTTGCTACATCAATGGGCTAAAGGATGAAGTATGAAATGCTGTCAAGATGTTTCAGTTTACAATCATGGCCCAAACCTTAGGTCTAGCTTGGCTACAATAGGATTGGTGGAAACTGTCGCAAGAAGAACAAGAATATTGGCCAAGATAATAGAAACTCAACCTTATGATTTGACTGCAAAATCAAACATGAATTTCAAGAACAACAACAATTAGTTTCTGCCTATTAAGAGAATCTCTCCGGTAGAAATGGAATCAAAACGAGCTCAAGGTTTTTTTTATAACTATGATGAAAAATAAACTTTTGGTTATAGGAGTAAGGGAAGCAGTTTTTCATGTTGATGGGTGAAGATGATAGATACACTCAAGATAAGAGGGGATTCAAGGTTCTGAACAAGTCACATAATCGAGGGTGAGCAAGAGCTTTTAGAAGAAGAACAAGCCATGCACAATTCGGTCCATGCCCTCTCGGAGCAACAAATTATGGTGCTACGAAGATCAAAGGTTTTGTGAAGAAGAATCCTATTATGGTTCTCATTGCTTCAGGCAGTATACGTAATTTCCTTGACAAGAAAGTGGCAAAACAAGCTGGCTGCAATGTTCAACCAACTGATCATCTATGGGTTTCAATAGCAAATGGCGATAGAGTATCTAGAAAAGCAATCTGAAATGGGTAATGCGAGGCCAACAATTCCAAATTGAAATGAGGCTTTTACCATTAGGTGGTTGTGATATAGTATTGGGAATTCAATGGATCTCTACTTTAGGACCAATCCTATAAGATTTTGAGATGCTTAATATGGAGTTAAGAAGCAAGGGAATGAGGTAATCAAAGGCCTCAAGGAGTCCATTAGTCTATTACAACTAACCAAGGAATCTAATCTGTTAGGATTAGAATGGTATTCTTATAATACTTATGTGGTTAGAGGTAGTCTTCTAATAGCTTTGTATATAAGTAGAGAAAGACTTGTAATTGACTTTTCATCATATCTTTTCTTAATAGAACTCGTTGAGGAGCTTCCCTAGAAGGAATATGATCCTATTGTGAATGATTCAGACTCCGTTGAGATTGACCATTTCCTATCAATGTGCTATTCTAATATTTTCAAGTGTGGAGACATCAAGTTAGGAAAAGGCCAATCAATTATTTTGGCTTGGAACACAACTCATCAAGGATAATCAATTCCAAGGAATGATTTTGCATTCAGATTGCTCAGAAGTGAAAGACTTCCCACAATGACCATGGAAACTATTTAGTTTAGGCATAATTATCGTACTTTGCCAAGTTACCAGTTGAAATATATTTGTAAAAATTTGGATGCCAACAAACAAGCTAGCTAGATATGCTAATGATGGACAGTTATGTATTGAGAGATGGTCATACACTCATCTATTTTAGACTCCTTAACTGACTAGAACCCATTATTTTCTCATTAGAAAATGGACTGCCGACTGTGTGAATGATACCTCTATAGGTGTCTTTAGAAAAATGACACCTTTTAATTATCCCTAATCTATTATGTACAAAAAAAAAATTAAGTCAAAGGGTAAAATAGATTTTTCACAATCATTTTGAAAGTGATTTACCATGGTTCTTACATGGTTTTCGAATAAACATGTGTAATGACACATTAGGAGGTGTCAATAAGAAAATCCCTTAGAAAATGGAAACTCGACAGCCATTTACTCTTTCGGGGATTTGTACATAAAAACATGAATGCCTTTTGAACTAAAGGCAAAAGATTTTATTAAAAAAGAATCTAGTTTTCCCTTGCCCACATAAGAGAGATAATCTCTCTTGCAAAGGTCATCATTGTGCATCAACTTATGTAAGAAATGAATATGCAATCTTTGGTCGTGTTCCTCGTCTCCTGTACTCTGTCACCCTCCTCTTTCTACTGAAGCTTCCCTCTCCCAATCCCCTCGGTCATCTCACACTGGTACTCCTCTTTGCGGACTTCACACGGCTAATCTTATGAGGTCATTTCAAATTTTATTTAAAACTGCATCGATCGCTGTACTCACCACGCCCCAACTGAGATTTTTGCAGCCGGTCCTCTTTTGTTACGTCGTCGTTTTCCATTCTCTTTTCTAATCCAATCGTTTCTTGACTATATCTACTATCAGAAGGTCTCTGCACTACAGTCTACATTCTCACTGCTCTTTCCACACTAAATGGCCCCACGATCAGCTCGAACCTCTGCGTCTCCGTTTGATCCCACCTTCCCCGGTTTTAATCATTGAGGACCTCTTTTAAGAATCCCCTCCTCTGTTCGACCTCTCTCCTTCCACTCTACCGCTCTTGATTTTTACCAAGTTCCTCCTCTCTTCTATCCGCCTTACTCCCCCTCCTTACTTTCCACCCCAACATCGATCCCCACCCCCCCATCGTCCTTTTATTCCATCTAGTAGGTTTGCAATCGACAGAGCACCCTTTACTTTTTCACCATCGCCTTTCCACCGTTATTCTACTCCTACGGCTGTACCAGGCATGGCTTTGCCTCGTACTTCAGGACCTCACAATCGATAGGACCCTCAAGACTTTACAGAATGCCAAAAATGGATCAAAATCAAAATCAAGCACCCTTCTCTCCCTACTGCTTCTCCTTCCAGTCCTATCCACACCACCATTTATGGATACCTCATCGGATTCCCTAAACAACCTAAACAAAGGCTTAATGAGAGCTTACGCTCCCAATGGAGACTTTTTAACCCCAAACACATCCGCTTTTATGAGACAGGGAACTTTATGGTCGAATTTTATAAAAGTGATGATAGAGATGCCATTATACATTACTCTCCATGGTGGTTCACCATGTTTCCACTTCACCTTTTCTCCACTCTTGAGTCTTGACAATACACATTACATCCAAGGGAGCTTATCCTTCCCACTTTGAATTCAACTCCATTCTATTCCGCCGGCATGCTTTTTTGAATCTTCCCTCTGCAAGGCAGTCAAAGCCATCGGTATCCACTTGAAATCCAACTTATTTGGAGATCTATGCTATACCATCCAATTTAGCAAGAGTTAAATTACTATATCCTAAAATCCAACCAATTCTTGCATCACTCACCATCTCAAGCCCAGATGGCCAGGTGCATAATCTTACTCCCAGGTTTAAAGTTATCTTTATGTGTCGTTGGTGCGGACTCCTCATTCATCAGCTCAAGGACTATCATGGCCACCTTGCTTCTCGTGCACATACAAAAACAGTAGAAGATCGATGCCAAATGTGCCTCCTCTCGCCAATCCATGCAGCGAAGAATGATTCCTTGCTGACCCCCCCCCCCTACTTTGTCGAATGGCCCTCCCCAGGCAGAATCCCTTTCCACTCCCTTACCAACACAGGATCTGGTGTATCACTCCCCAAATCCCCATTGTCGAAAATTGTCTCAAGGGAAAGTACTGACGCCACTACAAAATGAAGACTCCTTCCTGTAGATGATTGATTGGGCACTTGATCTGTTCAAACAACCTCCGGTGTCATCACTTACCCAAGGCCCCTCCCTTCCTACAATCAACCCCAATAACCACCTATAATCCCCCACTTCCTCCTTCTCCCAACCCTCTTCTCCACCTTAGCCAGCATTGCTGTCAGATGCCCCAGTTGCCCATCCCTACCCTTAAGCTCATGAAACCATTTCACTGGCCCCAGCGACCCCCAGTTGCCCATCCCTACCTTTAAGCTCATGAAACCATTTCACTGGCCCCAGCAACCCTACCACTGCTCTACATTGTTGCTTCTAAATAGACTCCCACCCCAACCTCTACATCAACCACTCTCAGTCCCCTATTAGGCGATATGGTCAAATTGTCCCCTACTGGGTGATATGGTCAAATCCCCAGCTCCCCCTCCCCATCCTGTTCAAAAGTAGCTCCCAAGTCAAGAGAAGGAGTATGGCTCATCAGGTCAACACTCCCTTCCACCAAAGGCCTCACCTAGCAATTCTTTCGAATCGACCTCCTTCACTGGCATCGTGGGAAACTCTTTTATTAATCGTCAATCAGTCTCAATTACCTATAATCTTTCCCACCCCAATCTTCTTCAAACTCTATAAATCACCCTCATTCTCTATCCCCTTCTTATCGTGGGAAACTCTTTTATTAATCGTCAATCAGTCTCAATTACCTATAATCTTTCCCACCCCAATCTTCTTCAAACTCTATAAATCACCCTCATTCTCTATCCCCTACTCATCATGCTAAGCCTAAGGCCTCATGTCCCTTGTCCCACCTTTCTACACCTCACTTTCACCCAACAGTAGAGCCCCAAGCCACTCCCACATACCATCCAATGCAATCCTTTGGTGTCCATCTTGCTCCAAGCAAACCCTATCGGCCTTTTGGGTAAATTTGACTGTGTTAGGAATCGCGTAAATGCTAGCACCTGATTGATGATTAATCTTCCCCACATGCGGTTGATATAGACTCTTTCCGCCTCTTCAAGAAGGACATCCTTAACCACTCCAAAACCCTTGTGGAAGTCCATGACAAAATGAAATTCTAGTTTTGCGAGATGAACTCAGAAACTAATATTTGTCGAACATCAAAGCACTCATTCCAATGGGAGATGAAGGAGGAACTAGCAAACATCGGAAAGAGGAGGGATCATCCCATCAACTGGTAACATCGACTTCTCACCCTTTTTCATTACATTCATTTTTCTTATTGTCTATTTAAGTCTATCGTTCATAATTTTAAAAATAAAAAAAATTCATCTACACCCAATCAAGGATTGTTAACATCATCTACACCCACAAGATTACAAAAACATCACCTACCACCTAGAAACTTTGTTGTGCTAATCAAAGAAGTTCACTCTATCACAAGATTCCCATTAGATGCTAATGTCAGCTATATTGGAATATTTCATGGTCGATACTACCCTTTTAGCTGGTTTAAAAGACCATTATACTCTTTATGTGATTTGTTACCCTACCCCCAAAATCTACTTTCCTTTTGTAACAGTAAAAGAGAAATTTCCTTTCGTAACAGTAAAAGAGAAAGAAAAGAAAACCCTCGGATCGTGATCTAGATCACGATCTATGATCCGAGCTTCCATTGATAATACTGGTTAGGTTGAGGTCGTCTGAGGAAGGATTTCGTCTTGGAGCCTTTGTCTGAGGAGTCGTGACAGCTTTGGTGCCAGACGCTTTGGTGGATTTCGTCTTGTGTTACTTCTAGCTGAGACAGCAAACCACCAAGATATATACCTGCTGGACCAGTAAAAAAAGGAGCAGAGGAATTAAAACTATAGGTGTGTGGTATTCGTTGCAGAGATCCATAAAAAGGGTACATGTAACACCGAGAATAAAAGTTACAGAGCAAGTTCACAAGAAGGATGATGAAAGGAAGAAGAGAAAATGAGAGAGAGAGAGAGAGAGAGAGAGAGAGAGAAAGAGTTACCAAGAATGTAAGTGGTGGTAGGGGTTTTGTAGCCACAGCGGCAGGTATCACAGTAGACTTTGCCGATGATGACGAAGGGTTTTTTGACATCGTGGGCTGCTGTCACGAGGGACTGAAGGACACAGAGAGCTATCAAAATCAAAACCAGAGCTCTCCTCTGCCATCCAATGGGATATTTCTCGGAAGGCCACATCTGCCAGTGCCTCAGCCGGATATCTTCTCTCCGGCGTGATTTCCTGAAGGATCTCACCTAAACCTCAAATACCGTTCGAAGAGATTAAAATTAGAAACTTCAGTGATATCTAAAAAGGAACTTTGACGAGACTTCTAATTTCCAACTTTTCCTTCTCCACGGGGATAATTACCGAAAAAAATCAGTTCTTCAGTCCTTTCTTCTCCTAAAGAGCTCAATTTTTCTCACCTTGAGTTGAGAGCTATTACAAAAGAAACTAATTGAATTCATATGCAATGTGTAAACTCTTCTACCGAGAGAGAGAGAGAGAGAGAGCTCGGGATAGAAAATAGGGGGAAGCAACTAAAAAAATGGAAAGAAAATACCAAGAAAATGGAGCACGAAAATTCTTAAGTTGCAAGTCGTGTGAACATTGGAGTTGTAGGAATGCACAAGGGTAGGAATGCACAAGGAATTTTGCTCACGGATGTTGGAGTTGCAGGTGGTGGGAATGAGAAGGGATGAAATTCTCAAGTTGTAGGTCGTGTGAACATTGGAGTTGCAGTAATGTATAAGGGCAGGAATGCACAAGGGATTTTGCTCGCGGATATTGGAGTTGCAGGTGACGGGAATGAAAAGGGATTCTGCTCTCATTAGAAACAAGAGAAGGGAACGAATTGGTACAATTTAAGTTATCCCATTGGATGGTGGTGCCTGGAGGTGCAGGACCATGTTTCATACCTGATGGAATATTGGGGAAAAAATATCCCCATGTTCATCGAAGAAGAAGAAGATGTGTGAAAAGGGGACTCCAACATTAGGGGTTAGGGCTTGGGTGAAAGTGAAAACGAAAGAGGGAGAGAAAATATAAGTTTGATTTAAAGGTCAAATTAGTAAATTAACATAATTTTTAAAATTTTCAATTTATAATATAAGAGGTAAAACTGTATTTCAACAATTTTAGTGATTTTCGTCAGTTAAGTGGACTTAAGTGATATTTTTACAATCTTATGGGTGTAGATGATGTTAGCAATCCTTGATGAGGTGTAGATGAAATTTTTTCTAAAATATAACAATAGGCTCTACTTCATGAGGCCGTGGAGGCTCATTGCCATTTCTCTTCTAACCTCCTTCGTTTCAAAATTGTTTTGCTTCTTTTTCTTTTTTTCTTTTTTCTTCTTTTTTTTCTCATATCAACATATCTCACCTTCCCTACTTTTAGGATCTTTCTTTTGGTTTTTCATAAGTCTTGTCTTCCCCTACTTTTGCTACCATCTCCATTTCTAAAGTTTACAGCCATGAAAATCCTTAGTTGGAATGTATACGGTTTCTGCTCTAACCTTACTCTACGAAGCTGAATACTCATGTCCAAGTGCATCATCCCGATATCATTTTTCTCTGTGAAACAAAATGTTCCTCGCCTGAATCAAGATACTTACCCCGGTCGTTGCAATACTGTACCACCCTTTGTTTGACAGCTGGCGAAGGGACTTTTGGTTTGAGTGGCGATTTATGGCTGCTTACCCATCTGTGACTACACCATCAACCTCTATCATTGTCCCTGCGAATACTTATGATCTCCATTCATGATCATCCCTCAAGCCTCTATTGGGGGTTAATTTGTCTCTACACCCTCCGCTGTGACTTTTGGTCTAATATTTCCCAGACCCTTAAGTCCACGAACTTACCTACCCTCCTTATTGGAGATTTCAATGAGGTCCTCCATTTGCATGATAAAACCAGGGGCTAATCAACGAGTATCAGCAGGGATTCATCTTTGGACCTCCGTTCCCTCATTCTCGATCATAATTCAGAGGAACTTAGCCCAGTGTCCTGTCGGTTTACATGGTGTAATGGCCAAAAACCACCCAATATCATCAAGCCTCACCTTGACAGATGCCTTGCCAATCTAGTGTGGTTAAATACTTTGTCCTTTTCAATTCAGTCACATCTCCCGGCTACCGGTTCATATAATAATCCATTACTCCTCAACACCACTCCCACCGCTGCTCCTTTCATGAACTCCTTCATTTTCAAGCTGCTTAGACAAAACATCCTGCCTTTCGTGACTTTTTCGAACACACACCGCATGGAATTCAAATCCTCTCCTCCCAGTGGTTCTGGGAGGACGGGGACACTCCCGTCCGATGGCCGACACGTGGGTCTTGGGTGAATCCGAGCCCCACGTCCGAACTCACAAGCTGAGCCGACAGGGGTGTCGGTTTTGACGTGAGACTCAGATTCACCCGAGACCCATGTGTCGGCCATCAGACAGGAACGTCCCTGTCCTCCCAGAACCACTGGGAGGAGAGGATGTGGATCCCACAGCATGATCTTGGACATGCTAATTTATGACCAAGCTTAATGGTCTCCGCATTTGATGCCAACATTGGAACAAAAATGTTTTTGGCCACTTGGACACTCTTAAGCAGGCCCTTTTGTGAACATCAATGCTTATCTGATTTACCTTCTAATCCCACTACTCATTCCCAGAATCAGGATTTGGACAAGAACATTGCATGGATGCTTAAAGCAGAAAACTATTCTGGTTCCAAAAATCTCGCCAAACCTTCATTGCCTCTGGGAATCGTAACATTAGGTACTATCATTCAGTTACCAAACTCAGAACACGGGTCAACAACTTTTCACCTTTAAAAGATGCCAACAGGGTCCTTGTTAAGAGATTTTCTTGACTTAGCTCGTCTTTTTACCGATTACCCAAATTGTAAAAGGAACAAAAAGAAAACCAGCTCCACATGGCCACAAGGGCTACCACAGGCGTAGGCGGGGCATTGGCACAGGTCTTCGTGGTACTCGTCAAGGGGTACCTCGGCATCTCCAATGCTCGCCACTAAGGCAGTGGGAGCATCCAAGAACTCAGTAAGAGGTGTCTCTCCTGCAGACACATCTAACATAAAGATCGTCTTCAAACTATTTTTATTCATACTAGAGGTCATTAGATCATATAATTAGGCTGTAAAGGACTCACAATGCAGACACAAGGGGGTGAATTTAATGCACTTTTACAATGTAGCAGTCGCCAAGATCAACTATCTGCTAGTAATCAAGGACATAGCAGCATTTGTTGTATACCTGAGAGAGTTAATGAACCAGACTTCTCCCCCCTAGCACCCCTGTCAACAGTTTCTGCATTGAAAACAGTGTAAAATGCGCTACAGGTCCTTCACAAAGAATGACTAGCGTTCAAGGGCTGTGATTGGAAGTGTCCCCAGGATCCAACACCCAAGTTCAAAAGATTGACCAAGAAGGTAAATTTAGAGAGAGATGGAAGGATTGAGTCTGAGAATTTGGCATATTCAATTGAAACTTGGAAGAATCAAAGAGAAAAAAAGAAATTGACAGATTTTATGACTTTGTGGAGATGAACCTCGTGTGATGACAATGGACAGAGGAGGAATTCACTGGCTAAGCATCTCCTACTTTGCTCATTCGATGAAGAACTTGAATGAGTTGACTCACTCCGTGTTCACTCAAGGCCAGAGGCAACGAAACGTCGGAACCCCTGAAAGTAGGGAGAGATTGAGGAGGCTAGATTGACCGACCAGGGTGGGAAGAGAGGCATTTTAGTCAAATCATTTTCTTTAAGGTCCCACATAACATGAGGAACCTTATGTTTTATCGTCTGAAAAGATGAAAAATCACCGAACAAAGTCCCAGAATGTCTAAATAAATGGGAACAAGGAGCCCTAAAAAACAAGAGGAATCATAAGAGGGGGTAAGAATGTGCAACATCTTAATGTACAATGATGAAAAATCTCGAGTCTAAAGTTCAACTTCATTCATTTGATAATCCATGATAAGAAGTCAAGATCCAAAGATCTCCATATGCACATCATATAAGATTGAACATCATAATAGTAACCCCAAAAAAAATAAAAATAAATAAAAAATAAAATTGAACATCATATCTCAGAAGCCAAGGTTGTGTCTGAATCAGCTGATTTGACGAACCTCTTGAATTCCAGATGGTGCAAAGAGGCTTGACACACAACCTTCTTCCTCCTCCACGTCCTTCTCAGATGCTGAACCTCCCATCAATTTTATCATGGTTTAAGACACAGTGTGGCCTCTTGCGCTGACTTGATGAATCTTCCTTCAATAAAGTTGGTACGCAAATAGCAATTTGGGGATCATGGCCCAAACTGACTCTAGAATTTGAAGTCCAAGCTCACTAAAATTTCAAGTTAATAATGTTTCAAAGATCACCATGAAATCTTTTCCAGAATGCTAACTGCCCCTTGGTGAGCCATTTTATTCAAATAACAAACTGTAACCATGCCCTCAAATATGTCTGCACAAGGAAGACATGACGTGCGTGAGTTGACAGCCGAAAGAGCACTGGACAGCAAATTCTGGTCAAAGGCCTGTCCAAGCAACAGAAAATTGGAGCTGCTTAGTGATTGAGCACACAGAAAGCAGAGCTCCATCAGTTCCAAAATCACAAGTAAAGGAAATAAATAAATGCATGGATGCAATCTAGTATACGGTGCTCTTTAGAGTAATGTTTAGGTGGTCACCAGGTATGGTGACGTTTAGTATTTATTTCTTTATGTTTAAGTCATTGCTTTATGTTTAAGTCTAGTGTTAGAGTCGGCTAGAGTTTGAGGGTATTCATATAATTTGATCTCTTTTATTATTAATAAAAAAGCTACCATAGGGGGATAACACTAGCCGACTTAAACATAAAGCAATATCTTTAGGGATTTCACACACCTCCCCTACACTTTGCCTTAAAAGCACCCACCCACCAACTTTCATGTTAATTACTCGAACCTCCCTAATTTCTCAAGTATCGTTCATACATATCCTGTCCGTTATGACAGGTTTGTTAATTGATGACGTGTCCTCTTAAATGTATTAATGCCAAAACTACCCTTGAAAATGTGTAAACTTACCAATTTACCCTTTTGAAACTTAACAAAAGACATTAGTTAGGGTTGAATAACACTCGCCGTGGAACATCGCCGGAGAAGACTGGGATGGGGAAGCCCGTGACGCCGATGGCAAATCCCTATTCAAAATTGACGGCATTGTCAAGATCCCTTACATTGCCGACGAGAACGCCGACAAAGACCCCAAAATTAATGTTGTTGTCAAGGACGAAGGTCCATTGGGAAGAGGCTGAAACAGGCATTTGTTTCCAAGGGAAACCAATTGTGTTGGAGAAAGCTTAGGTTCTGCAGAAACCAGAAATTTCCATCTTCAGAAACAGAGTCACCAGAAGAAGCAGCCAGAATTAGCAGCCACTATCTCAGAGAGAAGAAGAAGAAGAGCGGCAGCAGCAATAGCCACTGCCGCCACCATGGAAGAAGAAGAAGAGGATCGAACCTGGGTTGCGATTTCAAATCCCAACCGGACTGGTGTTAACATCCTCACTCCTCGAGCAAATCCAATCATAATTGTCAAGGCGTAGCCTAGGCACCCAGGAGGCCTTATAACGCCTTGGAAAATTGGGCGCCTTGGTTGCCTAGGTGCCCCGTCAGGCCTCCAACCCCTTGGTTCACCTTGACGCCTTGACAACTATGAATCCAATAACTAAAATCCATCAATTTACCAAAGATTTAGCTCAAAATGCCTTCATGGGGATTATTATCTATCTTTCTTCATGGATGTTTTTGTTTATCTTCCTTCGTGGATATTATTTGTTTGACTTCCTTCGTGGAGATTATTACTTACTTGCCTTCCTTCATGGAAATTATTGCTTGTCTTCCTTCGCTGAAATTATTACTTATCTTCCTTCATGGAGATTTGTTATTGTGGATATATTCTTGCTGAAGATTTCTCTTTGCCTTGTTTTCTTTTATTATCTGCCAAGAGTTTTTTTGGTTGAAGATTTCAGGTTTTTGGCCCACAACAACGATTTACTCATCTTCCCCCACTACTCTTTTCTAGGTCTTTATTGCCGCTATTGCGGTTACGGTTGCAATATTAATGCCTACGTCTGTGTTCTCTACACTTATGACCAAAGGTCCAAAAACATCTCAAGTAATTGTCAATAGTGGTAATTGTGTCAACGTAGTCTCACAAGCTTTCATCCTTGACAGCAATCTCCAGACCAAGGTGCATCCCCAACCCTACAAGGTTTCTCTCTTAAACAGCGACAAGGTCTCTCTCTTAAACAGCGACAAGGTCTCTCTCTTAAATAGAAACACTCTTGATGTCAATCGACACTGTTCGATTCCCCTGAAGATGGGAGATTATGAAGGAACGGTCCGGTGTGACGTCATTTCGATGGTTCTCACGGATGTCCTCCTTGGGCACCCATGAATGTACGACAACAACATCTAGGTGGGTAGTACAAAAAAAATCAATGTTATTTTCGATTTTTGTGGCAAACCCTTGGTGTTCAATCCTCTCAATGTACCCGAAATGAGGCTGCGTTTGAAAGCTGCACAAGCAAAGCACCAATGGCTCCTACAAGAATCTTCCACAAAAATGTCGGTAACTGGTACTCACAAGACCAAACCGCCAATCGTTACCACCACATGCTAAAACAGGGGTTTTGATTCTATCTCGTCCAGAATTTCTCGACACTAGCGCTGAGACTAGTTTGGTTATTGCCGTGGTCGCAACTACCATCAAACCCACAGTATCCACTTCCCACCCTGCTCCTATCAAAGATCTGTTTTCTGATTTTACAGATGTCATCCCCGACGAGTTACCGGACGAGTTACCGGACATGTGCGATATCCAACATGCTATCAACCTCATTCTCGGATCCGTGCTTCCCAATCTGCCCACATATCATCTTAGTCCCGCAAAACACCCTAAACTGAAGCATCAAGGGGACGATATCCTCAAAAAGGGTCTTACCACAGAGAGCATGAGCCTATGTGCCTTACCCGCACTCCTCACCCCCAAGAAGGACGGCTCATGCCGGATGTGCATTGATAGCCGCGCCATCCACAAGTGTTCTGTCAAATATTGTTTTCCTATCCCATGCCTGGACGACATGCTCGATATGTTCATTGGCGCTACCATCTTCTCAAAAATTGATCTTAGGAGTGGTTATCACCAAGTTCGCATTCGCTCTGGCGATGAGTGGAAAACAGTGTTTAAAACCAAGGATGGCTCGTACGAGTGGAGTGTTATGCCATTTGGGCTCACTAACACTCCTAGCACCTTCATGAGCCTTAAGTACTACAGCTTTTTATTGGGAAATTTCTGGTGGTCTATTTTGATGAAATATTGATCTACAATCATGCCCAATCTGAGCACCTAGAGCATCTACGACAAGTTTTGAGAGTGCCCCATGCAGAGAAACTCTATCAACCTCAAAAATGCTCCTTTATGCTACCAAAGGTCGTGTTTCTTGGGTTCATTATATCCTCTTAAGGGATCGAAGTTGATTCTGAAAAGATCCAGAGTATAGTGGATTGGCCAATTCCGCCAAGTTTAACGGAGGTGCGTAGCTTCCATGGTTTGGCCTCCTTCTATCGCAGATTTATTCGGAATTTTAGTGCCATTTTATCTCCCATCACTGAAGTGTATTAAGGATGGCAAGGGTCACTTCCACCAGACAGTGGCAGCGACAATTGCCTTTGCACTCATCAAAAGGCGGGTGACCGAAGCACCTATCTTGCGCCTCCCAAACTTTGAGCAGATGTTTAAGGTTGCTACTGACGCTTTACACACTGGTATCGGCGAAATGCTCTCCCAAGCTAGTCATCCACTTGCTTTTTTATGCAAAAAGCTCAATGACGCTAAGAAGCGTTATTCCGCTTATGACTTGGAGCTCTATGTTGTAGTGCAAATCCTTAAACATTGGCACCCATATCTGATTGGTAAGGAATTTATCTTATACTTTGACCATGAGGCACTAAAATACCTCCAATCACAGAAAACAATCAGTAGTCGCCATGCCAAGTGTACTGCATATCTCCATAAATTCGTTTTCGCCATTTGGTACAAGACCGGCAAGGAAAATCAGGTTGTTGATGCCTTGAGTCGCAAAGTTCTCGTCTTGCATACTTTCACTGCTCAAGGACCTGGGTTCGATTTTATCATCCACAAGTATCCATCCGATGCTGATTTCTCTCTTGTTTATGGTGCACTTCAACAAGGGAGGGGACTGACCACAAATTTTTGTTACGTCCCGGGTTTCTTTTTTGGGGTACCCATCTTTGTATCCCAGCGGGCTCACTGCCGCACAACTTGATCCGCGAGATATATGGAGGCGGCATGGGTAGCCACTTTGGCAAAGAGAAAACACTCCGGCTCATGACGGACTTATATTATTGGCCCCATCTTCAGCGCAATGTACACCATGTAGTACAGCAATGCCGCACATGCCAGTTGGCCAAGGGGACCAAGACTAATGTAGGGCTCTATTCTCCCCTTCTTGTTTCCTACGTCCCATGGTTACATATCAGCATGGATTTCGCATTGTGACTCCACTCTACTCGAGAACGGCATGATTCTATCCTAGTGGTGGTCAATCGTTTTCCCAAAATGGCTCACTTCCTTGTCGCAAGACCTTTGAATCCAGCCACATCATGAAATTATTATTTAAGAGGTGATTCGCCTACATGGTTTACCTGAGTTTATCATCTTAGATCGTGAGTACGAATTATTTCTGGAAAACTCTATGGTTGAAGACGAGAACCAAGCTGTAGTTCTCTTCTGCATTTCACCCCCAAACCAATGGCCAAATGGAGGTGGTTAATCGGAGTCCAGGAAACCTTGTTCGCTGTCTGGTCCATGATCAAACCTAGACCTAGCCATCTCTTCTGGAATGGATGTTGCCGAATTTGCCTACAACAGTTCCGTCAACCGAACTCCGGGCGACAGTCCAATTGAGATCATTCTTGGCCTCCAGCCCTGTCGACCACTTGATTTGGTTTTCATTCTATCCTAGGTGCATCTAAATGTAGAGGCCGATGAATTCATTCGCCACCTTACCGAGGTACATACCAATGTTTGTCGCTGCATTGCACTTAGCAACACTTCCTTCAAGCCCACAACTAACCGATTGTTGCCTCCTTGAGTTCCAGTCCGGAGACCTAGTTATGGTCAGCATTGCTAAGGAACGGTCATCTACTGGTGCCAACCATAAGCTCCATCCTCGCAAGATGGGCCCTTTCAAGATCGTTAAACGAATTGATCCTAATGCCTACCACCTGGATCTCCTTTCCCATATAAAGATTAGCAATGTGTTTAACGTCATTGATCTAACTCTCTGCACTGGGCATCATTCAGATGAAGGGAATGAGGAACTTGCTATCCACCTCCCCCCCTTTTCAGCACCCGTGGCCGATGAGAACAAAGCTGTCCTTGACAACAAGCTCGTCACAACTAGAGATAGTGGTTTCCATTCTTTCTTAATCAAATGGTAGGGCCGTCCCGCCCATGATTGCACATGGATCCACGCAGATGATTTTCACCACCTCAATCCGGATCTCTATGAGCATTATATGCCGGTTTTACATTTATAGGAGTCAAATGTTTTTGAACCGGGGGGAATTGATCTAGATCGGTTCATGGGCATCAAGTACGGTTGCAAGAGGTTCAAATAACGGCCCAACACGTCGATTATGGGTCGGTGTGGATCTCACAAACATGGCAAGCACATAATCAGTAGGCGCATAATAATTGAAGGCTCAATATGTGAAATATTATCAAACGGCAAGCATCACAAATGGCAATCGTTCCTTTGGAAAGATTTAGTAGCTATTGGGAATTCTCCCTATTTGGTAGTCTTTGTTTTCTACAATTGCAGCATTGTTATCCTCTATTATTTACTAGCTCAGTATAGTTCAAACTTGCCATTAATAGGCTTATCTTCAATTCTATTTAAATGATGCAATCCGCCTCAATTAAGGCATCGAAGAAATAATATGAAAAGTATTCTATTGAATAAATGATTTCCTATGAGATACAACGGGGTGAAAGGCCCTTGATCTTAGATAGATCGCCGTTCCATTACCTATCCACAAGTCCCTCTCCTTCCCTTGGATAACTTTGTGAGTTTTCCCTTCGATGGCAGTCTATAATTAATTTTGACTTCCCTTTACGTGTTGTAGCATGATTTGAGATTGGTTTACATTACTCACATTCTAAACTAGAAAGAGAACTAAAACGAGAATAAATTTTCTTTAAACTCTGTAAAGACAAATGACTTCACAGACAATGAACTTGATGTGGAGACAGAATACTGGATCAGGATACTAATGGAGAATCCTCAAGTAGGTATCCCCCCCGCCTTCTTTTTTTTCACAGCCCCTACAAATTGTCTTCTTCGTTGTAAGATCCTAAAAAACATATGAATCAGGATAAAAAGTTATGGAACAATTGTAAGCAATGGTAAGCTTACTAACAGATAGAAGGTTAAACGAAAAATTACGTAAATGAAAAACCAAAGATAAGGACACAAAAGGAGTAGGATGAATAGTCCCAGTGCCATTGACCTTAACCAAAGAGCTATCAACCAAAGTGACACTAGAGGTCAAGGTTCCAAGTATCGACAAGATACAGGGTGTATCGGCCGATACGTATCGGTATCGACAGTGGTCGATACGATACATGACGATACATACCTTATTTTTTTTTTAAAAAATGGTATCCATGTGTATCGGCCATATCGAACCGATATGGGTCGATACAGTCCGATACGCATCGATATAGTCCAATACCCATCGATACAGTCCGATACACGTATTGTTTTTTTACAACAAAAAAAAAAAAAAAAAACTTGCAGAAACAGAGTCGGCCAAAAAGGAAGAAGAAGAGGAAGAAGAAGAAGAAGAAGAAGAAGAAGAAGAAAGAGGGAGAAGAAGAGAGAGGAGGAGGAGCTACTGCCGTTGCCAGCAGCAGTAGCCACTCGCCGCCGCCAGAGGAAAATCAAGCAATAGAGCAGCAGTTACTACCACCGCCCCAAGACGAGGAGAAAAGTAGCAACATCGATCGCCATTGCCACCAGAGGAGGAAAAGCAGATAGCAGCAGTGGTCACTGCCGCCGCCGCCAGAAGAGGGGAAGAAGAAGAAGAAGAAAAAGAAGGAAAAAAAAAATACTAACCTGTGCGATGTGATCTTCGTCCTCAGCCATTGGCTCCAGCAATGCATTAGCAATGTCTCCAGCAATTTCGTCCCTAGCAACCCCATGGACTGCGATCGTCTCCAGCAATCTCGTCCCCAGCAACTGCAAATCCCTGTATCGATTAATAAGAAAAAAGCCCTGTATCTCCTAGCTTTATATATAGTCCATGGGACATGACCCCATGTATCACATTCTATATTAACATACACTGCACACCACTTAAAAGTTAAGAAATGGTATTAATTTTATAAAGAAAAAATAATAAAAATTAGTTAATTGGAGGTAAATTAGTGCAATTAGTGTAAATAAAATTATTATAATTTATATACATGCTACATGCCTATGATTGAAAGTAATGTATTGAGTCCAATCACTTAATGTCTTGTAATTAAACCATAAAATTGGTTAATTATAGTGTTCTTATGTTTTAAATTAGTGTTTTGTATGTTTCTTAAGCATTCCTATGCATATTTTGCCCGTATCTTAGTGTATCCATGCGTATCCACCGTATCCACGATACGATACGATACGTCACTTAAAATCACCCAACCGATACGATACCGATACACGATACTTTAATACTTGCTAGAGGTAGAGGGACAAAGAGAGGAAAATATACCTAAGACACAGGACATGTGATTGGAAGCACCAGAATCAATCCACGGACGAGAAAATGATGATAGAAATGCAATGGCATTACCTGTTTAAACAAAGATAGGAGTGGAAAACGAGGAAAGTTGTGCAGTCTGAAACTGGTTGTAGTGTACATACTCATCATCAGTCATCTTAACCATCTTACCTCAGATGGTGCAGGTGGTGTAGCAGACTCACAACTGGCGACAGAATTGGCGAACTGCTGTTAAGGTGGTTTGCCATAAAGTTTCCAACAAAAGCATCGAATATGTCCAGCTGGACCCGAACCATCTAGAGGAGCTATTGCCCCAGCCCCCAGGAGGTTGGCCTCTGCCAGCACCACGACCATAGTTACCACAATGACCACTACCATGATTGCACTGGTGGGACACAAGGGGTGGAACCAAACACAAGAGTGGGGTCACGAGAACCATCGCTAGAAACTCGTAACACGAGAAAAGGTATCCACTAGAGTAGCAACAAGAATCTGAGAGCGAACAGAGTCATACTTGAATCCAAGCCTCCCAAAAAACTCATAACTGCCAGTTGCTCCCACTGGTCTTGCATTTTCTATACATCAGCACTGATAGGATATAGAGAATTCAGGTCCTCATACATCCGTTTAAAATCAGCAAAAAACTGAGTTATGTAATGACCCTTGCAATCCACCTGATAGAACTCCTGGGATAACTCATAAATTCGAGAGATTATTATGACAAAATATAAAACATTCAAAAATTCTCATAATTCCTTAACAACTGTCCCAAAATCTGGGTATCAACAGTGTCCCACGTAGTATCAGTGCTAGGCTTAGCCTGTGTGAGATGACTCTGTTGATCCCAATAGTCAAAACCAACATAACAATTTTCCGCCATTGCTAGAAATTATTAATACCTTCCAATTTCTTCTTTGTGATCCGACGTAAAGAGGAAGACACAACTTCCGTCACCATATTCTTTGTTTCAGCCATGGTACCAAGGTATCACAAAGTAAAGAGCAAAAATTGAGCACGTACCAGACAAATAATCGATACCAGAAAAAATAATAGGTTCAAATAATCGATCCACACAATTGAGTCATCTCCAAAAACCGATACCAAAAGTCGATTCCAAAGTTGAAATCGATATAATCCCAATCAACAATTGATTTCAGCACACATCAATCCTTCTTCAAATCGAATCTCTATAGAGGTTCAAATCAGCCACCAAACACATCAGAAGAAAGAAAGGCTTGGTGGATCAGCAACCATCAGCAACCAGTTTCCATGAATTTTCTATATCGTAATAGGGGGTGAACACACCCCCTTTGAAAGTAGACGCAAACTTCTAGGTTGTGGCAGCAACAAGCATGGTCTGAGATGTATCCGAAGGTAGTAGTAACAAACTTGACAAGACGTGTAGTAGTGTCTAAGGATCAAGCTCTAATACCATGTAAATTACAGTAAAGAAAAGGGGAAAGTAGAGAAGAAAGAGGAGGAAGAGAAGAGAGGCTATTGTAACTTTAGAAGTCACAACATTGTGTTGAGACTCCCTATTCCATTCAATACATTAAGCATAACCCTAGAAGGGCACAAAGGTAAAAGAACCAACCAAAAATAATAAGAAGATGGGAAGGTAGCACCCTTAGACACTCCTCCTTATATCAGAACACTCTCTATTGTTGGTGTTGGTGGCTGATCGTTTATGTTTACTTTGGTACTGCGACTGGATGGTTCTTCGCCATGCGGATCTTTTGTTTCATGCGGTCAGGCTTTGTGTGGTTCTTTTGTTTGCACATGTCAAAGTGTGATTAGTTATTTATGTACTGATTGTTCCAAGCTGGAGCATAGTGGATATGTGTGCTCCAACTTGAGGGGAAGTGTTAAAAGTGCTTATATTACAGTAGGGGTATTCTAGGAATTAGATTATATATTGTTTGTGAATCCATGTAAAAGGGCTTGGCTAGGGTTTTTTTAGGAATTAGAATAGGATTTATGTCTATTTACTGTCGGTTAAGTAGGGGCATTATTGCATTTTTTGCATTTAAATCGATCATAAATAAAGAGTTCCATGCGTGGAGAGTGATTCCAACTCCTCTCTGATTTTATTTTCCCACCTCCTCTTCTGTTCTCTCTTTCCTTTCTCTTCTTCATTGCTACTTCTTCATGTTTTACTTTGTCATGCAGTCATGGTCAGAAAACCCCTTGTTTAGCCAAATCATCTTCTTAATCCACTCTTCATGCCCAAGAGAATGAGAAATTCTACCAGCTAGCAAGAACTCAAATGAATAGCCATTACATATCATCAATTGACAATATATTAGCCAAATCGCCTTCCACCATAATGTGGCCAAATCCTCCCACAATAACAATCTCCAACTCTACTTTAAGAGATAACAATTCAGCCTAGTGGAGTCTCCTTGCCAACTAAACAAAGAAGGCTCAAGGTTCATTTTAGGTCTTCCTTCCTTTGTGGGCCTGAACCCTAGGAACTATATCCATCACTGCTTCACTAGAATAGATGAAAGAGCTCCAAACCCTATCTATGAAGAAAGTAGCTGAGGAATTTGATGGAGAATAATAAAATTAATTAAGCGAAACCCTTTTTAAAGCTTATACTGACCTATAAGAAAAACAAAAAACCATAAAATAGTTTACCTCAATCCTTCCATATTATAGCTTTATATAAAATCTGAATTTGGAAGTGGGAAAAAAGGTAGCAGTGAAGGTGAAGTGAGCACTCAAAGCTTGTGGGATGGGCATTCTTGGGTTCCATGAGGCCAAACGGAGATTCTGTCACCACTCACCACAGATTTGAGAGCTCCTACTGCAAGCTTTAAGAAAGCTCCAGATCTGGGTATCCAGAACCTGATTGTAGAGGATACTCAGTGATTGTTTGAGCAAAGATGGAGAGAACAGGTCCTTAGAAGCTATCTTCTCTGATCAAGCTCAAACCTTCAGTTCGTCACTGAATTCCTTATTCCAATGAGTGCCAAGGTTGGGCAATGTAGAAGCAAGTGATTTATCAAAGTCAGAGGAGCATGGGATTCTATGCTTTGCGGGTCATGTACTATCATATAGCTTTTTCATATTTTGTGATTATGTCATTCATGGTTCAAGGTATTGGTATCTGATCAGCCAGATTGGCTGATTCGTATTGGTTTTGGACCTTGCCGATCCCCAATCACAGCCTGTTTTACTACTATCTTAAGGACGATAAGATGCATGTCGGTTTCCCATTGAATCCGTACACCACATCAGATCGGTTTTGGGCGTGGCCGATACCGTGTCCGATACCTGGATTTAGAACCATGATGTCATTCCTTCTCTTATTACATTTTCTCTTTCTCTTTTATGTTCTCTATATTCCTGTTAATCCAAACAAAGGATTGGATAGTCTGAAGGAAGTTGATATTGGGAACTCCCAGCTGCCAAAAAAATTTCATATGGATTTTCCATAAAAGCTTTCGAATTTCAGAAATTGGAACCCTGATAAAATCATGATTCAGTAATCAGAATGCTAATTCAAAATCAGAGAATTGAAATCTGGCCAGTACTGACGCATGTCATTTTAATTAATCCAAAAAGAATCAAAGGAGCCTACATGTACATGACATTAATTATTATATTTTGCGTTCATGGCCTATCGAGTACTAGCAAGCCATTCAAGTCCTTCCTTTACTAGGTGTTTACATGTGTGAGTTAGAGGAAATGAAGAGGAAGAAAGGTGAAACTGTATATAGATACAGGACCTAACCCAAAATGTAAAGTTAGATCCAAGGCCATGTAGATGGGGAACCCCACAAAGGAACATACAGGGAAGGAGGGGAGGCTGAATTTGGCAAAAAAGAGAAGCAAAATATATTATGCTTAGGTAAGAACTCCAAAATGGAAATTTTCATTCTTCAGTCATTTCACATACTTATGCTGATTTTTTTTTTTTTTTTCTTTTCAACTTAAAATAAAACATTTCAGAGAACCAAAATCGAAGTGAGGAAATAAGCCGGAAAGGGGGAGGCGTGAACCGTGGAGGTAACCATCGAGCCCCCAAAAGGAAGAATATGCCTTCCTAGGGTCTTAGATATCAGATCATGAACATCTTTGTTTCATAGGTTTGTGTCATTGCATTAATTAATAAAAATAGATAACGTAAATTTTAGCTAACGGGCCTTGGCACAATGGTAAGGTTGTTCCATTGTGACCTGATGGTCATGGGTTCAAATTTGGTAACAGCCTCAGTGAAGCAGGGGCAAGGGTGCGTACATAAGCCCCTCCCCAAGACCTCTCAGTGGCAGGAGCCTTGTGCACTCGGAATACCCTTAGAGAATGTAAATTTTGGAAGTCCTTCCAGATCTCGTTGAAATATGGTGAATTTTTCACAAGAGTAACTGGACTAGCTCAAAATGAGAATAAGCACCTAATAAATTAGGAAGCTGAATGGAACCATAAATCCTTGCTCAGGCTAGTTGAAGCTAGAAAACTAAAGAGGTCCTGAGTTTCTGCAACATCCAATGAACATAGGAGAATAGGCAAGCTTAAATAATATCATCTTCAAATTATCTATTTGGTTTTTTAACCCCAGCACCCCTCCCACTTCTCTCCTATTCTCTACGGTCTATGCGCCCAATTCTCAAAAAAACCACGACCAGAGCCATACTTGCCGACTAAATCCAAAAAATATATTCCAATTGGTCCTCATTCCCTTACTAGTTCTATGAAACACAAATGATAAGTGCAGAAGCTTGGACATCCCACCCCAAAAAAATTAACAAAAATAAAAATTCATGTTTAAGTGAACAAACAATCCAAACAAGAAGAGAAACCCTAGATTAACCAAACCCAAGGAGAATTAAGAAGAAATCAGGGAAGAACACACCTGTTCACGCAAGATAGAAGAGATCATCAGTCATTAGAATAATGTACTGCAAAATCCTTAAAGGGGCATTCCTGAAATCCAAAGGAGGCAACCTAAGCTCTCTAATTCTGAACCCACCAGAATTTGAGCCACCAACTCCATTCGATCGTGATGCCATAACCTTATTAGAATCAACCTTCCTAAAGAGATATACAGACTTGACGCCATTAAGGCTTCCATCACCAGAAACAAGAGATGGGTTGTTCTTGGTCTTGAATAGAGTCCAACCCATTCCAGCAAGGGCTCTGCAGAAGCCGTCCATACTATCGATGCGTTCACCACTCAATCGGGAATACAGAGAAAGCGGAGAACAATCCCAGTGACTATTGTTATCACTATCGCTGTTGCTACTGTTGCGGCTGTTACTGCTGAAGCTGCAGAAGGCAAGCTTGAATAATCCTTTGGAGAGGCGAACGAAGCTGCGAAGCTGAGCAGCTGAAGCATTGGTGAGAGAAGGAAAGGGGAGAGAAATGGCATCTCCTGAAAATGACCATGATGATGATGATGATGACCATAAGGATGGTACGAATGGTGACGATGATGGTGGTGACGATGATGGCCATGAGAAGATAAAATGGGAGAGAGATGGGCTTGGGTATAAATCCATGCCCATGTCTCTGGCAATGGTAGCTAGCCTGTATGTGTCCTTGACAACCTCTTTGGTAGGTAGGAAGATGAGTAATGGAGTTTTCGTGTTGCTCTCACTACTGTTATTACTCTCTCTTCTGCTGCTGCTTCTATGCTGATGGGTCTCGCCATCATTGGTGTGGACATGGACATTATCATCTGAATGGTCACGGTGGTTTTGGGTTAACAGGAGAGGATTGTTTATGGTTTCCCCCAAAACCAGAGAGCGTAACAGCTTTATCGAAAACATCTTTCCCTTCCCCTCTCTCCTTCTCTCTCTCACAATTCAATCAAATCAAATTGACTCTTTTCATCGTTTTTACTCAGGATTCTCTGGCAAACAGGGACTTCTGTAAAACTGTTGCAGGTTGGAAAAAGTGAGGGTTCAACCGCAATCTGAAAGTATGTTCTAACAGTCGAACCATAAGACGGAGTTTAGTTCAATTTTTCTTGGACCAACCGGTACTGACCCGATACTGTAAATACGGGCTGGTTAGTGCTTGGCTCAGTACGACTCAACTCAGGTTATGTTGGGTGCCATTTCCATCATGATTCATGACTAAGGGTGTCAATTTAATTTCCGAAGTGTACGCCAATGTGGAAACTGACTCCTCAAAACTGCATCGAACCAAATCAAATCGATATAATAATGGTACGAAAAACAAAAAATTTACACGATACGACATAGTATCAGTATTATAGGCCAAACTAGTGGTATGTATCGAATTACTTAAACCATATCAAATATATATCGGTATACATTTATAATAGTGAAATTTTCATGTAGTACCCAAATAGTTTGTGAAACATCACCTACCACCCATGTTTTTTAAAAACATCACTTATTACTCAAAATTTTTAAATATTTATCAAAAAAGACCCAAAGCCTTATGACGGAGCCGTTAGATGCTGATGTCAGCAGTTAAAAAATTTTGAATCGACAATAATACCTTTGTTGTAAGAGCAAAAGTTGAGTTTACCCTTAGTTATTTTTAACCCTATCCCTAAATCATCTTCTTCTTACTCTTTGTTTCTCTGCTACATTTTATCAAAAAAGAAGAAAAAAAATCCTCTACAACTGCAGCGAATCACCGCACCAATTGCTCCACCGCCATACATAGGGATCTAATTTCCTTATGGGAAATAAGATAGAAAGTTGTTTGATCGGGATTACCTTAATGCTCGCACTTAGCTATCGACCGTAAAAGAAGGGAGACCTCATCGTTGATTTATCAAACACGAAACCAAGCTCTAAATGAACATAAATTGAAAAATTCGCACCAAAACTCCCAAATCCAACTATCCGCAAACAACTTCGAGTCCAAACTATTAGAGTTGAGAGTAAATTGGATTCTCAAACACACACCCACATGTGTATGTATAGAAATCGTCTCCCCGCCCCAATAAGGAGACTATTTGTGAGATTTGTATTCTACGAATGGATGGATGGCCGCCACACCGGCTCTCGGGTGGATCGGATCCGAGCCCTTCATCGGGACACGAGCTGACAACGCTAGCCGCGGGCCCGCGTCTTGTTGGCTCAGTGTCGGCAAGAGATTTCGGATCCATCCGAGAGCCGTGTAAAAGAGAAAAAATATTATAAGGTCTTTTAGACCATCCATCCGGGCCGCCAAATTTTGGGTGGTAGATGATGTTTGACAAACTATTTGGGTACCACGTGAAAATTTTCCTTTATAATATTGATTTTTCCCTCTTTAACACCAAGTTTTGTTTGAAACTGTATATATGCCAAATAAGTATTGCACGGGTACGGTATTGTTATGGAAAATGTGAACCGAAACCAGTACAATATGGTGACAATTTCACCCTTTTGTCTTCTGTACCATATTGAATCATACTAAATTATCGATACCATATTGATTGACACCTTTATATTGTAGACTGGGTCGTGTGTCAAGTGTGATTGGTTAGACCGGTCTTTGCCAAACTATGTACATAAAAGTGCTTTGACATGGAAAATGGAAGAGAAGGTGACATTGGATTTTCCTTGGTGAATAGATGACCTGATTAATCCTTAGTCGACAATTTAGAAATTACATACTTATGAAAACTTCTTTGTTAAAAGGGAATTTTACTCATACCACCCTTGGAATAAGGTCTAAAATGACTGCCCTCAATAATTATATGTATTACCCCTAAATGTCAAATTGTTACACATAAACCTATTCCGTTAGATTTTTTGTGTTATTTGCTGATGTCAGAACAAATTCAATTTTTTAAAGTAAAAAAAATACCCTTACAAGTATTGTGAGAAAACTTTACTAGTATTTTGTAAAGTGAAAAGGCAAAAATATTTTTCCTTTCCCTTCGCTTTCTTCTTTAAAAGTGACGAATAATTACAAGTAAATCTCCCTACCTAATCCAATGGTTGAATTAACCAAATCTTGACATACGGAAGAAATCCCATGGGTTCCAAATTCTATTCGGTGTGACCCATACATAAGAAAATATTACCTTGAGTGTCATCTTCCACATGTCCCTGATGTTAATGTAAAACCCGCATCCAAAATCCCCTATTAACTTGGACATATGTGGGCAAGGTCTTCCCACCCTGTCAGTTGATGGACCCGACGCAAACTCAATGGTCTCATTCGGATACTAGGTAAGGAATTCTACCCGGACCCATAGAGTTTGTAGAAGACCTTAAGTAGGCCCAAGATAAGCACCAATGCGTCGAGCCCTAAGAGCAGCACACAAGGTTACCCTTCCAACCAAATCAGTAGGAAGGTGTCAGTGGTAGGAACGGCCTGTTGCCTTTCTCTGGCTTAGCCCACGATTGACACACCTCTCCCTTCCTCATGGTTATAAATAAGACAAAAACCCTCATTTGGGGTTTTGGTCATTTGTGGGAGCTACTATGCTAGAGGAGAATACTGGGAGAAAAGCTTGGGATGGCTCTCTCATTGTCTTCTAACCCTACAATCCCCAAGTTAGTGTGACCCTCCTCCTCTCTCTTTGTTGCATTTGATGCCACCATTAATGGTGGTAGTTTCTACCATTAATGGTAGGAAAGAAAACCCTATAAATCTATTTAGGTTGTACACACCTCCAATGGAGGTGTTGCTTGGTTTAAAACCACCAATAGTGGTGGGAAAATGATCCCTAGGTTTTCCTCTATATGGGACGTTCCTTAGCCTCTCTTACTCTTTTAGAACCCAAATTAAAACTCTAAACCTAAGAGAGAAAGAGAGAAAGGAAGAGAAGGAGAAGGAGATTTGGAGAAGAAGGCTGAGAGAAGGAGTTCTACAGACTCTCTGCAACAAGTAAGGTATGAACCTATCTTTGTAGCCTTAGAACACTAAGAGTAAGAGTTCTAATGTAAAATTGAGATACCAAACCCAAAGTAAGGATTCAACTATGGGATTTTCTGAGTAGATCTCAAATAGGGATCCTGGAAAATGAGTTAGAGTATTAATATATTAAACTAAAAATATTGGTCTTAGAATGATCATTAGGGAGGATCCCATTGATGATCCAAGAGGAGGAATCCGTATTGGAAGTAAAAAATTATATTAAACATGTATGGTCGCAGCTATGGTCGACCATGGGATGAGAAAAGAGTTGACCACAGCCATTCAGAAAGAATTCAAGAAACATACGGTCACAGGTACGGTCGCATGTAATGCGACCATAGGGTATCGACCGTATGTCCTACGTTGGCATATATTGAGACCATAGGATCGACCATAGGATTACAACAAGTATATTTTGAGACTAAACAAGGTTTTCAACTACTGTAACTTGGTAAACTTGAACCCTAACTTACATTAATTGTTTAGGTTCCTAAGAAATTCAAAGTGACTTTCAAAGCTTGGGAGAGGAACAAACATCAATCAAATGTGAGGGAACAAGTCCTAAACTAATTGGATAATGACAAACTATTTTATTGTATTTGTCCAATACAATGAATGATTCTATGCTTGTATGCTTGTAATGTGCATATTACATGTCATCCAATATTATTATTATTTCTGTTCATGCATATTTATTATTGTCTATTTATAACATGATGATGATGATAGTAGAAATAGGCATGTGATTGTGTGTGTGGTTAGTGTGCTTTATGCGAGTGGAGCATCAGGGAGAGGACGTGGCATTATGGTCTCTGACCTGATCACCAGACTCTAGCTCTATCTCTACTCAAGTCTTGCCCACTGATATCGTCGTATCGTCATTATCTTAGCAGAACTAGTACATCATAGGGCATCAGAGGAGGTCGTCTCGGACCGTGTGGTCTCTGACTCTGCTGGGGGGCCTTAGCTCTATCTCTATTGATGTATTGAGGGATGCTGGGGTGAGGCCTTAGATACACTGGATGACATTTAGGATTGGTTAATTGCGAGCCCAGTTTACAATCCCTCGCCAAATGGGGCTTAAGTATTGGTATGAGTTGGGCATCAGGGGAAGTGTTGGCGGTGATTGATCTGGACACTTTAGCTCTATCTCTATTTCATGATAGATGCATGTGGGATGGCAACGGTGTTTGATGCATTAGGCGGATTTACACACTCGTGTATAGATGTGCGGTGGTCGCCAATCCTTTCTATAGCATATTACAAACTTAAAAACCCGATCAAAGATATGAATTGAATGCATGCATATGTTTATTGTATTGTTTTGTTTTCTCACTGAGCCCAAGTTGGAGAGCCGACTCTCGCGCACGTAATTCTTTTTAGTTCTGATGTTGCAGGTGTTACTATCAAAGATTATATCAATGCACCAATGTATGGACATATAGCGGCTATGGATGTGCAAGCTGTGGATGATGAATATGACTTGTCAAGTGAGTGTTTCAATGATGATTACGCTTAGTGTTTAATTTTCGTATTTGGTATTTGTAATAGTTTGATATATTTATGTTTTGATTACTTGGAGATAACTGGATCATTTAACTATTTATCACGTAGACCTCAGTTCATTATTAATAAGACTTTCGCTATTTACTCAAATATCTTTGATTATTACTGTGGAATGTGTTTTGGTTTAACATGGTTGGCATAGCCTATACGAGATCCTGGTTTGAACCGTTGGTTTTCATGACGGTTCATCACACCATTGGTTAGTCCAGAATTGAGGTGTGATAATTGTGGTCCCACATGCACCCACCATGGAATAGAGATAAAGCTAAAGTGTCCAGATTAGACATCGCTAACACTTCCTCTGATGTCCTATCCATACCAATATATATGTCCCTACTGATGAGGGCTTGCAAACTGGGTTTGCAACTAACTAATCCTAATGACATATAAATGTATCCAATGCCTTATCCCAGCATCCCTGAATACATCCATAAAGATAAAGCTAGGGCTCCTTGGTAGAGTTAAAGACCGCACAGTCCGCAATCACTCCCCTGATGCCCTATAACGTAATAGTTCTACTAAGATAACTGTGATATGACGATGTCAATGTGAAGCATGATTTAGGGATCAAACACTCCTCCCCACACAACACACCAACCACACTCACAAACACATGCATATTCCTAGCATTATCCACAATATGATAAAAATAATAAAGTAAATATACATAAACAGGAATAACAGTAATATTGAATGACATATGAGATGCACATTACAAGCATACAAGCATAGTATCATTCATGACATTGGACACAATAAAAGAAAAGTAACTTGTTATTATCCAGTTAGTTTAGGTCTTGTTACCTCACCTTAGATCGTAATATTGGCTCTCTTCCAAGCTTTGAAAACTCACTTGACAACCTAGAAAATTCATAAATTTAGATAGGATTTGATAGTATTAGGTTACAATAGTCTAACATTTTGTCACACCCCAATTCTGAACCAACCAGAATGGTGTGAGTGAACCGTTACTGAACCAACGGTTCACACCAGGATCTCAATAAGACCGTGTCCACTCATACAAACCATTGCACATAACCACAATCAGAATATAATAAATACAACGGAAGACTTAAATAGAATGAACTGAGTGATTTATTGATAAATTTAATAAAATATCCAATTATTCAATGATCAAAACTTAAATAAATATTTTTACATCAACTACATCTCAACCGAAAAATAACTGAAATAAATAAAGTAAAACCCTAAAGGTATACGCAGAAAGGGCACTCTCATGAAGCGTCATGCTCGTCCTCTCCTGCTTGCACATCCAGAGCAGCAACACCTCCATACATCGAAGCGTTCACGTAGTCGTCCACCGTGTAACCTGCATCAACATCTAAAAATGGTGTGTACACAAAGGGTGAGCTCACAACTTAGCTCAGTAAGACAATCAGATAGTGTATCAATATCATATGCATGAGTAACAATCATTTTATGCTGTGATCTGGTTTAAGTTTGTAATGTGCTATAGAAAGGATTGGCGGCCACCGCACATCTATACACGAGTGTGTAGCATCGCACAGTTGATCACACCGCTGTCGACCCACATGCACCCATCATGGAATAGAGATAGAGCTAAGGCATACACTACCTCCCCTGATGCTCTACCCATACCAATACATAAGCCCCTACTGGCTAGGGCTTGCAAACTGGGCTTGCAACTAACCAATCCTATATGTCATCACTGTAGACTCTATCCCAGCACAGCTCCCTACGACATAGAGATAGAGCTAGAGCGTGGTGGCCAAGCCGGAGACCACAGTGCCATGACCTCCCCATGATTTCCTACCCACACCAAGCATACTAAGATAGAACGATACGCAAGTAGACTCTATCCCAACATAACTCCCTACGGCATAGAGATAGAGCTAGAGCGTGGTGGCCAGGTCGGAGACCACAGTGCCACGACCTCCCCCTGATACCCTATCCGCACCAAGTATGCTAAGATAGAACACTACAAAAAGGTGCCAGTGTGAGGAATGATCCCAGATCCCAGGCCCTTCTCATTCCACACACCAACGAAAACAATCACATGTCTAGCAATCACATCCTAGCATAGCGAGTATGCATGAACAATAATAATAGCTGAAAGTAAAGGATGACATGCAATATGCACAAACACCAATCCACATATTCATTGTTATTTACAACAGTTTACTGTCCATTAATTATTAGGGTTTAGATCTGATTCCCTTACCTGACGCTCGTTTGATGGCTTGCTCCACGTCGCAAGATCCAAACGTGCTATCACAAAGTCCTACATAATATTAGGGTTCAATTAGAATAGTTTCTCAGGGTTTACATTGGTCGAAAACCAACAAGGTTACAAAATACACCTCACAGAGATGATCGGTCGCAGGTACCGGTCACAGCTCTGTGTGGAAAACTGGCGACCGGTATGGTCAGCCGGTCCCCACAAGCCACTCCCCGAGAGGTACCGGTCGCGGTACCGGTCGCATGACCTGCGATCGATATGTCTCTGGAAGACCATACACTTGGTTTTTCGACTGTCGTCGATCATTCTCTATTGATTCCAGGGTTCCTCCTACACATTCTAAGTCTGAGCTTTGAGTTAGAGTTGTTTCCAACTCCATTCAAGTCTAGTTTTGATAGTATTCATCCTAGAACTCGAATCTAGGGTTTAACGATTAAATTAGGGTTTGACGGCAAAGTAGGGTTTAGATCAATACCCGCTCTGCGTGGTATTGATTCAACAACAATCAACCCTATAAGAGTTCATAGAGTAGAGGAGGGTTCAAGCACTTACCGTTGACTGGCGGTAAGGTGTGCGTCGTCGAACGGTAATATCGGCTTTTCTTCTTCTTCCTAGCTCCTTCTCCTTCTTAAATCTCCTTCTCCTTTCTAGGGTTTGTAAGAATCATTAGAAAGGTTTCTAGGAGGTTTAGAGGGGTTTATATAGACTAAAATTAGGTTTAGGAAGCCTCCTAGGATTAGAAAATTCAATCGGTCTGAAATTTGGAAAATGGGACCCGCAGAGATCCAATTCCGGATCTTGGTAGTCTGCTGCGCAGACCATACCGGTCGACCGGTACCATCGACCGGTATGAGTAAATCATACTTTTGTTGGTCTATTTTTTGTCCGATTTCATACCTGGTTGTCATCCGCTCGTCCCGTCTGGTCCGATGATGATCGAAAGACCTGTTACGACATGAACGAAGGATTTAGATCGGGTTCATGGAGTGCGGGTCTTACACATTTAGTGTAGCTTCAATATAGGCTTCCAGATTTGTGTAGCTGAAAGTGTGATCGCACATCATGCTTTTACTGATGTAGCCACACAACCCTATATATATTCTTGAGAGTCTATGGTCCCACATAGGTCACTCTGTGGTTGACCACTAATGTGGCCACACAACTTAAAGGTTGTATTCGAAGGTTTTTCTCCTTGTACTCCTTGGTTTATCTTTAGAGCACCTTCTAGGGTTTTTTTATGGCCTTGTTTATGGGTTTTGCATCAAAAATTGTATTCCTAACCTAATCCATGGTTTCTCCTTAAGATTGTTCAAGGTATTGTATGATCTCAATCACAATACTAAGTTCAGATCATCACTTTACTATTGGGAGATAAATTCTAACCATCCTATACCTATAGAAATAGGCTCTTACCTTTGCTCCTTGTTGTAGAGAAGAATGACAAGCTTCTCTGTAAACTTCCTCTCTAAGTCTCCTTCTCCCATTCTTTTCCTTCTCCTTCTCTTTTTCTCTTAGGTTTAGAGTTTTAGTTTGAGTTTTAAAAGAGTAAGAGAGGCTAAGGGACATCCTCTATATAGAGGAAAAACCTCCATATGGAGCCCCCCTTAACAAGGAAAGAGATCCTCTAAACTTAGAAAGTTTTCAAACTTGGAGTCAGTTATAACTTTGTGTGGCCGCATGTGTGGTCACAGAATCCGTTGACTACACAAGGCCAAAAGTGCTGCCACACAATTCAATTTTGACTATCCTCACTTTCTGACTGTGTGGTCGACCATATAAGTCAGTTTGTGCTTCTACTCAAATGAAATACACTATTTTGGGGTTAAATCACTCACCTAGTCTTGTGTATCCTTCATACGGTTGGTCCCCTCAAATTGGCTATGATGGAAAGACCTGGAACCACAAGATTAAACCCGATTAGTGGAGTGCAGGTCCTACGGAACTAGTGGAGCTAGAGGCACTCCTCGTAGAGCAGCCAACAATTCGAAAAATACTGCAGCCATATTCCTTTGCTAGTCTTCTAGGTTGCGCACCAATCCACCCATAATGGCTGCCATATTTGCGGTCGTTTGTACTGGAAGAAGTGGTGGAAGATTAACTGGTGGTGGAGGAAGAGGTGGTGGTGATAGTGGTACACTTGGTGGTGAGTTTGAACCACCATGACCCATACTTCCCTCATCCTCAGCTGGAGGATTTGCATTGGCATTCCTCCCTCTTGGTCTTCTCCTTAGAGGCATTGCTTATTAATATTGTAGGTTGATAGGGTAAATCTGTAAATATCCAATGTTAGTATCAACCATAATTCCAATTAAACCATAACAACATTTTAAATACTTCATGTTATGGCAGTTATAAACAATGCATCACAAATTTTCAATGTTTCAAGTCCATTTTATGTTGTTTTCCTAAACCGATAACAATAACCAGAAGCACGCTCCACCGGTTGGATGGGACCGGTTAGTAATCCCCCCAATTTATTGGGGAAAGCAGATGATCGGCACCAGGTGATCTAGCCTCCAGTTAGTCATCCTGTTCGTATCACCTATAAACTAACCTGAATTTTTGTAAGTCAATCGAATGAAGTGGCGGATGATTGTTCATCCAGTTATCCCGCCAGTTGAACACTTAAAAAAATTTTAAGTTTACAAATGTACCGAAGGCACAAGGCAGTATTACGTAACTCTGATTTCTGTTTCTGAATGGCTCCAATTATTTTGGCGCCAATAGTCTACTTGACTAGTTTCTTGGTCAATCGAAAGAACAAAGCAGTGGCAGGGCTTAAGTGACCGGTCTATCGGTTCCGCGAAAACTAAAATCCTATAATAAGGCTCAGGGTTTTCCTTTGGAGCCCACATCAGAAATTTCTTGGAGAAAGGAGAGAAATAGGGTTTCTTTCGATTTTCAAAGGTTTCTCCCCCTGTTCTTAGTGATTTCTAACTACATTGGGCGATGCATCCCCATCTCTTTCAGTTTCAGGTATGTTATCTCCCTTACTCTTGTTATTCTACTTCCTTGAGTATACCTAGATTTCATCACATGTAATAGTAATCTGTTAGAGTTAAAGCATCATTTTTCCCACTTCACTTTCCTGGGGAATCATGTCTTTCTTGCCCAACCCATCATACATGGTGCCCGACGACATTCTAACTGAGATTTTTCCATTTGCCTAACCTATAGGCACTATGACACAGCACAAAGAGGGTAGGACCATCCCAGCCAAGAGCTTTGACAGGACACACTTCCTATCATATGATTGTATCTAAAACTAGGCAAAGTTTGGCACAGTCAAGATTGAGGCAGAATGTTACGTCATCTTGGAGGAGTTGACCAAGTTTGCTACTGGGTGCACTTCGATGCACTACGTTGGACCCCAGCCTTGCGCATACAAAACGACATATACCCTAACTTGGTGAGGCATTTTTTTCAATTTGGGCTATACTGTGGACCAGGCAGGTGTGTTATGTATTACTAGCATGGTGAAAGGCGTAAGTATCACTATGAGCATTGCCAGTCTAAGTGAAATACTCAACGTTTCTACTGTTGGAAGAATTGTATATTTCGGGCCTCGTCAGGTTATAGACTGCCTAGAGGATCAATGGACCACTTTACGAAGGGAGCTCATCCTTTTTGACAAGCTAGATTTGGAGAATGAAAATATTGAGCCCAACTATAAACCCATTCCTAGGATCATTAGTCGCATCATTCAGCACAACATACTCCCCAGGGCTGGACATAGGGATGAGCTGAACACATTTGGTATGTACGTGACACACTGTGTACTTCAGGGAGAGCAACTATGTCTCCCATATATTATCTTAAGACACATGCTATTCATAGCAGACCACCTGGGTCCAAATAGAAGGCTACATTTTGGTCATCTGTTGTCCCATATCTTTGCTCACTTTGGGGTGAGCTTCGCTGGAGAGGAAATGAAGAATGGAAGGAGTCTTCTCCATTTGGTTGGACCAACGTCCTCTGAATGAAGCTACATGAAGTGGTGATGTCCGACCCAGAGCTCGAGGCAATGGATAAGCCGCACAGAAGAGCACATCGGAGACATCCAATGTCACACAGAGTAGCTGTCAGGGAGGATAGTGATAGCTATAGGGAAGTCTCAGCAGGAGACAGGGCTTATACTTCTACAATAGCAGCTAAACCTCAAGGATGCATGGCTCGAGTTGAAAAAATGTTTACCACAATCTAAGAGGGTCAGTAGAAAATCATAGAGGAACTAGCTGGCATGCAACGTGTTCAGCAGACCATAGTGAGGCGTCAAGATGCCTTTAATGAGGACCTTCGACAAGTTCGGGCATCTATGATGCCTACTCCATTATCTGTTAGCGATCCTCAGTGATCATGATACCTCTTCTTACTGTTGCTTGACACCAGCATCTAACTTTTGATACTTATTGTATGTATAGGGTAACAGTTTGGCTGTGGACTATACCCCATTTTGTACTCAATATATATATATATATATATATATATTGTTCTTACTTTATTCGTGTATTATTCTCTTTTGCTTAGTTCTCGTAATTGGTGATTAAATTATTATTGTCTCTATCACTATTGTTGGTTTACATGTCTTTTAGTTAATCTATGCATTTACCACTGACACATAAAAACACATATGCAGGGAAAACTTATAAGTAATACAAAGTGATTTGCTCTGATACCAGTGTTGTCACAGGCCATTCTGGAGAATAGGACGTGATGTCTGGGTCAACCCTTGTGGCATCCGAATACATCCAAGATCACCACCACAATGATTACAACATAAATCTCACAGTCTACACATGCAATATCCACAATAATCAAGAAATAATAATAATGTAAGCGAAAGGATTTAATATTAATAGATGCATCTAATGATAACATATCCCATACTATGTATCATATTATCTGTTAAATCAGTTGTTCTCTACAAAAAATAATAATATCCATATACACATACCAAAATAAAAAAAGTAAATATGTTACATTATCCTTGATAGATATCTTCATCTACCAACAAAAAGAATCAAATAAAACCCAAGAAAATGAGGTGGGTGAGACTATCCCCCATCTGCCATGTTTCCTTCTCTAGTTAAATCAAGTTCTCGAACTGAACCGGCAGATGCGAGCCAGAGGCAAGGGCAAGCCCTTGCACACCGCTCCGTCTTGGTTGTACGGGAACTCATGTTAGAGGATGTAGTTGGTAGAACGATCCAACGGACTACTATCCACCGGCATATCCCCACACTTAACACTTATTTCGGCTTTGGGCTAAGTTGGCGGATAGAAGTCAGCAGCACCTTCCACTGGACTAACATCCACTGGCTTGCCCTTGGATTGGCTTGTACCCTCGGTAACTAATATGGAGCCGGTTGAATGGTTAGCCAACTAATACTAACCCATTGACTTCCATTAGCCCCTTAAGGATTTAAGCCCAAATTGGCGGATGTAAATCGGTGGATATGCCCGCTGGGGCTCCTTTCCACCGATTAGGCATAACCGTTCCTTCGGACTATGTATGATAGAATTGGCAAACATGTCCACCAAGGATCACTTCTTCTGGCAGATTTATAGACAACCCATTAAGGGGGTGTTTGATAACACTCTAGAAGTTGGATTTTGATTTCTGGAGCATAAATGGAGTAGAAGCCTGTTTGGTAACCCAGTTTGGACATCTGGAGAATCCATGAGTGAACCAGCTCCAAATGGGCTCCATAATCCAATTTCTTGGAGCATCAAATAGATGTTTTTCTACTTCAGAGTTGAAATTTGGAGTAAAAAGAACCACCCCACACCACTACTACCACCAACCACCACCACCACCACAACCACCACCACCCACCACCATCCTCCACCACCCACCGCTGCCACCACCACCACCACTACACCACCACCACCCAGAACCACCACCACCACCACCACCACCACCACCACCACCACCCACCATCGCTACCACCACCGCCCACCCACCACCGCCACCACCATCCACCACCACCCACAGCCACCACCACCAACCATCACCCGCCGCCACCACCACCACCACCACCCCCCATTGCCACCACCACCAGCCACCCACCACCGCCGCTACCATCCACCACCATCCATCACCACCACCCCCCACTGCCACCACCCACCGCCACCACCATTAACCATCACCCGCTACCACCACCACCCCCCACCGCCACCACCACCACCACCACCACCCATCGCCACCACCACCAGCCACCCACCACTGCCACCACCATCCACCACCACCCAGAGCCACCACCACCAACCATTACCCACCACCACCACCACCACCCTCCATCACCACCCACCGCTACCACCACCACCACCACCTACCACCGCCTCCACCCTCCACCACCACCATCACCAACCATCACCACTCAACATTAGTGCCACCATCCACCACCACTCTGGAGTCCATGACTAAATTAGGTTAAAAAATATGTTTCTACTCCCATATACTCCTTGAATCCTTTTGAAACAGGAGTAGAAATTTGAACCCGAAGTAAGAATCTCAGGGTTGAAGTTTTATCAAACAGCCCCTACGTATCTGTTTCCTTGGGATTTGACCATGGGATTCTTGGCATGTCTTGAAACCTGCATAATAATATTGTGGACATGTCCATATTAGTTTAAAAGCTATCTAACTAACATATGAAAATTTATGCACATGATTAGGTAAATTGACGTGGGACTCAGTCGAAGTCTTTTGCCGACTTCCAATTTAGCTGCACAGCTTGTGCTTACAGATGAGGCGTTGGGTCCGTAGTCTAATAGGACATATTGTATGAACATCTGTGTTTGATTATAACATGTCATTTATACCTGATATCTGTTTATGCATCTTGCATATAACTATAACCATGAATGTTGTGATGTATGAGTATGTTTAATATGTGTGGCATGCATGTACCGAAGTACTAGTGATGTATGGCATATGGACCCTGCTTTGCATAGCTAGCACGCTAACGGGGGCATGATAGTCCAATGGGACTGGGGTTGGGAATCTTTATTGGAGTGCAGCCCCCTTTACATTATGTGCACATGTTTAGATGTAGGTGGTATTTATATTCACGTCATGGTTTCTAAACTTTTTCCAGTAGGGGGTTACGTACTGGCATAGGCTCGATCACCTCGACGTAATGGCGATGGGGCGAATCCAATTGGCAGGGGTCTTGGATACCAGGACGGAGCCTATCCTGGGGGGGAGGGGGGTGGCGTGCTATCGGCTCGGGGCCAGTAGTGGTTCACTTTTAGGGTGCGAAAGGTCCCAACCTAGGGCCGTTGATATCGCATTTACTCAACCTTGTACATGAGTATTGGAAGCTACTAGTAAGGACTGTGGTTAAATCTCGAGACGGCACTGTAAGATTCATTATACCAGTCCTAATTAATGAACTGTATTTTCACATACATGTGCATGTGTATTTGATACTTGATTTCCTCACTAAGCTGGGATGGGAGTTCACCTCCCTGTATCGATTCTGTTTTCAGACTCTGATGTAGGTACACTTTCAGTAGCTGACTTCATGGACTCTCTCACTGGTAGACAATGGCTCTGTCGGCAAGGACCTTGTGGAGGAACATGGCCAGGGCTGAGTCTGTAGTAACTGCATTTATGGGACTTGATGTGGCACCCCTCTCCTCCCTTGATTATAAATCTATAAATAGGTTGTATAGTCTATTCGTGTAGATTTTTTTTTATTAGATCAATTCTTTTGTTATACTTGTATTGGATAATACATTGTGGTTATGTTTTGAGAAATAAAAATATTATATTAGATAAATAACAGATAATTTATTATATTCAATACAATATAGATGGCATCGAATTACTTATGAATGTTTGCTTCTGCTGCTATATTGTTATCAGTTGTTACTTGATTATTTTGAATATTGCATATGTAGACTGTTGAATGATGGTTAATAGATCATAACATGTGTGTGATCTTGGGTGGTTCGGGTCCCCATTTGGGCGACCAGAGTACCACGCCCATATTCCAAAATGGATCGTGACAGTTAAGGACCACAAACGCTTATCTTTCCCGCCCAAACTTCTTCAGATAGGCGCCAACTACCAAGTCCAATTGTAGAACCTCAACAATTCCATCATACCAACGAACTAATACAAGATGTCGGAAACATCCTTACCTTCTCTTACAATTCCTTTATCTTTATTCCTCCTCTTCTTCCTTTCCTTACCCTTCTCTATAATTTAAGAGCCCCTCATCTCTCAACTCTCAACCTTATTGCAACTCAAGCAATCTTGGGGAAACCCTTAATCACTCCAACACTGGAACTCTTCAACCAATACCCTGCGATTGGCTAGAAATCTCCTGCATTGCTGGCTCAGTCACCATTACCTCAGCCACACAAACATCACCAAGCAAATCTCACCATCCATCTACGACCTCATGAACCGGACGTACATCAACCTCTCCTACAACTCCATCCCTGGAGAATTCCCATATGCTCTCTACAACTGCTCCAATCTCAACTACCTTGACCTCTCTCAAAACTACTTTGTCAGCCAAATTCCAATCGACATCGATGGGCTCTCCAGTATCGGCTTTCTCAACCTTGTTTCGAACAATTTCACTATCGATGTTCCTCTGGAGATCGGGAGGTTATCGGAGTTGAAGAATCTGTTGCTCACTTATAACCTCCTTAATGGTTCTTTCTCACCAAAAATTGGCAATTTGGCGAACCTCGAAGTTTAAAAAATGTATGGCAATCCATATGTTTAAAAAATTTGGATAAGTCAAGACATAATCTATTCAATCCAAATGGACATCCGATTAATAATAAAAAATTAAGTAACTAAGGATCTTGAGAGTTCTTAAAGATTTGACGGGTCCTAGAGGATGAGGAAAAGAAATTTATGCAATTTTAGAGGAAAAAAAACAAAAGAGGTCAACTTTGCATTTTGTCAAAAAATTTTTTTTTTTTTTTAAAACACTTAAATCATTTAATTAAAGTTTTTATAAACCACCCCAAATCAAACCCTATTCAACAGGGTGATAAAGGTCTTTAAAAATAAATAAAGGTTCAGGTTATATAAATCTAAAGTATAAATGGATGATAAAAAATCTGAACAACTGCATCTACATCCGAATCCGAGCAAAGGTATCTAGATCCGATCACATCCGAATCCATGTCCTCGTACAATAGTTGTTGTTCAATGGATAAAAAGTTGTGTTTGGATGGTGAGAGTTCAAACTCGGGTCCATTTATTCATTTGGGCTATTTAGGGTAAGAATAAGATTTAATAATTTCAATTGTTCATTAAAATATCAATTTTAGAAACAAAAATTGGACAGTTTCAATCCATAAAGGTCATGTTGGTACTGATCATATAAGCACTAGGTAACTGTGTTGTACTTGAACATGGGCATAATTCAACTCTGGTATGAGAAACTTTTATTCAAATATAAAAGTAAAAAGATAAAATCCCAATCATGGTGCACCATATGATAAATTAAGATGTGGGATCCAAGGGAGAACTTTCCCACCAGTAGTCAATTTGACCGAAGAACCCTATATATCGTTGCCAGAACAGAGGGTCATGGGTGATCTCCCTTTGGGAGGAGAAATAAGGAGTCACAATTTAAATTAAAATCTAAGATCCATAGTAAGAAATATTTCATTCTATTCGAACTGGTCCAAACGTGAGATCAGGTTCAAGTGAGGTTGTGGACCAGTATCCCGGTCTACCCGGTTAAAACAATCTTTCTATTAATTTAGTATCTTATTGAATAATAAATATTCTAAACTAACAATACCATGCTGTAATTTACAGAAATAATGCAAAAAAAAAAAAAAAAATTCAGAAGAAAAAGAAAATGAAGACTTACTGGTGTGCATGCAACTAAACATAGGGTTAGTATACATAATATTATACAACAAAATAATAGGACCAAAAATTATCCTAGGCTATTGTTATGTCGGTAAATAGAAAATAAAATAAAACCGCAAGTTAAAACATGATAATATTTACAGAAGAATACAAAATAATAATTTTTTTTTGGTAAGAATACAAAATAATAATTTACTACAAATAATAAAAGAAGTTAAATCAGAAATAATAAGAATACTGAATTGGATCCACATCGTCTCTTCCCTGAGATTCGGGAGGAGGGGCAGCGACCTCAGTGGATGGTCGTCGCATGGAGGTCGGATGAATTCGATCCCTCCGTTCAAGCCGACAAGTCGAGTCGATAAGGGAGTGTCGACTTGAACGAAGGGGTTGGATTCATCCGACCTCCATGCGGCGACCATCCACTGGGTCGCCGCCCCTCCTCCCTGAAGTACAGAAAAGAGACGATTTGAATCCAAAAAACTGATAAAGACAAGTAGATTATAGGAGAGCTAAGAACCCTTTTATGCAACATTCTCCACAAAATAGGTGAACCCAACTCTTTATACTTGAAATTTAACAACCCCAGAGATATATATTTTGCATCACATCACTCTATCACTGTCCTCCTTGTTGCATCACATCACTATATCATTCTCTTCCTTGCCCCACCTTTTACTCATCAACCCATTGTCCCTTGTGGGTTGTGCTCATTGGTGGGCATACGTAACAGTGCTACTTAGAGAACCCTCTCCCAAAAATATAAAAACCCTCTCTCAAAAATATAAAATCGAACAAAGGGTATCAGTTTTTCCTACACAAAGATTAAGGAAAGAATCGTCTTAACAAGCACCTAGATCTACTGCATGGCAAGGGAGATGGACTGAAATTTGTTGACAGATAGATAATAAGTTCCTTACTCACATTTCAAATTTCAAATCATTTAAGTTGCCAAGTGACAAAAATCGGATGAGTTGAAAAATGGGAGACTACCAAGAGTGTAAAAGGGACTACAATGTAGGCCTATGGACATATCCCGGGGTTCACATTTTATGAGAAGGTAAATGATTGAATTGAAAATCAAAATTGACACAAACTTTATACATTACGAGATATATAACAATCAAATTTGCCAATTCACTCTTCCACATGGCAAAACTAGTGTGGTTCCTTTAGACTTAAGAGAGATTTGACTTAAGAGGGATTCCATTCTAAATTTCATATGGGAAAGATTCTTCCACAAACAAGAGCATGTGATCAATTGTCACATATAGGTTTTGTTTGATTGAGGGGAATTGTAGGGAAGAGAAATGAAATTTTTTTAACTTTAAATTGAAACTTTTATAGTTGTAACACAATATGACTGTATAATTTACCTAAACCTCTTAACATATTTAGTAATGATATTTATAAGATGTAAAATTTATTTTCCTCTTCAAATGAGAGGGATTCCATGCAAAGTGAAGTCTAAATTAATAACTAAATATAGAATAATTTGGAATTAGTTGTATAGTAATGTGATAGATGTGCTGTTACTATTACAAAAGTTTTTTTCATTTAAAGTTTAAAAATTTTCCTTGCAACCAAACAAAGCCATAATGAATTCACAAATATCTTTTATAAAATCTAAACAGTATTAATAATGTTGTCTTAGCTTATTATGCTATTCTGTAAACCTAGATTTTCATCTGAATTCAATGGAGAAATTCTCCTAGAGAACTTATTTTGCTTGTTGTTGGAGTAATGCCTTAGAAAAAGACAACAAATTATAGGTCAAGGAAGATAGATGAGAGGGAGGCGGAGGCCATGTCAAGATCACTCTACATGAGATTTTTTTTATCTTTTATTTTTAACATTCAAACATAGCCTTTGAATTATTATTATTTTTTAATAATATAAATGCTCACTTGGCTGTGACATATGGCGCTAAACCTGAGTCACGTGCATAACAGCATGAAAACGATCAGCCGTTTGCCTTCAAAAGTGAGGCCATGTTGGCATCTGGCAGCTTCGGGACCTTCTGCCTTTCCTTCTTCTTTACTCTTCTGAAACTCAGAATCGATCATGGCGGACGAGATGGTTCTCGGGAAGCAGAGATTCGATAGTGAAGCTGCTGCTTCACTCGTGAGAGAGCTTAGAACCACCTTCGCTTCTGGCAAGACGAAGAGCTACGAATGGAGAGTGTCGCAGCTGAAGGGCATTGCCAAGTTGGTTGCCGACAAAGAGAACGAAATCGTAGAAGCTCTCCACAAAGACCTCGCTAAACCTGAAACCGAAGCTCATGTCACCGAGGTCTTCTCTTAATTCTTTCAGTGTGTCTCCTCTGTTTCTGTACTAGTGTGATGCTCTCTTGCATGCTCTCCCTTGCATTACAACTACATGACTCTATGTCAGTTTTCTCCTTCAGAATTTCATTTGAATTAATAATTTGAGAAAAAAATTGTGGTGATAGAATATTGAAATAAGAATTTTTTTTCTAGTGCTAATGGAGAGGAGAGATTGCTCTTGTTATAATTGGATAGAATTTCAATTTACCTTTTGGGATAAATAGTAATGATTTTAGGTTCTGTAAGCACTGGATTACCACTTATTGAACCTATTTCGTTAAAGTTGGCGGTAGTAGTTGAGGGCAGATTTGATTTAGGATTTATTTTTATTTTGTTTCCTTTTGTGTTCGGAGTAGGTCTCTTATTTAAATCTCTTGTAACCTATTATAAAACAAGACTTTAGCATTGAATCAATAAAGGATCTGCCATTTCTTCTTCTCCTCTTCTCAAAACTAAACTATCAATATTTGGTTAATTAAACATGTGCACAGGTGGATGTTCTCATGTACTCTGTTTCTTGTGAACTATAGGCACCTCCTCTTCCCCCCCCCCCCCACCCAACCCAACCAACAAACCAAAAAACAAAAAAAGAAGAAGAAGAAGAAAGAATCCTTGGGAAACATTGAAGCGTACATCTGTAAGCTCTATGATGATATGACTTATTGTAATATTCCAATCAAAAAGAAAAAGAAAAAGAAAGAAAGAAAGAAAGAGATAAAATCAAAGAGTATAGAGTCTACTTAAAGTTGCAGATACATTTCTCTTCCGCGGGGCATAGTAAATCATTTTTGTGACTAATGTTTGGATATGAATTTTAATCCCCTCATAACTGGAAGTATTTTTGGATGTTTATGGGAAGTCATGGAAAATCTTATGAAAAAATCATTAAAATTTATAGTAAGCATAGGAATTTTTTATGGAACATCATGAAGTGCTTGAATAACCGTCAAAACACAAGTACAACTAAGAGCCAAATCATGTGCAAGACTATCTTTTGTGATAGTTTAAAATTACATACCTATTGAGATACATTGTATCACATGCCTGAAACAATAAATTTCAATCTACCGAAAAGTTGTAGGTTATCAGCCATGGTATCCTTACTAGTATATCCCTTAGGGGTATCTGGTTCAATGTAAAATGTTTTACAGGAATTGTCTTAAAAGCAACTGGAAGTTGTGTGGGGTAAAGAAAGAAGAAATTGTTTCACTGAAATGCAATGCAGAAATTTGGCTAGTTTGAGGTTTTTTTTTGTAAAAACTGGTAGTTTCTTGGTGAAGCATTCAGTTTAAACCATGGAGGACAACACACACATAATATGGTTGGATTCTTTTTCCAATGAACCGTCCCCAAATATGCATTGTTGCTGGAAAAGCAATACTAATAAGTTTTAAAACTAAAAATGATTTTCTAGGAATTTTTTCACTAAAAAAATAGCCTAAAAGTAAATCAACACATCAGAAAGTACTACAACCAGCATTAAAATGTATTCTTACCAGAGTTATAAGGCACATGTCTTGGACATGCTGCCTGTGGCTTAAGCTCATGCACCTCATGGGCTGCATCTCACACTTTACGAAGGCACACACCTTTTTGTGCCTTCTATGCCCCTTTGGAACGTTTTCTTTACTTCTTGCTTTGTGTGGCTAGGCTGCTATGCTCAAGAAAATGAAGCATTATCTCATTCATTCAAACATTGTTGCCATAGGCTCTTTTTCCTTATAGAAAAATTGTGTAAATTGACGGTAGTAAAAGTAAGTAGTCCACCACCTTAAATTGGTTTTGGGTGAATTTTATGTCTATTAATTGCTCTAAATATTTGGAAGCATAGGGTACTATTGTATCTTATAGTTCACAGTTTCCAATTTTTAGAATTAATGTATAGACTCCAATTTTTAGAATTAATGTATAGATCCCCGCCCGCGGGGGGGGGGTTGAATAGAAAAAGAGGTTCAAAAATCGTCCTTTTTGTGGTTTGAACCTTTTGATCCAGGACTTATCCCATATCTCCGTAAAATATGTACTGTGCTTCTCCGTTGACTTGCATTTTGGTAATATATTCTTCCATTCTCTTGTATTGACTTTGCTGTACAGATTTCGATGTTGAAGTCCTCATGTAATCATGCACTCAAGGAACTGAAACATTGGATGAAGCCTGAAAAGGTGATTGTTATCATACTACTCTTTCATGGGAAACAATTATCATCCATGTTTTCTGTTGGTCCTTCTCATCGTAACCATCATCAATTGTAATGTTTTGACATTTGTGCAGGTCCCGAGTTCAATTTTAACCTTCCCATCATCCGCAAAAATTGTGTCAGAACCACTTGGTGTCGTGTTGGTTATTGCACCTTGGAACTATCCTTTCTGTAAGTTGCAATCTGGTTCCTTACAACAATGATCTCATTGTATTTAAGTCATCAAATATATCTTCTTCCAACTTAAGTATGCTGAAATGGAAGTACACTCCTAGATATGATTATTTCTAGTTTATAGTTTCATTTGCGTTTTGTTTTTAGCAAATCAACTTTGCCTGAAGAAGCAGTACATTTTCATCTGTTCAGGCACTTTCTTTACTATTTTATCATTGTATTCATTGAGAAAATGTATATTAGCGATTAGGGAAATTTTATAACTATAAAAAATGTTAAATTTTATTTCGTTTTTTTCATGAATGGAAAACTCTTGATAGGTTGCAAACGAATATAATTACTTCCGGAGTTTTCCTCCATGTTGGGCTGAACTGAAGTGGTGAACTGATGCTTTAACCTGGAAAGAGTCTGTGATAGGGTAGCTTTTCCTTACAGCTTCCAAACTATGTGAGTTAATGCATTCAGTTGTTGAATAATGTAACAAAATAGAAAAAAAAGAGACGGAAGATAGAGAGAATCAGGAATGGAGAAGAGAGAGAGAGAATCAATGTGTGTGTGTATTCTCCTCCTTCTATGGGTCCTTTATTTATAATCAAAGAGAGAAACAATAGTTTAGGAAACCTACCTAATTACAATCATAAACCAATTAGGAAATTAAACCTAGACAACTTAGAAAATAAACCCTAACCAATAAGGAAATAAATAAACTACTATAGTGGAAACAAATCTACTACAATAAATAAAAATAACTAATAGAAGCAAGACCATATGTAGCAGTGATAGTTGGGATCCACCGCATATCGTTAACTAACAAATAAGTTTCCTTGACAAAGGATACGAAAGAGACAATTGATAACTAGAGTTACCTGTGATCTAGCAATTAAGTGATTTTTTCTGCACCTGCCCTTAAAAGAACTGCCATTCCCTTTTCTTTATCTCTTCTTTGATGTATAACAGGACACTGTAAAGTTGTCAGCCTGTGGATGGTGACCTTCTGAATGAAAAGCTCCAGTTGGCTCTCAGGTTTAAGAGATTCATGCTGAAAGAAGATGACAATCTTGGACTCAAACCTGCAGTTTTCTCCTCGAAGTTTGGCTACTTGTACACAAGGAATCAAGTATCGTACCGTATCGATGCATATTGACCGATATGTATTGGCATCGACATGCACCTGATACGTATATGCATCAACATGCACCTGATATGAATATGCATCGACATGCACCGATACGTATCGGTGATATGATACACATAGGATATGTCTCTCATTTTTTAAAATGGTTTTATTGAGTTGTAACGACCGATACGCACTGCCATGGGTCGATATGCACTGATACACACGATTCATGATGATAAGGAGCCATACGGTTCATACAGTTTAAAAACGTATTATTCAGAATTTGAAAAATACGTAATTGTATTAGTTCATACCGAGGTGTATCATACGAACTGATACTGTTTGATACACCTCAATATAAACCGATACTGTTCTATACAGTCGATACTGTTGTAATTTGCGTGTAAATGGGTTTAAGGTTTTTTCTATCTTGTACATATTATTCACTTATTATAAATAAGTGTGGCTGTCAATGTGACAATCAATCATTCCTCACAAATCAACATGGTATCAGAGTTGAGATCATCCTTGGGAAACTAACCCTTGTGACTCTCTCTCTCTCTCTCTCTCTCTCTCACGCCGCCACCGTTGCCAGCCCATATAGCTCATTAAGGGTCCTTTTCCTTTCTGGTTTCTCATGTCTTCATCATCGTTTAACACGAGAAACCTCTGTTTGCAGATTTATTGTTCTACTCAATGATACAGGGTTTTGGAAATCGGGTAATTTTGTTTGTGGTTGTGACTTGTTTAAGCCTCTTTGTGTGCAACCCTTAATTAGTCATTATGTTCGATCTTACCACTGGATCAACTGGAATCGATGGGATGGAACCCATCATGATTTTCCCTCATTCCCTGTGAGTTCCATCCGTCTTGATGGGAGCAATTATTTGATGTGGTCACGGTTATGTTACCTTTTTATTGATTCCTACAGTTAATAGTTATGTGGGCTATATTATAGGTGAAACGGCAAAGCTTGCTACTGCTGGTGACACACAGAAGAAGTGGAGTTTTGCTAATTCGTTGGTGGTGTCGTTTCTTATCAAATCTATGCATCCCCCAGATTGCACGAGGCTATCTTTTTTGGGATATTGTTGCCAATATCTGGAAAGCTGCCAAGGACACTTATTTTCAGGTTCGGAATGATGCACAGGTCTAAGAACTGCAGAAGAAGCTTCATGAGAGCAAGTGAAAGGGCCTTAGTTTGTCCCATTACTACTCTTGAGTTGTGCGGTTTGTGGCAAGAGGTCAAAGTGATAACTTTCAAGCTACCTGCTTTGCCGATTCAACCAGCTTTCAGAAGCGGGAAGATAAGTTCAAAGTGTGTGAATATTGAGTATGGTCTAATTCGCGCCCAGGTGTTTAGTCGTTATCCCTTACTTACCTTGGAGCGGTAATATTTTCTTGATATAGTTGGAAGACAGCCATCGTGCTGCCATGTTACTGCCTAGTCTACCATCATTTGGGTCCCAGGACCATTTCCTAGAGGTGGTGGCTCTGCCTATTCCAATGATCACTCCTTTCTGAGGGAGGGTCTGTTAAGTGTGACTATTGTGGTAATGAACGACATACTAAGGATTTCTGCTTGAAACTTCATGGGCGTCCTACTTCTGGCACCGCGCACAGTCGTGGCCGGGGCCAAGGCTCCTCTGCTCACCATATGGAGGCATCTGAGGCCGCACCTGCTAGTGTTAGTTCTTCTTTTCCCAGGACGAGCTTGCCATGCTTCGGTGCCTTATGGTTCGCTTGGAGCCTTCATCATCTATTAAGCCTGCTTCCATCGCTGCCACCACTTTGGTCCATTCTGATTCAAACCTTGCTGCCTCAGGTATTACTTTTGGCTTTCATTTTGCATCAGTGGTCTCTCGCCCCCGTATAATTAACTCGTGTGCCATTGACCGCATGACTTGTACTTCTAGTCTCTTTTTTAAGCGTTTTCCTTGTTTTGGTAAGGACAATGTTCGTGTCTTCGATGGCTCCCTTTCCTTGGTTTCTAGGAAGGGCTCCATTGAGTGTTTACTTACTTTACCATTGGCTTATGTTCTCCATGTTCACAGTTTTACTACTAACCTTTTTTCCATTAGATGTCTTACCACTGATTTGAATTGTAAAGTGACCTTTTTCTTCTCACTATCTTTTTAAAGATCTGGTGACGGGGCAATTGGTTGGTGTCAGGTACATGGTGGTCTTTATTTGCTTGACGATGGGTTTTTTGTTGTCCGTTCTACTCTTTAGACTGATTTTGCATCGGCTGCTTTATCTGAGTTATTGCTTTGGCATAGGGGTTTCGGCCACCCTCCTGTTGGCACTCTTATTAAAGTTTTTTCGCATTTATTTCAGTCCTGTAATTACAAGGAATTTTTTGTGAGGCTTATGTTTTAGCCAAGCAGACTCATTCTACATATTCAAATTTAAATAATAGAAGTGTTGTCCCTTTTATGTTAATACATTTTGATCTGTGGGGCTTTGCCCGGTGTACGTCTATCATTGGTTACCGATGGTTTGTTACTTTTATTGACTGTCATACCTGGGTTAGTTGGGTTTATCTTTTTCGCTTGGTTACTGATGGTTTGTTACTTTTATTGACTGTCATACCCGAGTTAGTTGGGTCTATCTTCTTTGTTTGGTTACCGATGGTTTGTTACTTTTATTGACTGTCATACCTGGGTTATTTGGGTTTATCTTCTTCGTCCCAAGAGTAAGATTTTCCGTTACTTTCAGCTATTTCATAGCATGGTTCGTACTCAGTTCGACACTACCACTCAAATTTTTCATAGTGACAATGGGACAGAATATATGGACGATACTTCTAGTCTTAACATGCTAACCAGGGGAGACCAGTTGTGTGGATACTCTAGCTCAGAATGGTGTTACCGAGGGCAAAAATCGCCTTCTCCTAGAGGTTGCTCGCTCTCTCTCGTTTGAGATGCATGTTCCTCCCCAGTTCTGGAGTGAGACCATTTTGATTGTAACTTATCTCAGCAGCATGATGCCAACCTGTGTTCTTGGCTTTCGTACTCCTCATGCTGAAGGAATTGTTGGACTTTGCAGTACCTCTCCGGATCTTTTGTTGTGTGTGCTTTGCTTGGAACCATCACCATCCGGGCAAGTTGGATCCACATGGGCTTAATTGAGTTTTGGTTGGTAACTCTGCCACTTAGAATGGCTATAAGTGCTACCACCCTCATTCCCATTGTGTGTTCATGCCAAGGTTTTTGAGGTGCTGGTTTTGAGGCCGGTCGACCAGCCTCAAAACCAAGTTATCTCGGGTTTCAACCAGGTTTTGGTCGAAACCTGGGATTTTTCCTTGGTCAACTTGAAACCTTGGGTAATTTTTTTATTTTTTATTGTTAGCATTAACAATATGCTGTGGGGCTCTGGGACCCAGTTAGATTTAGTATATTTATTTATTTTAGTCATTTTCTATTCGGTGTAAGTGGTATCTTGGTTTCCTAAGTTGTTAAGTCTCCTTTCCTAGTTGGAATATGTAATTAGGGAAGTTTCCTATTGGTTACTGTTTCTATGTTTTTTCTTATCAATATAAATAAAAGAATATGGGAGGAGGAGAGTACGCAAGTTGACTTTCTCCTCTCTAAAGTTGGTTTCTCTTCTTCCTTTTTTTACGGTTCTGTTATCTGGTATCTTTTATTTTCAAACTTGCAACATATATTTAATCTGATTTTTTTTGTCATATTTTAACCTTTTAAAACTTATTTCCTACATTAGTTTAAAAAAAAAAATACCCAAAATGAAATTATATGGTGTGGACCCAAGTTCGCTAGAGTATGCTGAGACCTGGAATTGTGATTAGAGTTAAGTAGGCAACACTTATCTATGACTAATATCATTTAAGTAAATGTTTCTTTAATTTTATATTTATTCATAAATAAGGAAACTCCCCCAATTTGAGTCCAATAAAAAGAGTCTAAAATTCAAATTTTAAAAGGATACGAAGTCAACTTTCTAGTTCAAAAACAAAAACTGGATTTTTGGGTGTGGGGCAATTTTCAACTTCCAAATACTAGGTTTTTTCTCAAATCTAAAAATTTCATAAATATTTTTATAGTAAAGCATTACTAAAAACTAAAAGTGCTCTAAAATAATTTCTTATTTTGATGCCACAAAAATTATTTTCATCTAGGAAAACTTTAAATAGCATTTGCGTACTCCAAAAAAGTTTGACCGGTCCGTAATTCCTTCAATATAACTTAAACTCAAGCAATCTAGGATTTATTGCAAAGCTAGCATAATTAACTTTTTAACAAATCCGAGATTGCTTGAATATGAGTTATAATGAAGGAGTTATACTCCGGTCAAACCTTGTTCGGAGTATACGAATGTTGTTTATAGTTATTTGAATGGAAATAATTTTTTGGGAATCAAAACAAAAATTATTTTGATGCTTTTCTGTTTTTTAGCGATGTTTTACTATAATAAAATTTATGAAAATTTTTTATTGTAAAAAAGCCCTAGCATTTGAAAATTGAAAAATTGCCCCCAGAATTAAAAATACACTTTTTGTTCTTGAACTCGAGGGTCGACTTTTTATCCTTTTGGAATATGAATTTTAAATTATCTTTATTGGATTCAAATGGGGGGTGTTTGTTTATTTATGGATAAATATCTTAAGTAAGTAAAATATAAAATTAAAGAACATAAATAAGTACTGCATGATAAGTGTTGTTCTTGTTTTTGGAGCCGAAACCTATGCTTTTGTTTGAATCCAAACCTTGCATTTTATATAAGGGTGTGAACAAAAAGCGGTCGAAACCGAAACTTGGTAGTTTTAAGTACCACACCACGTTGTGGTTTCGACCATTGTTGAAGCACCTCGAACCATGTTCGTGACTATGGATGTGGTGTTCCATGAGATTGCCTTTTAATTTTTGCGACCCCTCTTTTAGGGGAGAATCCAATTTGCTTGGTGAAGAGGTGTCGCTTGTAGCTCAGCTACCTTTTGGTGTGCCTCATGCGATTGTACCTCTTACAACTCCCTCTTCAGTCCAAGGGGAGATACATGATCTTCTGCGAGTTCATGTTTGTTGCAATCGTGAGCGGAAACTAGATACCACAATTGCTACCCCACCTCTATCCAGTCTGTCGCTATCTCCTGATCTAGGTCGTTCTCTATCTGGTAATCTCATTCCTGAACTTCCTAGCATTTCTGACCCATTTCTTGACTTACCTATGGCTGTTTGTAAGGGGACGAGATCTTGTACACACCACCTTATTGCTCAGGTGGTGTTGTACGACTTTGTCCCCTTGTTATCATGCTTTCGTGTCTTCTTTATCCTTTGTTTCTCTTCCTTAGAACTACAGGAGACTCTTACCAATCCCTGATGGAAGGCAACCATAATTGAATAGATGTAGGCCTTGAAGACAAATGATACTTGAGACATGGTATCTCTTCCTCCCCAAAAGCATACAGTGAGCTGGAAGTGAGTGTCTGCTGTAAAGCAGAATATGGATAGTACTTTGAATCGGTACAAGGGCAGGCTGGTTGCTGGAGGCTTTACCCAGACATATGGTCTAAACTATCAGGAAACATTTGCCCCTATTGCAAAGTTGAATACGATTCGAGTGATTCTTTTTTGTGCTATTAAATTGGGTTTAGAATTGCAACAACTTGATGTCAAAAATGCATTTCTTCACTGCGAACTTGAAGAAGTGTACTTAAACATTCCATCTGGGTTCTCTAGTCCGGCAACGGAAGGAAGGTGTGCAAACTTAAGCGGGCACTCTATGGATTAAAGCAGTCTTCTTGTGCTTGGTTTTACCGATTCCGTAAAGCCATGGTGTCTGGTGGCTATACTCAGAGCCATGTAGACCACACTCTTTGGAAATTCCAATATTGAGTTAAGAGGCACACGCTCATAAGCGATCGCAAACCTAGCAGCTACCAACATCGGAACTTTATCAAGCGATCTGATTCAAAGATTTCTCTTTTCATTGTTTACGTTCATGACATTGTAGTTACTGGTAAGGATACAGAGGAGATTGCGCACTTGAAAACTTACTTGGGTCAAGAATTTGAGATCAAGGATCTTGAGCTACTTTCTTGGCATTGAGGTTGTTCGGTCTTCAAAAGGTCTCTTCCTCTCTCAATGGAAAAACACAATGGATCTTCTGATAGGGACAAGGATGCTTAGTCGTAAGCCGTCAGACACTCTACTTGAACCTAATCTTCACATTTTTAGTAAAAATGGGGATCATATGGGTAAGGACCAATATCAATAGTTAATTGGGGTATTGATCTACCTATCTCACACCAAGCCTGACATTGCCTTTGTTGTCAACCTGGTGAGTCAGTTGATGCATGATCCCTATTCCATACATTGTAAAGCTGTGCTTCGCATCTTGTGCTACTCAATGTCTGCGCTAGGTAAAGGGTCTTCATCTATTATCATGGTCACCTACGGGTTGTGGCCTTTACTGACGCTGATTGGGCTAGCTCTTCTGATGATCGGTGATCGACTGCTGGTTATGACACCTTTGTCAGTAGCAATTTGTCACTTAGCGAACTAAGAAACAGGCTATTGTTGCCCGGTTTAGCACTGAAGCTGAATTCTGGGCTTTGTCAGGTGGAATTTGCTAGTTGATGTGGCTCTAGAGTATTTTAAAAGATTTAACTCTTCATGTTCTATTACCAATAATTTTATACTATGGCAGTAAGTCGGCCATCAACATTGCTTACAATCTCATCCAACATGATTGGACCAAGCGTGTGGAAATTGATCGTCATTTTATTAATGAGAAGCTGGAGTAGGGGCTGATTTGTATCCCTTCTGTTAAGTTTTGGGATCAGTTAGCTGATGTTTTATGAAAGGGTTAACTAGTAAGTTATTTCATCCCATAGTGTGCAAGTTGTGCATGTGTGATATCTATGCACCAACTTGAGGGGGGTGGGGGGGTGTGGTTTAATATAGGTGTAAATGGGTATTAGAAGGGTATTGCTGTCTTGTACTTATTATTCACTTATTATTATAAAGTGGGGTTGTCAATGTGACAGTTAATCATTCCTCACAAATCAACATATATGCACATATAAAGCTTGATACAACTGATTTTTCTCACTTTCTGGTCTTCTTCCTTTCTAGAAACGTGTAGTTTATGTGAACCGAAAGTTGTAACTCACATTGAATGTCATCAAATATGTTTTTAATCCTTGAAAAATAATTAAAGATTGCTTATTATAATGTTTTTGTGCTTTAAAATTGTGTTTTGCATGTTCTTTAATCATTCCTGTGAGTATCTTTCCCGCTATCCTAGCGCATCTTAGCATATCCAATGTATCCACAATACGGTATGATACATCTCTCAAAATCGCTTGACCGATACGTTACTGATATGCGATACTTTAATCCTTGCTTGTACCCTTCTATCTTATCAAGCTTATAAGCTTATAAAGGTTCAGTCTTATTGATGCCAATTTTTTAAGACCCAGATGTATGGGTTAATAGTGTGAGTCCAAGTTTTTATTTTATTTTTTATAGCAGTTTCCTTGTTCTTTCATATGTACACTTAGGTAAAATTAACTGGCCCATTAGTCATGAAGAAAAGTATAAGCCTGGGTATTCTCTCTCTCTCTCTCTCTCTCTCTCTCTCTCTCTCCCCCTCTACTCTTGAATTCGAGCACTTACACCCATTGTGTAAACAATAATTTAGGAAACTTACCTAATTACAATCATAAGCTAACTGGGAGAGTAAATCTAGACAGCTTAGGAAATAAACTCTAACCAATAAAAAAACAAATAAACAACTATGGTGGAAACAAATCCATTACAATAAATGGAAATAACTAAGAGAAGCAAGACCATATGTAGCACCGATAGTTGGGACCCACAGTATATCGTTAACTTTAACACTCCCCTTTAAGCTGGAGCACGGGGAATGTAAGAGCTTCAGCCTGAAACAACTTATCAACAAAAGTAGGAACAACAGTAATAGTAATAACGTAGCACAGTATAGGTTACTATGAACCAAGTAACAGTTGTAGCAGGAGCAGTAATAATGGTATCCCGAACACAAACGAGTAGGTTGCATCACGTGCAACAAGTAGGTAACGGTTGCATCACATACAACTGTAGTAGGCTGCAGGTAGTAAAGGTTGTATCATGTGCAACTATCGTAAGTTGCAGGTAGTAGAGGTTGCATCACGTGCAACTGTAGTAGGCAATAGTAGTAAGTTGCATTACGTGCAACTGTAGTGGGTAACAATAATAGCCTCTCAATATGAGCATGGTAGTAGTAGGTAGGCTCCAACATGAGGATGTAGTAGGTAGGCTCCCAACACGAGCAATGATAGAGAAAAGTCTCTTCCATGAGTAGACAGCAACCAACAAATAATAATAATCTTCAACTGATGACTTGAGCAGATAAGTAATCTCAAGTCTCCCCCTTACGTGGAGCATTCCACATGGACAAATAATGGAGGAGAACACCCAACGAGAACAACCACAAATAAAAAACCATTAATCTTCAAGCACCCAAAGCAAAAAATTGCAAATATAGAAGTCCAATTGATGCGGAATCCAGGTTGAGAAACCATTGGATCCTCTAATGGGCCCAACCAATCAATATAAACTCAATAACAATGCTAGTGGCAGCTCTGGTAAATAAACAGAATTAAACAATAACCATTGATACACATCCAGACCCTTAGGACAGAATTGTAATTATATAAAAAACTAAACCACTGAGTGGCAGTTCTGTAAATTCAGAAATCAGAAGCAATTCAAAACAATGCTGTAATTTAGGGAGCAAGACAAGGTTTTTCATAAAGGTCTTTAAACATGGGAGACATGATACGGTAGAACTAGGGACAAACTTGGAAGAGGTGACAAATTAAGACAAACCAGAATTAAGTGTATCATCCAGGGGTATTTCAGGAAATATAATCAGTTTCTTACTTTATATTGTGACTTACAGTCATCTTCAACCCTTGGCTGAAAACAGAAGCGTTAACAACAGATTCGTTCTTTGTGAAGAATCGACTTCAATACAGCTCCAAACGATGTGAAATTAATAAAGAAGAATCGCAAGCCCCAGATCTCATGATTACCATGGGTAGCAGGGAAGAACAGAGCACTCCAGTAATGAACAGATCACCTTGTAACAGCCAAACAACTAGTTAACAGTTTCTGGGCTACAGGTATCGAAATCAGTTACCCACAGTCGGTGATCGACCAGGCATCAGTAAAAAACGACAGCAGCAGCAAGTATTGACCAGGCATCAGTAAAAATTGATTTGAACCCCAATCGAGCCAAAACCAGTTAATACTGATCCCGACAATCAAATATAAAGTGGTTTACAGTCACCTGAACCAGGTCTATCAATACCGTAAAGGGAAAAAAAAAACAGGCCTGCAACTTAAGGTTGTTCACAACAGAGAAAGGTTGAGAGGACAAGACTCTTGGGTTATGATACCATGTAACAGCAGTATTGTAGCAGCAAAAAAAAAATTATCAGGCAAAGCTCAATCAAGTATGAAGGCAGGCAACATAAGGTTGCTCCACACCAAAATGGAAACCTTAAACGACTCTATGGAGTATTAAGATAGTTTCCTAAATAGTTTAGTTGTCTAATTAGTAATTGGAATAAGTCTTAGTTTTGTTGACTGAGCTATCTTTTCTTTCCTACGTTAGTTTATCTCTTTCCTAAGTTAGTTTATTTCTTTCCTATTTCGGCTCTTTTAATTTGAGAGACTTTCTTGTAATAGTTGGCTACTATTTTCTCTATAAATACAAGGACATAAGGAGAGGAGAAACACATATTGATATTCTCTCTCTCCCTCTGCTCCATTCTCCATTCTCTCCATCTTTTCTTTCATTCTTTTCTATTTTGTTACACATTGTTTTCAGTTTAATATTCTATTTGAATATGTATGAAGTATTTACCACATTTTGTTTGCTCCAATTTTATTTTGTTTGATGTAAGGTTTTTGTGAAAAATTTAGCCTTTTGAAATATATGCTTTTAAAATCATGTTTCCTTTTCATTTCACAATAATAATATTCTTTCAACTTCGATTCAGTGTTATCTCTTGATCCAGTCTTAGGCGCTATTGTGGCTGGCAATGCTGTGGTCTTAAAACCATCAGAAATTTCTCCAGCAACATCCTCATTTTTTACGAAGTTTTTAAACGAGTATGTAGACAGATCTGCTATAAGAGTTGTTGATGGGGCAGTTGATGAAGCAACTGCACTGTTGGAGCGGAAGTGGGATAAAATATTCTATACAGGTTCATATCTGTTCACTAACTTTTATATTTTCTGTAGGATATCATTTGATATTAAATGGTTATGAATACAAAAGTTAAACGGTGGTTTGATATTTCCATTTTGATTTCCCTAGATTAAATATCAATTATTCACTTTATCAATGACTTGTTTTCAAAGTGCAGAAGGCAAAACACACACACGCACACACAGTCACTATTTATAGACAAAATGAAAAGGGTAAAGGGATAGGTCTAGGATTCCACAAGATAAGGAGTCCTAGTTACTGTTTGCAATATAGCTCTACAAGGCTGTGGGTCCCACTTTCTATGTTGCTTATTAGTTTCTTTATGTGGCTTTTCTCTATTGGTAGTAAGTAGTGGATTTGTTTCCATCATAGTTGTTTATTTGCATCCTTATTGGTTAGGGTTTATTTCCTAAGTTGTCTAGATTTACTTTCTTCATTAGTTTATGATTGTAATTAGGGAAGGTTCCTAAACTATTGTTACCCCTCTTTGATTATAAATAAAGGAACCATAGGAGGAGGAGAACACATTGATTCTCTCTCCCTCTTCTTCATTCTCTATTCTCTCCATCTTCTCTTTTTTTCTTTTCTATTTTGTTACATGGTATCAGAATGGATGTCGTTTTGAGAGTTTTTTAAGGTTCTCCTCTCTTCTCTTCCTCTATCTTACATGTCCATCCTAAAGTAAATATTCTCTGCAAGTGCTGTTAAGTTCTCTATAAGTTCTGTTAAGCATTCCCTGTAAGTCCTGTTAAGTATTTTGGGCATTTAAGTATTCTCTTCTGATTTTTGAGTTCAACCCTTGCTGCTATCTGGTTGTTATCGACCATACTAAATCAGATTTGATTTTTTTTTATTTGATTCAATTTTAGTCTCAGATCTGAATCTGTTCATGTCGTCCATTAATGGTTGCTCGAATCTATTTAACTAGTGTTACAAATCTGATTTCCTTGTTACTCTTCATACTATTAGCTCTTCGATTGGATTTATTACTGCTACTGAAATCAGGGTTTTAATGGAGTCTGCATCCATCTTGGATTGACTGATTTATTCTATTGATCAGGTTCAGTCGAATTTTTTGTTCATAATGTTTAACATCAATCTATTGCTGATTTCCTGATGTGATTTCTCCATTGTTATCCTCCATTAATGGCTGCTAACATTGGTAATCTGTTCTGCTGTGCATCCTGCTTCATTTCCTACTACTGATCGCTTGCTATTCTGAAATCTGATTATTGAATCTTAGTGCTTGTAATCTGGTTCTGATTGCTGATGTCAATATTAACTGTTGCTCCCATCAGTATTAACTGTTACTCCCCTCTGTTCACCGCCTCTGTATTCAGTCTCAAGGTTGAAGACAACCTTTCTTTCCCCTTCCTTCTTCTGTTTATTTTTGAGCTCTCTGCAACTGACGACTAAACCAGCCGCTAGATAGTTAGGTCGATCTCCCTGAATACAGCTCCGTTTGGCCCGAAATTTGGAGCACAGGTTCTCTGGTCCTGGGCAATCCTAATCCTAGGTTCTTACTGGCTGGAGTTAATTTTGCTGTGAGAACCAAGATCTGCAATGTAGCTGAAAACTGAACCACTGCCAGGTTTAGTTTCAGATGTTTTAAACTCCAGCAAAACTTTCTGTTGGGGGTAAATACCACTTGGCTTTTAGAGAATTGAGGGTTACAAGTTTTCTTTTCTTCCAGGAATTTCTCACTGAAAGGAGTCCACATTTGAGAGTTCTCTCCCATTGAAACAAATCTGTTTGCTGCCTATTGTTCTGGTCATGAGTAGCTTAAGGTTGAAGACAATCATTTTATTGATTTCCTATTTCACGCTGGGCTTCATAAATAATTCTGATTTGTCCCTTTTTGGTTCTTCTCTCCAAGTTTACTCTTCATATTTAATTTTAATTCCTACCATATCCTAAGGGTTTGTTTGTTTCCTCAATTTGTTACCTACTTCTGGTTTTTACATAAGTGCCCTTCACTGGTTGAGTTTTTTTTGGCTTATTCATGTTTCTGCTACAAGGGCCTGTTATATTATGTAAGGGAAACTTTAAGTATTATTTTGATTGGTTTTGTTTGGCTAGGCCCATATCAGATTCAATTGGGTTTTCTCAATTTTGATCTGCATTAATTGGTATTATTTTATGTGGCATGCTCCACGTGAGGGGGAGATTGAAGATTACTTATCTGTTGAAGTCATCAGTTGAAGATAATTATTATTTGTTGGTTTGTGTCTCCTCATGGAAGAGACACTTTTCTCTACCTTGCTAATGTTGGAGCCTGTTAGCGATATAGCTCTACGCGGCTGTGGGTCCCACCTTCTATATGGCTTATTAGTTTCTTTATATGGCTTTTCTCTATTGGTAGTAAGTAGTGGATTTGTTTCCACCATAGTTGTTTATTTGTTTCCTAATTGGTTAGGGTTTTTTTCCTAAGTTGTCTAGATTTACTTTCTTAATTAGTTTATGATTGTAATTAGAAAAGTTTCCTAAACTATTGTTTTTCCTCTTTGATTATAAATAAAGGAATCATAGGAGGAGGAGAACACATTGATTCTCTCTCCCTCTTCTCCATTCTTTATTATCTCCATCTTCCCTTTCTTTCTTTTTTATTTTGTTACATGATATCAGAGCAGGTGCCATATTGAGAGTCGTTTAAGGTTTTCCACTATGGTGTGCGGCAAACTTATGCTGCCTGCCTTCATACTTGATTGAGTTTTGCTCTGGTATTTTTTGCTGCTACAATCCTGCTGTGAGTTTCCAATCGAATCCACATCTGGGTTCTGTGTTCTCCTACGACTACTAATGCCTCTGTGATCTACATCTGTTTTTGCTAATGGTTGCTGCTGTTTTCTGGTATCAAAATCTGGTTTAGATCTGACCTTGCTACCATCGTCAACATCTGTTTTACTGCTGCTGGTTCCTGGTATCACTGTGCTAGAGATTTTTTACTGCTAATTACTGTTCTCCAAATCTGGTTATGATCTGACCCTGTTACTGGGATCGAAATTTGGTTTACTGCTGTTATTTTTATTTGCAACCTGCAACACTGTGATTGAGATCTGGTTTATTGCAACACTGTGATCGATATCCTTTGTTACCCTTCAGTTTGGCCTGATATTTTAGGGTTATCTTTTACTTCCATAGGCGACTCTAACCCCAGATCCTTACCTGCCGAAACCATCTAAGCTGAGAGAACCAAGCTTCAAATATCTGTTGAACCTGCAACTACCACCAAACCCAGTTTCAGTCATTGAATATCTTTATTTTGCTTGCTGAACTTTGTGTTCCTTGTCATCATTCAAGAGATCTGTGAGTCATGAACTTCTTCCTTGAATTTCTAGTTGAAAGGCTCAGAAACGAGTGAGATATCACACCTGCAACCAATTCTGGTTTTCCGTTTCATACCTGATTGTGAAACAGAGCTTCAACGAAAGGTTGAGGAAGTTATTTATTGGACTTCCAAAAATACCCTCTACTTTTTTTTTGAATCATGTTTTGTCCTATTTATCTCCTCTTTCCTAGTTTGCCCTTCCTCTTAAATCAGAATTCCTATTATATCTTAGGATTGTTTTGTTCTCCACTAAGTCATACCCATTACTGGAAATTATAGACTTGCCACCCACTGGTTTAGTCTTTGAGATAATTCCTAAGGTTCTATTTGCTTCCTCAAGTTATTACCTAATTCTGATTAATTACCAAATTGCCACTGCTATTATTGAATATATGTTATTGTATTGGTTGGGCCCATATCGGATTCAATTGAGTTTTCTCAATTTTTGGTCCGCGCTCAAGTTAGTAGTTGAAGATTGAGATTATTATTATTTGTTGGTTCGTGTCTACTCATGGAAGAAACATTTTTCTACTATCTTGCTCATGTTGGAGCCTATTACTACTTTGCTCATGTTGGAGCCTATTACCACCTTACTCGTGTTGGAGCCTACTACTGTATGATGTCTACTGTTGCACGTGATGCAACCTACTGCTTACTTATTGTGACTACTACATTGATGCAATCTCTACTCCTTGGTTCATAGTAACGTATACTATGCTGTTGTTGCTGTTTGGTGTTTGCTCTATTACTGATGTTATTTCTATTTGGTTCACAGTAACCTATACTGTGCTGCTTTACTATTACTATTGCTGTTGCTGCTTCTGTTGATACGTTCTTTCAAGCTGGAACTCTTACAGTCCCCCGTGCTCCAGCTTGAGGGGGGGTGTTAGCGATATAGCTGTCACACCCCAATTCCGCACTGTTCGGAATGGTGTGATGAACCGCTAGCAAACGAACGGTTCAACCAGGATCTCGAGTAGGCTATATCCGTGTTATCTCAACTTCCACACATCCATAATCATAATCAGAGTAAATACACAATAGCGGAAATTTTATAATAAAATGAATTAAGAAGCTACTGTGATATAAATATTAAATAGCAAATTATTCTGTATCAACTAGAACATAAATAATTATCAAATACATGTCTTTATTAAATTCAAATAAAGAAACCTAAGAAAAATCTAATCGAATACACATGAGTTGCACTCGCAAAGAGAGTCATGTGTATCTACTTCGGCCTTCAAGATCCATCGCCGCCACGTTCCCGTATGCCGGAGCATTCATATAATCTTCAACCGTATAACCCGCATCATCAACTAAAAATATTCGACGTCGAGGGTGAGCACACATCACGGCTCGGTGAGTAGACAAAACAATGCAACAATACATATGCATGCAATCAATTCATATCTTTGGTCCGGTTTATAGTTTGCAATGCGTAATGTAAAGGTTGGGTGGTCAAAGGTTAACGTTTATTGACCCCGCCCTATCACGCGGGTGTGTAAGTCCGTCCCGAAGGTTAACGTTAACCGTCGTCCCCATCCACCCTAATCATGACATTATACAACAAAGGTTAACGTTTATTGCTATATAATACCATACCAACACGTAAGCCCATGTTAGCGAGGGCTTGCATACCGGGCTCGCAGAACTAACCAATCCTAATGCCAAACAAGTGTATCCAAGGCCTCACCCCAAAGATCCCTCGAATGTCCATAGAGATAGAGCTAAGGCCCCCGGTAGAGTCGAGACTACAAGGACCGAGACCACCTCCCCTAATACTCTACGACATAATAGTTCCGCTAAAGTAATGACGATACGACGATGCTAATGCACAAGACTTGAGTTAGAGATAGAGCTAAAGTGCCGGAGACCCGCCAAAGGTTAACGTTTATTGACGTTTTCATCACACCTCCCCGATACTCGCTCGCATCAAGTACACCAACCACACACATACAATCACATGCCTATTCCTATCATCATCATCATCATCATGTTATAGACAATAAAATAAATATGCCTGAACAAATAATAGAAATATTGGATGACATGTTGTATGCACATTACAAACATATTCGCATAGAATCAAGCATGGCATTGGACTCAAGAAATAGAAAACAGTTTGTTATTAACCAATTAGTTTAGAGTTCTGTTTCCTCACCTTAGCTTGCTAACATATACTTTTCCAAGCTTTAAAATCACCTTTATAATGTTATTGTATTGCTAGAAGACCTAACAAGTCGATAGAATTTAATTAGAATTAATTCTGAATTTAAAAACTATTCGTTAAGCGAGGGTCGGAGGTAGGGTCGGAGTCCCGACCCCCGGGTGCGACCCTCCCCAAACTCCGAACTTCCCGAACACCGAGGGTCGATGGTCGGGATCACCTAGGGTCGGATGGTCATCGACCCCCGGTGTGACCCTCGGTGCACTTTGGTCCATTCCCTCTTTTAGTCCATTCTTCGTGCTTGGGATCCTATGGCTTGCTCCTACATTCCATTCTACATTCATTCCATGGTCTGAAACCATGTATAATCCACCCAGATAGCTTTCATGTAATCCCCCATGGTTTCCCATGAAAACCTAACCATGGGTTGATGGTTTGGGTTTCTCTGAGATCACACTCTCATCAATATCTAACCTAAGGTCTGTAGAAACTCATGGAATTAGTATCCATACCTGGGAAGAATACTCCTTCTCTGCAACTCTTCTCTTTTGGCTAAATTCTCTTCCTTGCTTCTCTTCTTCCTCTTTTCCTTCTCTTCTCTTTCTCTCAATTCAATTAGGGTTGTGAAAGGAGTGAAAGAGGCTTAGGGACGTCCATTAAATAGAGTAGGAACATCCTAATAAGTCCCATTGAGATTAGGAAAGAATCCCAATCGAAAATTAGAAAATTTCCTAATTTCTATTTCTTACGGTAACCGAGGGTCGATGATCCCGTCGACCCTAGGGTTCAAGATGTCCGACCCTCCCTTCAAAATTGAGGGTCTGACTTTCTGCTTTGGGAGATCCGACCCTGCTTAGCTGGGTATGCGACCCTCCCTTCAAATTAAGTGTTTTTGGGTCGATTTGATACTTGGGATCTCGATCTCCTTCACGCCCTTGGTCCATTTGACTCGACCATGATGGGTAAACCTGGTTCAAGGTGGTAAGACCGGGTTAGATTGACACGGGTCTTACAATAGCTCTACACGACTGTGGGTCCCACCTTCTATATGGCTTATTAGTTTCTTTATGTAGTTTTTCTTTATTGGTACTAAGTAGTGGATTTGTTTCCACCATAGTTGTTTATTTGTTTCCTTATTGGTTGGGGTTTATTTCCTAAATTAGTCTAGATTTACTTTCTTAGTTAGTTTATGATTGTAAATTTGTAATTAGGAAAGTTTCCTAAACTATTGTTTTTCCTCTTTGATTATAAATAAAGGAATAAGAGGAGGAGAACACATTGATTCTCTCTCCCTCTTCTCCATCCTTCATTATCTCCATCTTCCCTTTCTTTCTTTTCTATTTTGTTACGGAGCTTACTACTATCTTGCTCATGTTGGAGCCTACTACTACCTTGCTTAGGTTGGAGCCTACTACTACCTTGCTCATGTCGAAGGCTACTACTGTATGATGTTTAGTGTTGCACGTGATGCAACCTACTACTTGTTGTGACTACTACACTGCTGCTCAAGATTAAGATTTTTTTTCTTTCTGCCTCTACTACCTGATGCACCCTCTACTATCTGTATCTGATGTGATCTCTACTACTTAGTTCATAGTGACCTACATTATGCTATTGTTGCTGCTTGGTGTCTGCTCTATTGCTGATGTTACTTCTACTTGATTCATAGTAACCTATACTATGCTGCTTTACAATTACTACTATTATTGTTGCTTCTGTTGATACGTTGTTTCAAGCTAAAGCTTTTACATTCCCCTGTGCTCCAACTTGAGGGGGATGTTAGCGATATAGCTTTACAGGGCTGTGGGTCCCACCTTCTAGATGGCTTATTAGTTTTTTTATGTGGCTTTTCTCTATTAATAGTAAGTAATGGATTTGTTTTTACCATAGTTATTTATTTGTTTCCTTATTAGTTAAGGTTTATTTCTTAAGTTGTCTAGATTTACTTTCTTAATTAGTTTATAATCGTAATTAGAGAAGGTTCCTAAACTATTGTTTTTCCTCTCTGATTATAAATAAAGAAACCATTGGAGGTGGAGAACATATTGATTCTCTCTCCCTCTTCTCCATTCTCTATTCTCTCCATCTTCCCTTTCTTTCTTTTCTATTTTGTTACGGTTACAAAGTAAATAGGAGTTCCACATTCAACATGACAACGACTTTCATGACTAAAAAGATAAAGAAAAACAATTCTATTTTAATAAAGAGAAGCAGTCTTATTTTAATAAGAAGAGAATTCCACTAGATAAGATGGAGTCCAGTTACAATATAAGAGGATATGATGTGTTGAAGAATGACTCCACCATAAGATGAATAGTTACTCGTGAATACTAAACCCATTTGTTCTGCCGAAAATGGGAATGGGCCTTGCTGATCAGGCCCATTATATATATATATATATAAACTTGCCCCCAAATTTCCCTACCAATTTAGACCATCACACGTGCTGGGTCTTACCACGTTAACAGCTGACGGACTAGATGGATACGTCCGGATCCTAGGTAAGGAATTCTATTTGAACCTTAATTAGTGTAGTGGACCTTAGTTGGGTCCAACGTGCCTTCCAGTGCGTTGGGCCTGAGAAACCAAAGCCAGGGACATGTTTTAGGCCCAAACCGGAGGCACAACCGGCGGCAAAAACTAGAGGCCCAACTGGCGGATGAGCCACTCAGCTCCTTACTGCCGGCTTACGCATACAGATCACTTTCTTTCTCCCCGATTTCCTATGAATAAGGGCTAAAACCTTCATTTGGGTTTTAGCTATTTAGAGGGATTGGAGAAGGTGGCTGCTAAGCTTTTGGAGGAGAACTTAGAGAAGCTCAAGCTCAAGCCCCTAAACTCTTTCCATTTAAGTAGGTTTCTCCATCCCTCTCCTTGTCTTGTGTTAATAACCACCATTGATGGTGGTGTTTGGTTACAATAATGGCCACCATTAAAGGTGAGCTTAAAACCCTAGAATCGACATAGTTACCCCCCACCACCAATGGAGGTGTTGTTTAATGCAATAACACCAACAAGGGTGGGGAGAATGTTCCCCACCGTCCTATTGTGGAGGGAAGTGAATTGGGGAGGCCAAACACCAACTTTCACTTCGTTTCCTTTGTCAAACTTGGTTTATAGGACAGAACCGGTGGACCCATGCCTGCGGCACAGCCGGCAGTGCCTCTACTTCACTCACAGTAGGTTTCCTGTTCTAAATGAGGCTAAGCCGGAGGCGGAACCAGAGGTGGAGTTGGAGGCGGAGCCGGGGGCACCATCAGCCGCTAGTGCCTTCGCCTCGCTCACAGTAGGGTTCCTATTCTAAATGAGGCTAAGCCGGAGGTGGAACCGGAGGCTGAGCCAGTGGCACCATCAACCGCCAATGCCTTTGCCTCATTCACAGAAGGCTTCTTGTTCCAAATGAGGCTAAGTCGGAGGCACGATCATCCGCCTGTGCTGCCACCTCCCTTTCTGTGAGTTTACTGTTATACAGTAATTCATCCCGCGAATGATTCCAGAGGCACCATCCCCTGGCTCCATCTGCCACCTTGGCTACTGTTAGCCTGTTTACTTAGATCCTTCAAGGACCAACTGTAGGGTTCCTGGCTCACCTTGGGACTCGCATGGAGACATTTAGAACATGTCCATGCCGGTTAAAAGATCTTAACTAACATGATGAACATTTATGTAATCTAATAGGTAAACTGACGCGGGCAGTGAAGGAGCCTACTGTCGGCTTTCGAGGTTCAACAGCACTCGTGGTGCCTACAGGTGAGGGGTTGGGTCCGTAGCTTATTAGGTTATTTTGTATGACTGTTGTGTTTAAATTATAACATGCCATACTTAACTATAAATGTTGGAGCATGCATTTGCATACAAACAACTATGTATGATGGGTAATGTTGTGTGATGAATGTGTTTAGTTAGTCCTTGTGGCGTACGACACCGAGGGGCTGGTGATACATGTCCACATGGACCTCGCTTTCCATAGCTAGCATCTTAGCGGGACATGGTAGCCCAAGGAGTGGGGACCAGGGATCTCTATTGGGGTGCAGCCCTCTTTACATTTTTGTATTATAACATGCCATATTCTTATCTGTATACTTGAGCATGCATTTGCATTATAACAACTATGTATGTTTTGGATGGATGGATGGATGGATGTGTGGTTGGGTATGTTGGCTGGTGTGACATGTAAGTACCAGAGGAAAGTGACACATGGTCACAGGGCTCCGTCATAATGCTAGCATCCTAGCGGGGACATGGTGACCCAAGAGGAAAGGGACCGATGAACTCTACTGGGGTGTGGCTTCCTTTACATTTTGTAACAATCCTGAAAATAAATAATAACCAGAAGCTAAACCAAAGAAGATGAAGAATAAGAAAAGGAAGAAGAAGAGAAACCAGAGTTATCAACGCCAAAGGAGAGAGGAGTCAACGTGTGTTCCTCTTCCTCTTTAATCTTTATTTATATATTTTTTTGGGGTAGGTAATCCTTATTTATATTATTCATTATAACATGGAAACAAATAACTAGAGATAATGTTTCCTAACAATTGAGTCTAACCATGGAAATAAATCTAAACAATATAAATAAAGATAACACAATAACTAAAAATAATAAATATACAAAATCTACGTGGGTCCCACAACCCCCCACAGAATATCCATATTGCTAACGCTAACATCCTCTTTCAAGTTGGAGCATTGGGGAATGTAAGAGCTTTAGCTTGAAACAATGTATCAACAGAAGCGGCAACAAAAGTAGTAGTAGTAGTGAAGTAGCACAGTATAGGTTTTTGTGAACCAAGCAACAACAGCACAGCATAGGTTACTGTGAATCTAGCAACAACAACAACACAGTTTGAGGTCAATGTGAACCAAACAGCAACAACAGTATAGCTTGAGGTCACTGTGAACCAAACAACAATGTAACACGGTATAGGTTACTGTGAACCAAGTAGAAGTAGCATCAGTAATAGAGCAGATATCAAGTAGCAACAGCAGCACAGTGTAGGTCATTGTGAACCAAGTAGTACAGATCGCATCAGGTGCAGGTAGTAGAGATTTTGAATATGATCTTGAAGCAGTAGTAGGTTGCATCATGTGCATGATACCAAATGATGCAGATCCGGGTTGAGAAAACTCTATTGGGTCCATTGATAGGCCCACCCAAGTAATATAAGACCAATTGATGAGTGCAATGGCAAAAACTGTAATTAAATCAAAGTGATAATGGTGAGTGGCACTTCTGTAATATCATGCAAGATTCAATACAATATGATAGCCAAACAGATCTTAGGACTAAATAGACATTTTATTTAAAGAGGTGAGGGTATTGTGGGTATTAAGGCAAAAGGAGGATAACTATAGAAATAAAAGGGAAAGAAGGGGTAAAATTATAAGATAAGCATATAAAGGTAATAAAACAAAGGGAAAATTTCTCCCACCTCCCCTATAAGATACCTAAAAGGCAATCACCCCCCAACTTGACATAAAATGTCTCCCACCTCCCTTACTTTTGAAAATATCCCCCCCCCGGGTTCAATTTGGTGATGAGATTCATCATCACCAATGTTTTTAGGACAATAATACCCTCCAGATTGACAAAATTTGGTGATGAGATTCATCATCACCAATGTTTTTAGGACAATAATACCCTCCAAATTGAAAAAAAAAAACCTTTTTCAGACACCTAGAATATAATTTAAGAAAATGAATTACAAAATAAAAAAATAAAAACACATTTAGATACTCGATTTTTCTGCTCTCCCACCTTCAAGCAGTCGCCGGAGACTGCTGCTCCCTGTCCGTCCAGTACTCGCTGGATAGGTTTCGAAGAAGGTGGAATATTACGATAATGAAGGTGGGACAGTGAGAGAAGAAGGCGAAGAAGAGTGGAAAGGTGTGACTCCAAAGTCTCCAAGATGTCGTTTTTGCCGTGGAAACTCCTTGTTCGCTGGAATCACGGAAAGCAGAAACTGGGCAGTTATGAAGAGAACAAGAACTATTGGAACAACATACTCAACTTGGTAAACTCTTCTCCGTCTGATTCACCGATGTTTAGAATCTCCGGTCACCGGAGAAGTAACAAAAACAACTAATGTTAACACCAAAATTACGATGCAAAATCCAAAAAGTTGTATGGGGGAAAGCAATTTCCAGCATACTCAATCTAATTTGGACTTGTAGAACTCAAAGATCCCCCTTCTCAATCTCACTCTCGGGAGACACCGGTAGCTTTGTCGTCCCAGATCGGATGGTGAGAGGACTCACAGTTTACAAACCAGAGGTTTCCTACCTTCCTCATTCTTTCAATACAGCCCAACAGGTGACGACAACTCTGCAAATTCTCCACCGGAGTAGTTGACACTCATCAGTAAGATCTATCTTTTCGTTTTATCAATTTTCGAGAATATAGGGTTTAGTTTGATTTGATTCTCACTCTCTCTTTTGTATGTCCTAATCTATCATATTTGTATGAAATTATGAACACATTGACATAGATATGGATCAGAGACAAACCGAAAGCCCAATATATTTCCTGCAGAGGAGCGGCGATTCTAGCAGCACTGGTTCGTCTTCACCTGCAAGGTCACCCGCTCACCACCATGTTCGCTCGTCATCGATGACAGGCCTTTCCACAATAAAAAAAACTCAGAATGTCGAAGCAAAAGTTGCGGCCCAGCAGCTTGCGCAGGTCATGGCGTCGCAAACCGCTAACGATGACAATGACGACGATGACTTAGGCTTCCGATACAGTGCTCCTCCCCCCTCGTTTTCCAGCAGTCTTAACACCAGTATACGTGCAATGTCGTCCACTAGGCCGACTAGATCCCCGTCGCCTGCGGTAATTTAACCAATTCTATGTTTTTCCCTTCGATTATCTTTTGTTCTTCTATTGTCTGGCTTTAATTTGGTCTCGGTTGAATTGGTCGGAACATAGGAGGAGCTTTTGCATTTGTTGTTTCTGCGGAGTATGCTGGAAATGGCTTTCCCCCCTTTACACAGATGCAGTGTATTAAAGACCTAGATTGAGTATTTAACAATTTTCTTTTGTCTGGACTTATTTGATTCCTGTCCGGCGAGTATTGGACGGACAGGGAGCAGCGGTCTCCAGCGAGTGCTTAAGGTGAGAGAGCAGTAAAAATCGAGTATTTAAATGTGTTTTTATTTTTTTATTTTGTAATTTATTTTCTAAAATTATATTATAGATTTCAGAGGAAGTTTTTTTTTTTTTTTTTTTTTTTTTTTTGGAGTGTATTATTGTCTTAAAAAAATTGGTGGTGATGAATCTCATCACCAAATTGAGTTGGAGGGGGGGGGGGATATTTTCAAAAGCAGAGAAGGTGGGAGACATTTTGTGTCAAGTTGGGGGATGATTGCCTTTTAGGTATCCTACAGGAGAGGTGGGAGGAATTTTCGTTAAAACAAGTCGTGGCAGGATTCATCTTCTTCAAGCTCTACTTGGCAGTAATGGTGGAAATCAGATTGGATTGGAATGAGAAATCTCAATCGATAGGTGTCCGATGGACCTGAAATTTCAGACGAAGGTTCGCAACAGTTAGAGCTACTGTTCCCAACTAATAGTTACTCCAAAACAGCAAGGAATAAAAGAGATTGATGGTTGCAGCTGGGTTTGATGGTAGGACATGAAACCAAATTTAGTTGCAGGTCTGCAACTCATAGTAGAGCTAAGGTTTGGGGCTAAGAACGAAGGGTTTGTTTTAAAGTCAGAATCAGGTGGCAGATCTGAACTGTACAGCAGCAATTATATCTTCAGGTTCTGAAAGGAACATTCAGCCAACACCAGGCAGCAGATTTTGATCACCAGGAAATATCGATCAACCAGTGACGTAATAACAGAAAATCAGGACTGCATCCCAGTCGAGATCAATCAGTAGCTTAGATCGAACAACAGCAATTCCAGAATCGCAGATTGAGATCAGCAGATCATTAAGAACCAGGAACCAGTAGCAACATCGAACCAGATTAGCAATCAAGCCATCGAATCAGAAATCAGCAGTCAGAATTGAACAATGTCATCAATCAGCTGCAGCAAGAATCAAGACATATATTCATGGAAACTAGAAGGGTGAATCAGCAGCAGGTTTGGATTCATAAGTGGAAGATCAATCTTCCATCATGGGCAGCAGAGACGAAAGAAACAAACAGCGCAAGCAGTGAAGCACCAGCAGCAGTTGTGGTGGCTGCACACCATGGAGGAGAACTTTAGACGACTCTCAAAACAGCACCTGCTTTGATACCATGTAACAATCCTGAAAATAAATAATAACCAGAAGCTAAACCAAAGAAGAAGAAGAATAAGAAAAGGAAGAAGAAGAAAAACCAGAGATATTGACTCCAAAGGAGAGTGGAGTCAATGTGTGTTCCTCCTCCTCTTTAATCTTTATTTATATTATTCATCATAACATGGAAACAAATAACTAGAGATAATGTTTCCTAACAATTGAGTCTAACCAAATAAATCAAACAATATAAATAAAGATAACACAATAACTAAAAATAATAAATATACAAAATCTATGTGGGTCCCACAGCCCCCACAGAATATCCACATTGCTAACGCTAACAGCCCTGAAAACATCACACAGAGCTACTCTGTTAGCCCCGCTGGCGGAATAGAGCCAGCGGATAGACCAGCCGGCTGCTTGTTGCTGGCTCAGCTGCTAGTGTTAACACACTCTCTCCTCATTTATTATAAATAGAAGGCCAAAACCCTCATTAAAGGTTTTGGCCATTGGAGAGAGTTGTAGTTGAGGGAATGAGGGAAACTTGGAGCACTTGGGAAGGAAAACTCTCAAACCCTTATGTGTTCATCTTTATTCACCAAGCAATTCCTCTCTTTATTGTCAATCAAGAGCACCAGTAATGGTGGTTGTTGGCCACCATTAGGCTACGGAAGGAAACCTTAGATTTGGTTTAGGTGTACACACCTCCAATGGAGGTGCTGCTTGACCCCAAAATACCACAAATGGGTAGGGGAAATGATCCTAACCATCTTAAAATGCAATGTGTGAGGTGGGTGAAACAATCCCCCACCTCCCACTTCATCTTCTCCGGTTGAGTTTGGTTCTCGGACTCAGTCGGCGGAATTGAGCTGGTGGCAAGGGCTTGCCCTTGCACCCGATTCCAGATTGGTTGAGTAAGGGGGTCTTTTCGGCAGATGTAGTTGGCGGATCGCTAGCTTAATCTGCTGGGCTATTATCCACCGGCAGACCCATACTTAACATTTTTTGAGCTAGGCTCAACCGTTGGCACCTTCTGCCGGGCTATTGTCCATCGGTTAGCCCATGTGTTGGCCATGGAACTTCAGCCAATAAGCCGGAGGCTACACAGCCAGGGGATGGACCAGCCGACTCTGTCAGCCAGCTCATTCACAGAAAGCCCTTATGGGCATTGGCCTAGCCGGCGTAGACCACCGCTGGGGGGCTTCCATCCGCTGCCTTGATTATAGATGTCCAACTAGGATGCCTGTTCCTTCGGGGACTGACCGTAGGGATCCCGAATTGTCTTGGGACCTGCATAGCGAGATTGTGGACATGTCCACATTGGTTTAAAAGCTATTTAACCATCGGATAAAACTTATGCACATATTTAGGTAAACCGACGTGGAATTTGGTGCGAAGTCTTTTGCTGACTTCTAGTACTTCAGCACAGCTATGCCTACAGGTGAGAGGTTGGGTCCATAATATAATAGTACATTATGTATGTTTGCTTGTGAGTAATGATTACATGCCATCTATATTTGTGATACTTATTTCATACATTTTGCATAACAATATAACTATGTACGTTGTGATGTTTGGTGTGTTTAGTTTGTGTGGCATGCGTGCATCCAGGTATGGGTGGCACATGGCCACATGGACCCTACTTTGCATAGCTAGCACTCTAGTGGGGACACGATAACCCAATAGAACTAGGGTTGGGGATCTCTGTTGGAGTGCAGCCCCCTTTATATTTTGTGCACATGCTTAGACATAAGATGGTACTTATATTCACTCCATGGTTTCTGAACCCTTGCCAGTAGGGAGTTAGGTATTGGCATAGGCCCGATTCCCCAATTGCATGGTTTTAAGTATCAAAACGATACGCCCCGTATCCATCGATACGTATCCGTATCAGCAGTGGTCGATACGATACTCTTCGATACGTATCTCTTTCCTTGAAACAAAAAGTGTATCCACATGTATTGACTGTATCAAACCGATACGGCTCGATATACTTTGGTACGGTCGATACACTTGATACGTGTCGATACACTTATGTTTCTATTCTCGCAAAAAATAAAATACACTTACCGATAAGGCTCGATACACCTCGATACGGTCGACACGCATTTATATAGCTTGATACAACTGATTTTTTTCCCACTTTTTTGGTCTTATTCTTTGCTGAAAACCTACAGTTCATGGGAACCGAAGGTTGTAGCTCATTGAATGCTATCAACTATGTCTTTAATCTTTGGAAATACTTCAAGATTGCTTATTATAGTTTTTTTATGCTTAAAAATTGTGTTTTGCACGTTCTCTAATCATTTCCGTGTGTATCTTGCCCTGTAATCTAGCTTTTCTTAGTGTATCCACCGTATCCATGATACGATACAATATGATACGTCTCTTAAAATCGCCCTACCGATATGCTATTGATACACGATACTTTATTCCTTGCCCAGTTATGCGGACGTATTGGTGATGAGATGAGTCCGATGTCACCTAGTGTCTTGGATGCCAGAACGGGGCCTATCTCAAGGGTGACAAGCCACTGATTCATGGGTGTGTGATCCTGGGGTCATTGGTGGACACTCTTGGGGCACGGGAGGATTCATGTGCGAGTACCTGGGATCCTCGCGAGTATGGGCACTATCAGAACCATTACA
>CM053271.1:93703437-93813239 GCA_028583415.1 Protea cynaroides
AAGTGCCACCCCCCCCCACACACACACACAAATATTTTTGGGTTTTGACTCTTTCATCCCTCTAGTCAATGTACTAAGTCATTTTTAATTCATGGCAAAAAATTTTGTGCATTGATACATGACCGCAGTTTTTTCCGGCAAGTGAGGGAGAGGAGAAGAATGTATAATACCAAATCTAACCCCCTCCACTTTTCTTCAACCATGGTTTTGAGTTTGATGAGCACCTATTCCAAAACCATTTTTAAAACCTTCCTCTTCAACAAACTAACTTCAATACTTTTGGGCTTTTGACCATTTCATCCCATGTCAAAGTATCAAGTCATTTTTAGTTTATAACAAAAAAGTTTTGTGCCCCGTAGTTTCCACCATGGATCGGGGGAGAGAAGAAGAATGTGCAATATCAAATCTATCTGCCCCCATCCCACTAAACGAAAGGCGCAAGAGCTTTCCTTCCAACAATGAAATTGAGCTTTGGTGAGCATCTATTCCAAAACCACTTTTAAAACCTTCCTCTTCAACATATTAATTTCAATACTTTTGGACTTTTGACCCTTTCATCCCTCTAGTCAAGAGCTAAGTTATTTTTAATTTATGGCAAAAGGTTTTGTGCATGGATATATGATTGTGGTTTCCACCATTGGATGAGGGAGAGGGGAAGAATATAGAATACCAAATTAGCCTCCTTCTATTGGATGAAGGGCCCGATGCATGACTATATATGTAAATAGAAAAACTAACCCATAGGTTACCATTTATTTGATTTGTCATTTTGTTCCTTAATTGGATTAAATTATCTTAAGGCTCTCATTGATATGTATTATATAATTAAGGAAAATTTTCATATACACTCCAATAAGGATTGAAAACATCATTAACCTCCACAAGACTGCAAAAACCTCATCTAGTACCCAAAAAGTTTGCTCCGTTAATCAACGAATGTCACTCCGTTAACAAAATTCGCTTAGTTGCTGACGTCAGTTGCGCTGAACATTTTAAATGACCATACTACCCTTTTAGCGTTGTTAAAGGACGAAAATACCCTTTATTCATAACTTACCCTACCCAAATGTTCATTTCGATTTATAACAGTGAAATTAGAAAATTAACTCTTGATCCTCTGTTCACGATGGCGATTGTCTTCATGGTTTTCAAATCTTCTCTTCGACGACGACGGCGATGGACTTCATCTTCCTCGAGTCTTCTGTAGCTTCTTCTTCTTTGTCGGCGAAGGTTAATGTGTTAAAGTTTCATCAATCATTGGGGTTGAGGTTGCAACTACAAGGAATCAACGAACAGTGGAATCGACGAAGATTGGGGTTTCATCGATCATGGTTGTTGCATCTATGATGGTTTTTCATGCATCTGTGTCTTATTCTTCCCCGTCCATCCCAACTTATTGCTACTAATCCTCTGAATATCATCATCCCCTTTTCCCCAATATCCCAATAGGTATGTGAAAAAACCCTAACCTAAATATTGAAGAGATTGAGAAAAATTATCAGTTAGGGTTTTAGTAGTTTTAGTTCGACGTTGAACTATTTATAGTCCATTGAATCTATTTCCTTTCATAAAATGAGATGCCGGAGATAGGATTCCGAAGATGAGATACCACCGTCGACCACCACGAAGAGGGAACCAACGTCGTAGAGAGAATCAACTCAGAGGGAACCAACGCATACTGGAGTCAGGTTAGGGCTTGGGTGAGATTGAATATGAGAGAGAGACACAATATACATAACATTACAAATGTTAAATTAGTCATTCAACATATTTCTTTAATTTTTCAATTTTTAATAAGAAGGGTAAAATTGTATTTCAACAATTCCGTCAGTTTGTTGGATGTGATTAAGGTTTTTGCAATTTTGTAGAGGTAGATGATGTTTCCAATCTTTATTGGGGTGTATATGAAATTTTTTTATAATTAATTATACAATACATTGTGACATATGTAGTTGTTAGGTATGATTTATAGTACTTATTTATATTTAAAATAAATTGATATAATTTAAAATCTATAAATAAATTAGAAGGTGTTTATCATTATTGTGATTATCTATTATTATTTATTTATGTCTAGTGATATTAAATAATTATTGTTTACCAAAAAAAAAAGTATTAAATAATTATTATTTATTATTCATAATTTATTCTCATAAATAATTTATTATAAATAACTCATAAAATAAATTATACCAAAAGAGCCTTAATAATCCAAGCAGATAGGCTCACTTGGTCATTCAGATCACTACACATTAGAAAACCTATGTCCTAATACAAATATTGTGGAAATTCACAATCACACAATGACACACATCTTAAGAAGGGGAAAGGATTAACCACTCTCCTCAACATATCAATTAAAAATTAGCAAGTAAGAAGACCCCATCTAAAGAATCTAAAACAAACTCAATCTAAAGAAAGAAAAACCCAAATCAAATTATTAAGTCATTTTTAATTTTTGACTAAAGGTTTTGTGCTTGTAGTTTTCGCCATCAATTTGGTGAGAGGAGAAGAATGTGCAATACCAAATCTGTCCCCCCTCTCTACTGAACAAAAGGCGCAAGAGCTTTCCTTCCAGCCATGGAATTGAGTTTTGATGAGCACCTATTCCAAACCCACTTTTAAAACCTTCTTCTTCAACATATTAATTTCAATACTTTTGAACTGACCCTTTCATCCTCTCTGGTCAACAACGGGTACACGATCATGGTTTCAACTATCGGATGAGGGAGAGGGGAAGAATGTAGAATACCAAATTTGCCTCATTCTACTGGATGAAGGGCCGATGCATGACTATATATGTACATGACCAAACTAACCCATATATTATCGTCTATTTGATTTGTCATTTTGTTCCTTCATTCGATTTGATTATCTTAATAATCAAAGCAGATAGGATCACTTGGTCATTCGGATCACTACATTTTAGAAAACCTATGTCCTATTCCTACTAATATGGTGGAAATTCATAATCACACAATGACACACAGCTTAAGAAGGGGAAAGTAATAACCACTCTAAAGAATCTAAAACAAACTCAATCTAAAGAAAGAAAAACCAACTCAAATATCATCAAAGTAAGAAGACCCACCTAAAGAATCTGAAATATCCAAAGAATGAAAACCCCCATTCAAAATCTTATTATCTTATCATGTAAATGCAATCGTGATTTTTTTTCGATCGTACGATCGTAACCGTCTATATCAGGTGAATCAAAATGGTCAAATATGCTGATTTTTTGGACTGGGACTCATGGAATGGTGAGCAATGATCCTTTGGGCATCAAACACAGTTGTAGTAGATTAGGACTGGATAGAGAACCTATCATACATTTCCTCTGGTCACATCACACAGAGTCCATGCCAAAGCACCAAAGTAACAACAGATTGAAGGAAATCAAATTCCCTTTCATTGTTAATTGACCAGTAACGACCCAAGAATCTCCAACTAGGATTACCCAAATCAAATTACAAGGTAGCTCCCACAAGAACCAATCATCTCTCCTTCCTCTTCCACTCTCATCTTCATGAATTTTTATTTATTTATTTTTATTTTTTTGGCCTTTTTCTTATCTATAAATACGAACACACACAGACAATCTGTGGTGGTCTGGTGGACGAGACGACCAAAGACTGCAATCCCGCGTAAGAAGAGACTTTTTCTTATCAAGTCTCTCTCTCTCTCTCTCTCTCTCTCTCTCTCACACATTTTCTCAAACACAGGAAGTCTGTCAATTGCAGTTCAGTACATTGACAGTCTTGGATAATCTAGTTTTGTTCTTTTCTTTCAAGGATTGAGACTTGAGAGCAGTCTGTGTATGTTTTATAAACCACCTGAGACACCCATCCATATCTCTGTTTTTTTGATACAGGAAGAAGGAGAGATTTTACAGAAAAACAGAGAAAAATTCGCTGCCATGGAAAAGAAGGTGTGGTTGGTCTTACTTATCTTGGTTCTGTCTGTGACGTTTCCGGGTAGTTCTGTAGAAGCCAATTGGAAGTTCAACAAGACACAGACGACACCGTCGCCTAGCAATAGTGGCTCTTCTGTTGTCTTCCCTGTTTATGGAAATGTATATCCTGATGGGTACGTAATTGTTTGAAATCAAGATAGATTGATCTTTTCATGAATAAAAACAATGCAGGGATTTTGAGTTATTGGGAAATTTCTTTGCAAAACTGGTTTTGAATCTACTTCTTTAACATTTTCTCTTTCCTTGCAGGGTGTACTATGTGAAATTCAACATCGGCAATCCACCGAAGCCTTACTACCTCGATTTAGACACAGGCAGTGACCTCACATGGCTTCAATGCGATGCACCCTGTACTCACTGCGACAAGGTATACATACTTGCATTCATAAAATAAAGAAAAACAGTCGATTCTACCAATCACTCCTCTTTTGATCTTTCTCTCTCAATCTGGGCAGGTTCCTCACCCTCTTTACAAACCCAACAAAATGAACTTGGTAATGTGCAACGAGCCAATCTGTACCGCGCTTGAATCCAAAGTCTGCAACAACCCAAATGAGCAATGCCATTACAGCATTGAGTACGCTGGTCGTGGTTCCTCACTTGGTGTCCTTACCAAGGATGTCTTCCCCCTCCGCTTCACTAATGGATCAATTCTTGCACCCACTTTGACTATAGGGTACCTCTCTCTCTCTCTCTCTCTCTCTCTTTCACTCTCTCCTTGCCTCTGTCTGATCAAATCTTCCTCCTGAACATTATTAGTAATGAGTTTTCTGGTTCTTATCGTTTCTGATTGCAGATGTGGTTATGATCAGCAAGGTTTCTGTCAGGGTCCTGTGTGTCCCACAGATGGAATACTGGGACTTGGTAATGGTGGAGCCAGCATCATATCTCAGTTCAAAAATCAGGGACTGACAAAGAATGTGATTGGCCACTGTTTGAGTGGGCAGGGTGGGGGGTACCTTTTCTTTGGTGATGAAGTTGTTCCTTCTTCTGGAGTTGTTTGGACACCAATGACACCTTACTCCATTGAGTAAAGCTCCAGAACTTCCCTCTCTTTATATAATCTATTTCTTATATGGAAATCAATTTGGAAAATTTTTCTAATAATTGATTCATATATTATTTGTATCAGGAAACACTACTCCCCGGGTCCTGCTGAACTGAGTTTTGGAAGGAATCATCCTATTTTTAAAGGTCTTAAAACAGTTTTTGACAGTGGGAGCACCTACACCTACTTCGATTCCATGGCTTACCAAGCTTTAATTTCTGCGGTGGGTTAAAAGTAGAGTTGATAGATAGTACTAAACCCTTATTGGGTCTTCATTTAATCCACTTTTATATGAGAAATAACTGAACTGAACCCATTTATGTTTTCAGGTGAAGAAAGATTTGGTTGGAAAGCCACTGACAGAAGCACCAGATGACCATACACTACCTCTGTGTTGGAAAGGAGCAAAACCATTTAAATCTGTAGCCGAGACCAAGAATTACTTCAATTCTGTAGTACTGAGCTATGGTGATGGCAAGAAAGCTCAGTTTGAAATTACCCCTGAATCTTTTCTGATTGTCTCTGTAAGTATTTGGCTTTTACCCCTTAAAAGACTGGAGAATGCTAGAGCTGTAAAATCTCACTTCATATTTCAATGTCTCAGAAAAGAGGGAACGTTTGTTTGGGAATTCTGAATGGCACTGAAGCAGAATTGGAAGATCCCAACCTCATTGGAGGTAATTCTGTTAAAGAGTTCAAGACCTGCAGATGAAAAGCTCCATGTAGAAGCTGATCTTCCTTCTAATTATTACTATTTGCAGATACTTTCATGATGAACAAAATGGTGATTTATGATAATGAGAAGCAGCACATTGGATGGATCCCTGCAGATTGTCTCCGGTATCCCAAGTCTGGAATCGTCCACTGGTGATTTACTTCCTTTTTATGCTGCACACAGTAAGCATTCTCACCAGAACTCTTGTTTTTTTTTTTCCTTTTCCCCTTTTTTATTCAACAGAGTGGATCCTGATGCTGATGAACGTTTTTATCACCCTATACAGCCAGCTTGGGTATATTACAAGAAAAATGTTCCGCAACATACGATTTGCAGGAGGATCAATAAGTCCGATAGCAACAAAAGCTCGGACCCCATTACAAATCTTTACAGTGTAAAAATGATAATGGGTACAGCTTCTCATCACTAATAAACTAATAGAGATGTTTGCTACAAAAGAGTCATGTCTTGTGGTTCTTTGAAATATGAAAGACAACAGCCTAAAAGAAAGAAAATGCATCTACCTCTTCCTCCTAAAAGAAAGAAGACAGTCACCTGTATGAAGAGCATTAACATCCCCATCACCTGCAATATTTAAAACAGAAACATTCATCAAAATTGAGGAACCACAGCTGGATTTTGTAAGTTTCTGAAACTCAAGTACACAAGCCTCTTCAGGGCTAAATGATTTTATGCATACAATGCAGAGAAGCTGGTAGACAGGAAAAACAGAAAAACAAACAAAACAATAGAACTTGGTCTATCATTCATTCCTTTCCCCATTTTAAGATAATAATCAAGTTCCAATGAAATAATCAAGGGTCTGAAGCACAAGTTAAATGGCAATGGTAAGCATCTTTATTCTAATTGAATCAATTTATTCTATAAATAAACAGAGACAGAACTATCACTTCTATAATATAATATAAACTAACTGGCAACATGGACAATATTCCTCAATAAACTAGATTGAAAGAACGATTATAGGCAAAAATGCAATCCTCAGAAGTTTCAAGTATATGGATGAGCTGCTTATCTCAACCAGCATTAAAGACCTGGCTGTCCTAGTGCACAGTGCACTAGGCTCCCTCTACAGTAAGGTCTAGGGAAGGATAAAATGTATGCAGTCTTACCTTTGCAACACAGAAAGACTGTTTTCGTGTTTTGAACCCATGACCAAGATGTATCAATACGACAACCTTACTATCACACAAATGCTCAACCACTACTACTATCGAATCATATTAAATTAAACCCATCAGACTTAACATCTCACAATCACAACCAGCCTCACCTCCCTCCTGCAGCATCTAGATTTTGCCCAATTGTATCTAGGGTAGAGCTAAGATTTTTTTTTTTTTTTTTCGGTGTGGGGATTGGGGGAGGGGGAAGGGTTTGGGGATTGGTGAATGAGGAAAGACAGTACACTGTGCAAGTAAAATGGCACATGATGGGATCCAATCATCACATCAATTATTATAAAATTAACTTCACTTCATATCAGTTGTTGTTTTAAGTAATAAAGAGAGACTCCATTAGAACTTTATAAACTTCAAAAAGCAATCACAAATCGAATGGTTAAAACTCAGTCACACTAATTTGGGTTAGAAAATCCAATGTACTCAAATTTCTAAGTTCAATGAATCCAACACCAAAGAGAATCCACTCCAAATTCTGTTCTGAAAGGGTATGAAAGGGTATCGTGGGATTTGGGTGGAGTCCGATTCTTCATCAGTGGTTTCGGCTTTGCTAGGTGATGGTCGTACTTGGTACATGATGCAAGAGTGGAGAGGCTTAGCTAAGGAGCTGCTGAACTATTCCATTCGATACACTCACTGTTATCGTGAGATTAATAAAGTTGTTGATATGTTGGCTCGGAAAGCTTCTCATGACAGACAATCATATGTGTGGGACGGTTGTCCGGATTTCATAGTAAAAGAAGTCGTGTGGGATGCTTCTCACAAATCTCGATATCATTTCATGTAGTGTGTCTTTAACCTGGGGTGGCCCCTGCTGATGGCATTGCCGAAGGTGGGGGTTTTTCACCCTATTAAGGCTCCTTTTGTTTTCTTTCTATTTAATATGCTTGGATCTTTAGCCAAAAAAAAAAAAAAAAAATCCGATTAATAAGAATGATAAAGCAAGATTTGAGCATCTAAACCCAGGTTCAAGTAATCGGTATCGATTCACCTAATTCATATTGGTTTTAGACCTGACTGATCTCCGACCCTCTCTTATTTTAATATTGTTATACTTTACTGGAACCTTGACAAACTAGGTTCATGCGGGGTTTGAATGGCAAGCCCCAAGGAAGTTCTTTTAAGGCAATATTGGCTTTTCGATAAATGACCTGGGTAAGTTTCAGTATAAATTTATAGTGATGGCATTCTCTATTACAAGACGAGAAATTGTAAATCCAAAAAGAACGTCTCAGTGCACGAGGCTCCCGTTATTCAATTGTCTAAGAGTGGCATATTCAACTAAAACCCTAATTGTCAGTACATATTCAATTGTCACACACGTCATATGTGCACCCTACCTTCGCTAGACCTATTCGGTGCATCATACTCACACTGCAAGCCAAACTTCCAATATCCAAAGCATACCCACATTGCAAGCCAAACACTCCAATATCAAAAGCATTAAACAATCACACAACACAAGTGTACGTCATTCACCTCTACAATGTATAAAAGGCTAGTCCATGGAGTATTGTTTCTACTCAATACTCTTTAACAATGTTTTGACTGCACCCACACGAATCCCAAGTGAAAGTCTGGTTTATGCAACAACATAAATTTGAACGATAATAATTTCCCCGGACCCAACCCGTTGGCAAAAAAAAAAGAGGGGAGAAAAAAACCACAACCTAACAAGCCCCAACTTGATTGGTAATTAATTACAATATTCAATGTAAATTTTACAATGTAATTCCCCATCCCCAATTACATGAATTGTCTAGGTTTTTTCAACAAATTATTAACCTAAACCATTATAAAGAGAAGTTGCATGAACAAGTTTCCTCCATCCGATCTAACTCCACCACTATTAGTTTCTATGAGTAACTCCAACACTAGTAGATTCTATGATGTCAAAACATGACCTGTACTCGTTCAACAAGATAGCACCCATAATGATCAAAGTAGGGTTTTTGGTATCAAAATAGGTTTTTCCACCAAAAACCTTATTTTTGCTCTCCATTACTCTTCTGGAGTACTTATTCATGTTCTGTCTAGAAAAAACAAAGCTACAAAAAAAAAAAAAAAAAGGACTCAATTTGGATTTAAATAACCTCAAAAACACTAATTTAATTTTGGCCTTTGATCTGTGACAATTGAAATCAGATCTGATGGCAGATTTCAATCAAAAAGATGTTTGGTAACATTTGATCATGTCACTCGTAGACGGCAAAAGTTCCAGCCGTTGGATCAATCTCAAAATGGAGCATCTTATAACATCGTATGATGCACGTGCATTACATGCAATCAAAGTGAGCTTCAGCGTAACACATTACAGTCTATTAAACTACGCCATCCAATTATAGAGCTCGCACACGGATCTGTCGTATCATGGTACTTGTGCATCAACAAGTGTTTGTCAGAATCGTTAGATTGGCATTAATATGACGTGGCACATTTTGTGATCATTGGATCTACATTTAAAGAACTTCTAATATTTGCAGCACAGGTTTTTGTCAGAATCGTCAGATTGGCATTAATATGACGTGATACATTTTGTGATCGTTGGATCTACATTTTAAGAACTTCTCATATTTGCATAAAGGTGCTACGAACTTCTCATATATATATATATATATATATATATATATATATATATATATATATATATATATATATATATATATATATATATATATATATATATATATATATTGCTGAACGTGTGTAGGGGTCGATCAATTCGGTATTGGGTCATATCCCAATCAATTCACTGGCTAGAGCTGGTCACTCAGTGCATAACGTCGTAAACCCTGTCAATTCAATGTCAGCTCTTCCACATCATTATAGATCATTATCACACATTTCCGAATACTGCCTCACATGCCCAGCACTATCACTACTTTGCCTATTCACTGACACTGTCACCAACACATCTAGCATTGTTTTGCCACCACCACTGCCACACGTTTGACATTATATGCACCTCACAACTGAACAATTTTGTGTTTTGCACAACTACTGACACAATATGTTGACTACCACAACATGATTCAATAAATTTTATTACCAAATGAAAAACTTAAGTACAAAATAATTAATTTAAGGGTCTTTTGAGAATTCATTCTCCCAAATGTGAAACTCTTTCACTACTGAATTACCTTAAACTTACATTGAGGCTCACATTTACTCACCAAATATATAAAATGATTTAATATTATTGTGAAAATTACCGTCTGGCCAATTTAGACCATACCTTTTCTATTTGAGCAGTGGATTTATCAAAGCATCATTTCAACATATTAGCTTTTTTTTGTGGTGGGGGTGGGGTAAAAATTCCAACATATTAGTTGACAAGTGCATGCATGCAAGTTTATATGGGTACGTGGACCGACCACAAGTAACTTTCACCAAATAATAAAAGTCACTACTTATCTTGAATTCTCATCTTACCCGATCATGATTTTTGGACATATGATAAGCTTCAAATGGACACAATGGATTTTTTTTTTTTGAAATTTCAGTCAACTACACGTATGTAACTCTTTTCCTATTGGAAGAGAGGGAAGGTTTGAAAATAGGAAAATAGTTCGAACTACCAACATATCTTATAATTAATCTAATTATATTGATATTAGTTTTGGACCTAACTGATCTCTGATCCGATCTTATTTTAATATTATTATGGGTAAAAGACAGTTACCTCCTTTGTAACTTTCCTTATTGACCGTTGATCCTCAAAGGTTTCAAAAAAGACAGTTACCTCCCCTAAATAACTATTAAAATCCAAATAGCCCCACGCGTTAAAAATATTCCATTAGATGGTAACGGTATGAGTCCAATATTTTTTTAAAGACCAAATTACCCTTTTAGAGAAATGAACTACTTATTTTACCCTTACTATTTAATAGGGTTACTACTTCCCCATTTGCTCTCTTACATTTTTTTTCGGTTTCCAAACCCTTGAATCGCCTTCTTCTTCGGAGCTCTCCACCACTGCAAATCCTTGAATATTGAAGCAATTTTTCTTAAAATCTCTCCAGATTTTCAATCCTTATTTTCACTCCTATCTTCTCTCATCTTTCTCCCATTCCAGTCGCCCTTAATTGATGGTCATTTTCTCTCATATTTTTCTTTGATTTCTTCTCTCCTAAAATCTATCCAGATTTTCAATCCCTATTTTCACTCGTATCTTCTCTCATCTTTCTCCCATTACAATAGTCTCCTATTATTCTTTGGTTTTTTCTCTCCAAAAATCTCTTCAGATTTTCAATCTCTATTTTTGCTCCTATTTTCCCTCATCTTTCTCCCATTCTAGTCGCTCTTAGTCCACGGCTATTTTATCTCCTATTTTTCTTCGGTTTCTTCTCCTATTTCCTCTTCTGACAGATTCTGCTCTTCCCTCAATGTCGAAATAAAAAACTATACTATTTCTCCTCCCTTTTCTATCTCTCTCTCTCTTTAAACCCTGATTCTTCCCCTTCTTGTTCTACTGCAACTGATTTCTCACAACTTTTCTCACCAAAATTTAGAGATCTCTAACCCCTTTTTTTTCCTCCGCCATTTTCTCTCACACCTCACTCTTCTCTCTTGATTCAACAAGTACTTTAATTAACTCACCCATTATATATATCCAAAGGAATCAAGAGGGCTGTCAACAGGGACGAGCGAAGGAGAACCAGAATATGAATTTCATATTAAGAATGAGAATCCAATATGATTAAACACAAATCAGAATACCAACTCATGGAAATCAAAACCAGTGCTTAATCAAGGAGTTTTGCCTCACTGGTCGCCTGTAATCGTTCCGTTTGCATCTGAGTCCAACATATCATCTCCGCTGGAAAGAACGTGAGGGAAAATGAGAAGAAGATGAGATTATGGTTTATTTTAATTGGATATAAAATGGTTATATTGGTTTTTTAACAGTAATAAGATTTAAAGTATGGATAAAAGGTTGAGGGTAAAGTTCTCCATAAAAAATTTAACTTTAGCACCGTTAAAAATTAGAGTTATTTGGATTTTAATAGTTATTTAGGGGAGGTAACCGTTTTTTTTTTTGAAACCTTTGGCGGTCAACAGTCAATAAGGTAAGTTATAGGGGAGGTAACTGTCTTTTACCCTATTATTATATGTTATTGGAGTTTTGACAAATTAAATAGGGTTTCATGCAGGGGTTTGAATGGTAGGCCCCAAGGAAATTCTTTTAAGGCTATATTGACATTTCGATAAATGTACCTGGATAAGTTTCAATATAAATTTATAGTGATGGTATTCTCTATAACAAGACAAGATGCTGTAAATCTAAAAAGAGTGTCTCAGTGCACGAGGCTCTCGCTATTATAGGGTCTTATGAGGGGCAGAAACAGTTCTGATCTCCCTATGGATGTAGGCAAAAAATATTATCGATCGACACAAATCTTTACGTTGTGTGATCCCCACCCTGACTTTTTCCCATTGATATATGATTATAAATCCCATTGTTAATTTATTTATTTATTTATTTATTATTTATTATTTATTTATTTATTTATTATTTATTTTTTACAATAGCAAGGAATAAGGCATTCTCTTAACCCATATAACAAGCTTTTAGTAACTTTCAAAGACATGTCAGAATCATTTGCTTATCCTAAGCAAGATCGAACATAAAGTTGAACTTTTAAAGTCACTTCTTTTGTGCCCTTTTTGTTCATTTTTGTAAATATTCGATTCAGCAAAAAGTTAAGCTTAAAATGGTTTAAAAGCTACTTTAAAGAAAGAATGCAGGCCAAAGGGAAGGCTCCTTCAGCTTTGACCGTTTGAGGTATCAAAAGGGTTGGTTGATTTGATTGGAACCATAACTGTAATACTTTATGGCCAACCCAAGCAATCAAAAAGGTTCAAGTTTTGGTAACAACTGAATAGTTGGACCCACCACCATTCATAAATAACTGCCATACTTGAGTACCAAAGCATTCAAAAAGGATCCACCATTTTCGTTTTATTAACATAGACCCACCATTTTAGGTTCCAATGTAAACTTGGACTTCCAGATTCCAGACCCTTTAAATGAGGGACCTTCCAGGCCATAAATCAATGGAAGATTGACTTTGGAATTGGATCATAACAGAAAAAAAAAGGTTGATGATGACCCAATCGGTCCAACTATCCGGTCCAACAAACAATCTTCCATACCTATGACCAAACCAATTTAGTTTAAGGCCAACTCACCCAGTCCATATTAAGAACAGGCTTGTGTTTGTCCAATCTTGCAAAACCAATCTCTCTAGTTTTGGCAATTTTCAGCGTGGCCCACATAACTTCTTGATAAATAATCTGGGTTTGGGCATAGGGGTCCTGGACCAGACAAACCAATGTACCCCATCTTAGCCCTCCAAACCCACCAAAATCACCTGAATTAATGCGATTATTTTTTGACTAACCTGCAATTGCAGCTTATTCTGATTTCTGATTTCTGATTTTCTATTAATAAGAATGTTAAAAATGAACTAAAAATCATCACACTGATTATTAAATGGTTTGATTTTAGTTTAAAAAATAAAACTGTTTAATTAAATGGTTGGATTTTGGTTTCAAGAATGAAATAGTTTAAAATCGACTGTTTGTTACCGTTATAACTTATTAAACCCTTATTTTAATCCTGTAGTGTGGAAAGTCCATTCGTAGAAATAAATTAAGGTTATACCCTATATAAGCTTACCATCATAATCCAAACCCATTAATAAGTAGGTTTTGTCGTGGGGAATTTGGATCCTCAAATCCCATATTAACAGAACAATTTATGGTTGACGAAGAAGACCAAGACGAGCAAGAAGATATTGTTGAGATGCATGACATACTACAAGATGTGTTTCCCTAATATGTAGTGGAAGGAGATGGTGTTAATACCTCAACTGGAGGCACAGAGGGTATAAAATTCTTTAGACTGATGCAAGAAGCAGAGAAAGATTTGTATCTAGGATGCAAGGAGTTTACAAAATTGTCATTCATTGTTGCATTATATCACGTAAAATGCCTATATAATTGGAGTAACAAGTCATTTTCCATGTTGTTGGATATATTGACGAGAGCATTGCCACAAGATAATACCATACCAAAGTCTTTCTATGAAACAAAGATGATGCTTAAGGACTTGGGGCTCGATTACAACAAGATCGATGCATGACCCAGTAATTGTATGTTTGTATTGGAAGGAGACGTCTAATGAAATGTCATGTCAGCATTGTAAGAGGTCAAGGTATAAACCCAACAGCAACGTTCCCGAGAAAACATTACGCCATTTCCCTTTGGTACCAAGGCTTCAAAGATTGTACAAGTCATCAGTAACATCAGCCGATATGAGATGGCATAAAGATGGTCGTACTGATGACGGGAAAATACGTCATCCTGCAGATGCAGAAGCATGGAAGGACTTTGACAGACGACATCCAACTTTCAGCGTGGATCCTCGTAGTGTTAGGCTTTGGTTGGCTAGTGATGGATTCAATCCTTTTGATCAGGCGATCTTGTACAGTATGTGGCCTGTTGTTGTCGTGCCATATAATTTGAGAGCACAACTTGCTATTCTAACTCAAACAGTAATGGGGAAAAACACCTCTCAATCTTCAGTTCATATGTAAGTTTTATGTTCTAAAGAATTCTGTTAATTTTTTATCCCTTAAATACTCTACTTATATTGTTCACCCATTCAATGGATCAGCTGATGATATATGAGACCATTGCAGAATCTAATTGTACAGGTAATTAATTTCAAACGCTGATTGTTATCTATTGCTATGTGTTCTTGTTTCTTAGATATGGATATTGGAATTTGTTTGGAATACCACAGATAATTATATCCTTTGCCAAACTTTTCTCTAGTTCTAAAACTTAGGAAGTTGGTGAAGCAAGTATATTTTGTTGTGTTGGGTTTTATCTGGTTATAAAACTTTTCTCTAGTTTTATATCTTGAGCTTTACTTATCTTTCCAAAAAAACTATAAGCTTATAAGAATCTTAATTACTTATCTTGAGCTGGTTTTGTTCCCATCTCTCCAGTCACCAAATTTCTGTAGGGTTGTATCTTATGGATATGTTTATTGATTCTAAAAGTAAGGGTTTTGAAGTGTTTGCCGGATTGGGTTTAAAGTTATACCATATTTCCTTCGGTTTTTCCTTCATATTGAAAAATTCCCATGAGATCTTTGATTGGCAATCTTGATGGCATAAATTATTGGCTTGTGTAAATTTTTTTTTTCCCCCTTATTATGCATCTTTGCCTTTAGTATTTTATTTATTGTCAGCTGAAATTTTATCTTAATTTTGTACTTGCTTGATACTTAGTAATGACATCTTGTGTTTTTCCTCATAAAAATTCATTACAATTGGTTCAAATACACCTTTCCTTCACTCAAAAGCTCTACTCGTTTAATTACTTTGACTATTTTTCAGTTCTACATTTTTCTATTATTATTTTTAATTCAGTGTTTGTTTTACTAGATTTTTCTTGAACATTTTACAGTTGATGGGGAATATGACTTTTTTTGTGGTAACCTGTTCAACATACTCAAGCATATGGGAAACTTAAATTTATTGTAATTGAATCTGAAATATGAGTAATTTTTAGTCTTTGTCTTTCATACCACAAACGTCCCAGAACTTGACTTCACTAAATACAAACCATTAGAGTCCAGGTTGTTTCTTGAATTAGTCTAGCTACTATTTATTTGATAATATGCTTGTTTCACTTAATGGGTGCACTGCGATTTTTTTCTATTTCGTCAATATGCTGGTTTGGATAGCTTGAGTTGACATGCCAACACCAATGAACTAGCAATGTAGTATAACATCAATATATCTTTAATATGCCCCTGGTTTATCGCAATGTTTTAGACTATTAGTTCTTGTGATGACTCAAGCGTGAGAAAAGGTAAAGTAAAGTGGCCTATATCAGATGGTTTAGCACCTAGGACTGAAACTTTTGATGAATGTCACAGGTATTCTGCTTGCTGCAAGTAAGAAGATTAGAACTTTGGAATACTAGTACTCAATGTAAGACAGGAGTTGCTTGTATCTCAATGATGGTATGAGGTAATGAGTCTTGCTGGTATTGTAAGGATAATTGGAATCAGGGAAGAAAATTGATTGAATCTTTAACCACTCTAAGTTGTGATTGGAGGTGACAGGGACTCGGAAACTGGATGTCTGAGTTTAAGCCATGGTTTTAGTTGGCTCTGACCATTATCAATGGGGGATCCATTGAACCATACTGCTCACTACTACAGCCCTTTATTAGATCTAATGCAGCATAGAAGTAATTTTATTTTTATAAAGAAAATATGTTTATGTCTTTATCAGTAATATTTGATAGCATGCAATACTTATCGAGTGTTACTCTTTTTCAGGTTTGGAAATGGTACTTGAAATGAGTAGTATAGATGCATCTAATGCAGAGTCCTACAATCCAGAACAGTTAACAGATGAAGTTACTACCACATCAAATTATGTGAAGCCAATTGATTGCGTTGGTCTTGGAGCAATGGGATTTAACATGGCCACTCAACTTTCGTATTTAAATTTTTGTGTTCTTAACTTTGATGTAATCTTCAAAACCTTATGGGATTTTATATTAGATTTTTGTTTTGTTTAAGATAGCAAATTGTTGTCTTTCTACTTGTGAAACTTTGATGGTGAAAGTAACTTAAAACTTGAAATTGTTTAGATTTTTTTTTTTTGGGTTAGCAAATTGTTGAGATCTTGCTTTAATTATTGTTGAAAATTCTCCCACGTATATGAGTTATTTTTATCAATTGTTTTTACTAATAGTTAAGCAGTGATATATGTGACAAATAACAGGTCCATAAATGTATTATTGTTAAAATAGTTATGGCTGTGATGAAATAGAAATGGATTATATATAAAAAAGAAACATATTTTCGCTAAAGCAGGTTATAGCTGTGATGAAACGAAAATGGATTCTAAAAAACATATCATATAGCGGCGTTTTCTATCAAACGCCACCATTGGGTACGCCGTATCATATAAACGTTTTAGAGTACATTGCGGCGATCGTAACAAACGCCGCTATTGAGTATCCTATAACGGCCTTTATAAAAAAACGCCGGAATAAATTAGCTACACGGAAACGCCGTAAATTTATGGCTACGGTACTTTCAACGTTGGTTTCGCGGTGTTTGATGAAACGCCGGTGTAGGTTTTGGTGGAGTTTAAACTAGCTACGGCGGCGTTACAAACGCCGCCATAGAATCATTTTCTTGTAGATATATCAACCCTAGTTTGTTACGGGTTCCATATTAGTTTTATGGGAATTAATTTCAAATTACTCGCATAAGAGATTTGATGTGGGTTGATATGATCTTGGGTTCTCTCTCCTTACAAGCTAATTTTAAGGATGAATTCTTGTAGGATTGTTTCAGTGGTATTAGAGCAGTCTTTTCTTGGACCCTACTCATGCTACGAAAAAAGCGACTTGGTGTTAGAGTGGAGCCACCAAGAAAGGGCTATCTACCACCAGGCAGAGACCTAGAGCCGGATGGAACCACATGGAAATGGCTACTTAATCCGGAATGGGCCGTCGTGGAAATCGATTAAAAAACGTGGTGGATTATTAAGGTCCCATATTAGTCTTATGGGGGTTAATCCCACATTACTCCCATAAGAGATTTGATGTATATTGATATGATTTTGGGTTCCCTCTCCTTACAAATTGATTTTGGGAATGAGTTTTTCTAGAATCATATCGTATCGTATCGTATCTGGGATCCTCTGTAATGAGGCCAAAGTGGTAGTGAGGATCCTAGCCACTCAATGGGCATCAGGATGTCTTCACTCACCACTCAAAGTGCATAGGGATGTGTTTCGATGCACTTTGAGTGGTTAAGATCCCCATTGCCACTATGGCCTTACTACAATAGGTTGTTAAGCTGTAATTCTAGGATTGGGAGCTGATTGATGACTCTCTCTCTCTCTCTCTCTCTCTCTCTCTCTCTCTCATTTGAAGGAGCAAGGTTCTGATGGAGTAAAAGCTGATAAGAGTAAGTCAAGTTTCACTTACTAATGCAACTCAAATTGAAAACCTAAAATAAGCTTAAAAAAATGGAGAATAGTTTTGATGTTCCTAGATGGACATTAAGAGGGGGTGAGTGGTAGCTAAAAACAGTCCCTAAAAACTCTCAATCACAAGTAAAAGCTATCATTCACTAAACTTTAACCGTCAGTGCATTTTCAACTGTCACACATGTTGTGTGTGCATCCTACCTCTGCCATGTCTACTAGGGGTATCATATCCACATTGCAAGCCAAATACTCCAATATCCAAAGCATACCCACATTGCAAGCCAAATACTCCAATACACAAAGCATGCCCACACTGCAAGCCAAACACTCCAATAACCAAAGCAGTAAACAATCACACAACACAAGTATATGTGGTTCACTTCCACAATGCATGGAAGGATAGTCCATGGAGTAATTCCCTAACCGGGCTTCGTATATTTGCTCAATACTCTTCAATAATGTTTTGCTTGCACCCACAATCTAGGACCACAAGTAAAAGGCTAGTCCACGGAATAAGCCCTAAAAATGCTTTGTATTTACTCAATACTCTTTAACAATGTTTTGACTCCACCCCCACAATCTCTATTTCGGTTTGTGCAACAACATAAATGAAGATAATAACCCCACAACCTAACAAGCTCCAACATGATTTGTAATTACAATATTCAATGTAAAATTTTCAATGCAACTCCCCATTCCCAACTACATGAATTGTCTAGGTTTTTTCAACAAATTACTAAACCTAAACCATTATAAAGAAAAGTTGCATGAACGAGTTTCCTCCACCCGATCTAACTCCACCACTATTTGCTTATATGATGCAGAAACGTGACCTGTACTCCCTCGACAAGATAGCATCTATAATGATCAAAGTAGGTTTTTCCACCAAAAATCCTACTTTTGCCCTCCCTCCTCATCTGGAGTACTTATTCACGTTCTGTCTAGAAAAAACAAAGCTACAAAAAAAAAAAAAAAAAAAAGGACTCAATTTGGATTTAAATAACCCTCAAAAACACTAATTTAATTATGGCCTTTGATCTGTGAACATTGAAATCATATCTGATGGCTCATTTCAATCAGAAAGATATTTGGTGACATTTGATCATGTCACTCGTAGACGGCAACAGTTCCAGCCGTTGGATCAATCTCAAAATGGAGCATCTTATAACACCGTATGACGCACATGCGTTACATGCAATCAAAGTGAGCTTCAACGTAACACATTACAGTCTATTAAACTACGCCATCCAATTATAGAGCTTGCACATGGATCTGTCGTATCATGGTACCTGTGCATCAACAAGTTTTTGTCAGAATCGTCAGATTGGCATTAATATGACTTGGCACATTTTGTGATCATTGGATCTATATTTTAAGAACTTCTCATATTTGCAGCACAGGTTTTTGTCAGAATCGTCAGATTGGCATTAATATGACGTGGCACATTTTGTGATCGTTGGATCTACATTTTAAGAACTTCTCATATTTGCATAAAGGTGCTACGAACTTCTCATATATATATATATATATATATATATATATATATATATATATATATATATATATATATATATATATATATACTGCTGAACGCGTGTAGGGGTCAATCAATTCGGTATTGGGTCATATCCCAGTCAACTTACTGGCTAGACCTGGTCACTCAGTGCATAACGTTGTAAACCCTGTCAACTCAATGTCAGCTCTTCCACATCATTATAGATCATTATCACACATTTCCGAACACTGCCACACATGCCTAGCACTATCACTACTTTGCCTATTCACTGACACTGTCACCAACACATCTAGCATTGTTTTGCCACCACCACTACCACTCGTTCGACATTATATGTACTTCACAACTGAATAAATTTGTGTTTTGCACGACCATTGACACAATAAGTTGACAACAATAACAACCACAACATGATTCAATAAATTTTATTACCAAATGAAAAACTTAAGTACAAAATAATTAATTTTAAAGGTCTCTTGAGAATTCATTCTCCCGAATGTGAAACTCTTTCACTACTGGATTCCCTTAAATTTCCATTGAGGCTCACATTTACTCACCAAATATATAAAATGATTTAATATTATTATGAAAATTACCATCTGACCAATCTAGACCATACCATTTCTATTTGAGCATTGGATTTATTAAAGCATCATTCCAACATATAAGTGTTTTTTTTTTTTTTGGGGGGGGGGGGGGGTAAAAATTCCAACATATTAGTTGACAAGTGTATGCATGCAATGTTATATGGGTACGTGGACCGACCACAAGTAACTTTCACCAAGTAATAAAAGTCACTACTGATCTTGAATTCTCATCTTACACGATCATGATTTTTGGACATATGGTAAGCTTCAGATGGACAAAATGGATTTTTTTGAAATTTCAGTCAACTACACGTATACGTATGTAACTCTTTTCCTATTGGAAGAGAGGGAAGGCTTGAAAATAGGAAAGTAGTACGAACTACCAACATATCTTGTAATTAATCCGATTATATTGATATTAGTTTTGGACCTGACTGATTTTTAATCTGATCTTATTTTAATATTATTATATGTTACTGGAGTTTTGACAAATTAAATAGGGTTTCATGCGGGGGTTTGAATGGTAGGCCTCAAGGAAATACTTTTAAGGTTATACTAGCATTTCGATAAATGTACCTGAATAAGTTTCAGTATAAATTTATAGTGATGGTATTCTCCATAACAAGACAAGATGCTGTAAATCTAAAAAGAGTTTCTCAATGCACGAGACTCTCGCTATTGTAGGGTCTTAAGAAGGGCAGAAATAGTTCTGATCTCCCTATGGATGTAGACAGAAAATCTTGCCGATCGACACAAATCTTTATGTTGTGTGATTGTTTTCTGCATCTTGATTAGAGTTTGATTTCTACAACCACATGCTCAGGAAGAGAAGAGAAAACACCAGAACGCGAAAGGTTATGAGAAGGGATCCCCACACTGACTTTTTCCCATTGATATATGATTATAAATCCCATTTGTTAATTTTTATTTATTTATTTATTTATTTATTTTAATTTTTTAATTTTTTAATTTTTTAATTTTTTTAATTTTTTTAATTTTTTTAATTTTTTTTACAATAGCAAGGAATAAGGCATTCCCTTAACCCATACAACAAGCTTTTAGTAACTTTCAAAGACATGTCAGAATCATTTCCTTATCCTAAGGAAGATCGAACATAAAGTTGAACTTTTAAAGTCACTTCTTTTGTGTCCCTTGTTGTTCATCTTTGTAAATATTCGATTCAGCAAAAAGTTAAGCTTAAGGATGGCTTAAAAGCTTCAACTTTAAAGAAAGAATGCAGGCCAAAGGGAAGGCTCCTTCAGGTTTGACCGTTGAGGTAATCAAAAGGGTTGGTTGATTTGATTGGAACCATAACTGCAATACTTTATGGCCAAGCCGCCAAGCCAAGCATTCAAAAGGTTCAAGTTTTGGCAACAACTGAATAATTGGACTCGGATCCAAATAGTCTCCTGTCTGGGTTTGGGCGGGAGACTGGGCGGCCCGGATGGATGGCCGCCATCTGGCACTCGGAGGGATCCGGCCCTTCATCAAGCCGACCCCCCGGCCGGCTCGGTTTGTCGACCCGGGGGTCGGCTCGGATGGAGGGCTCGGATCCCTCCGAGTGCCAGTTGACAGCCATCCATCCGGGTCGCCCAATCTCCGGCCCAAACCACAGGCGGGAGACGATTTCTTTACATTGGACCCACCATTCATAAATAACTGCCATACTTGAGGACCAAAGCATTCAAAAAGGACCCACCATTCATAAATAACTGCCATACTTGAGGACCAAAGCATTCAAAAAGGACCCACCATTTTTGTTTTATTAACATGGACCCACCATTTTAGGTTCCAATGTAAACTTGGACTTCCAGATTCCAGACCCTTTAAATGAGGGACCTTCAAGGCCATAAATCCATGGAAGATTGACTTTGAAAATTGGATCATAACAGAAAAAAAAGGTTGATGATGACCCAAGCGGTCCAACTATCCTGTCCAACAAACAATCTTCCGTACCTATGACCAAACCAATTTAGTTTAAGGCCAACTCACCCAGTCCATATAAGAACAGGCTTGTGTTTGTCCAGTCAAGCAAAACGAATCTCTCTAGTTTTGGCAATTTTCAGCCTGGCCCACAATAATGGGCTGGGTTTGGGCATAGGGGTCCCGGACCAGACAAACCATTGTACCCCATCTTAGCCCTCCAAACCCACCAAAATCACCTGAATTAATGCGATTATTTTTTGACTAACCTGCAATTGCAGCTTATTCTGATGGTGTGGTTGGTCTTACTTATCTTTGTTCTGTCTGTGACGTTTCTGGGTAGTTCTGTAGAAGCCAATTGGAAGTTCAACAAGACACAGATGACACCGTCGCCTAGCAATAGTGGCTCTTCTGTTGTCTTCCCTGTTTATGGAAATGTATATCCTGATGGGTACGTAATTGTTTGAAATCAAGATAGATTGATCTTTTCATGAATAAAAACAATGCAGGGATTTTGAGTTATTGGGAAATTTCTTTGCAAAACTGGTTTTGAATCTACTTCTTTAACATTTTCTTTTTCCTTGCAGGGTGTACGTACTATGTGAAATTCAACATCGGCAATCCACCGAAGCCTTACTACCTCGATTTAGACACAGGCAGTGACCTCACATGGCTTCAATGCGATGCACCCTGTACTCACTGCGACAAGGTATACATACTTGCATTCATAAAATAAAGAAAAACAGTCGATTCTACCAATCACTCCTCTTTTGATCTTTCTCTCTCAATCTGGGCAGGTTCCTCACCCTCTTTACAAACCCAACAAAATGAACTTGGTAATGTGCAACGAGCCAATCTGTACCGCGCTTGAATCCAAAGTCTGCAACAACCCAAATGAGCAATGCCATTACAGCATTGAGTACGCTGGTCGTGGTTCCTCACTTGGTGTCCTTACCAAGGATGTCTTCCCCCTCCGCTTCACTAATGGATCAATTCTTGCACCCACTTTGACTATAGGGTACCCCTCTCTCTCTCTCTCTCTCTCTCTCTCTCTCTCTCTCTCTCTCTCTCTCTCTTTCACTCTCTCCTTGCCTCTGTCTGATCAAATCTTCCTCCTGAACATTATTAGTAATGAGTTTTCTGGTTCTTATCGTTTCTGATTGCAGATGTGGTTATGATCAGCAAGGTTTCTGTCAGGGTCCTGTGTGTCCCACAGATGGAATACTGGGACTTGGCAATGGTGGAGCCAGCATCATATCTCAGTTCAAAAATCAGGGACTGACAAAGAATGTGATTGGCCACTGTTTGAGTGGGCAGGGTGGCGGGTACCTTTTCTTTGGTGATGAAGTTGTTCCTTCTTCTGGAGTTGTTTGGACACCAATGACACCTTACTCCATTGAGTAAAGCTCTAGAACTTCCATCTCTTTATATGATCTGTTTCTTATATGGAAATCAATTTGGAAAATTTTTCTAATAATTGATTCATATATTATTTGTATCAGGAAACACTACTCCCCGGGTCCTGCTGAACTGAGTTTTGGAAGGAATCATCCTATTTTTAAAGGTCTTAAAACAGTTTTTGACAGTGGGAGCACCTACACCTACTTCGATTCCATGGCTTACCAAGCTTTAATTTCTGCGGTGGGTTAAAAGTAGAGTTGATAGATAGTACTAAACCCTTATTGGGTCTTCATTTAATCCACTTTTATATGAGAAATAACTGAACTGAACCCATTTATGTTTTCAGGTGAAGAAAGATTTGGTTGGAAAGCCACTGACAGAAGCACCAGATGACCATACACTACCTCTGTGTTGGAAAGGAGCAAAACCATTTAAATCTGTAGCCGAGGCCAAGAATTACTTCAATTCTGTAGTACTGAGCTATGGTGATGGCAAGAAAGCTCAGTTTGAAATTACCCCTGAATCTTTTCTGATTGTCTCTGTAAGTATTTGGCTTTTACCCCTTAAAAGACTGGAGAATGCTAGAGCTGTAAAATCTCACTTCATATTTCAATGTCTCAGAAAAGAGGGAACGTTTGTTTGGGAATTCTGAATGGCACTGAAGCAGAATTGGAAGATCCCAACCTCATTGGAGGTAATTCTGTTAAAGAGTTCAAGACCTGCAGATGAAAAGCTCCATGTAGTTGCTGATCTTCCTTCTAATTATTACTATTTGCAGATACTTTCATGCTGAACAAAATGGTGATTTATGATAATGAGAAGCAGCACATTGGATGGATCCCTTCAGATTGTCTCCGGTATCCCAAGTCTGGAATCGTCCACTGGTGATTTACTTCCTTTTTATGCTGCACACAGTAAGCATTCTCACCAGAACTCTTGTTTTTTTTTTTTCCTTTTCCCCTTTTTTATTCAACAGAGTGGATCCTGATGCTGATGAACGTTTTTATCACCCTATACAGCCAGCTTGGGTATATTACAAGAAAAATGTTCAGCAACATACGATTTGCAGGAGGATCAATAAGTCCGATAGCAACAAAAGCTCGGACCCCATTACAAATCTTTACAGTGTAAAAATGATAACGGGTACAGTTTCTCATCACTAATAAACTAATAGAGATGTTTGTTACAAAAGAATCATGTCTTGTGGTTCTTTGAAATATGAAAGACAACAGCCCCAACCCCCCAAAAAATTACAGGAAGAAAAAATCACTTGCAACCAGTTAGTTATGACTTATGACAAGAAGTCATAAGTCACTTTTAATAAATAAATATATATATATATATATATATATATATATATATATATATATATATATATATATATATATATATATATATATTTATTATTTCATTTACTTTTATTCATCTTAATTAAGGTTTGATTTCTAAAACCAGAGGAAAGAGAAAACATATATATATATATACATATATATATATATATATATATATATATATATATATATATATATATATATATATATATATATATATTTATTTATTATTTCATTTATTTTTATTCATCTTAATTAGGGTTTGATTTCTACTCCCATATGATTAGAGAGGAAAGAAGAAACATGACGATGTGGAAGGTTGTAGGAAAAGATCCCTGTATTGACTCTTTTTTTATTGAAATATGGTTATAATTACCATTGTTAATTTTTTTTTATTTTTTTATTTTTTTATTTTTGTAAAATAGCAAGAAATAAGGCATTCTCTTAACCCATATAACAAGCTTTTATAACTTTTGAAGACACATCAAAATTCTTGTAAAGTCACTTCTTTATGACCTTTTTTTTTATTGATCTTTGTAAATTTTATGTTCAGCAAAAGTTAATCTTAAAGAGGTTTAAAAGCATCAACTTTAAAGAAAGAATGCAGGTCAAAGGGAAGCTCTTTGAGGTTTGAGGTATCAGAAGAGTTGTTTGATTTGATTGCAACCATAACTGCAATAATTGATGGCCAAGCTAACCATTCAAAAAAGTTCAAGCTTCGGCAACAACTGAATACTTGGACCCACCATTCAGAAATAACTGTAATATTAAAAGACCAAAGCATTCATAAAGGACCCACCATTTTTTTTATTACTAAAATAGACCTATCATTTTAAGTTGCGATGTAAACTTGGACTTGTAAACTCGGACTTCACCATGGTTATAAGTCCATAGCACTGTTAGTTAAAATTCGTTTTAAATACGTATCGTATAATTATATCATACTCTAATTATTTAATATATATATATTATTATATTGACTTTAAAAATATTTTAAAATATTCTATATTCCAAGTCTTGTAATTTAAAATGCATTTAATACGTGTACACTATCGTTATCCATATTTTAATCTACATATTCAATGAGTAATGAATCAATTAATCCCATATCATTTAACATTTTAATTTCCTTCTACTTGTAGCCGATGTAGGATTAAAGGCTGACACTTCCTCATAATTGCTTTTAAACTCATTACTTTATTACTCACTAGTGTAGTCTGTGGGTTGTGTGTCATAACAAATGTATATTGTAGGTCACTATAGAGTTCTCTCTCTCTCTCTCTCTCTCGTATGGATTCATGCTTGGAGTCTTGGACAAACATAAAACATTAATTAACTACTTGATTAGAGACAATAAATCTTACCGTTTTATGGCTAGACACATCATAAATGTCATCTGTTCCTACTAATTTATGTATAATTCTTCAATTTATGGGAGTATATCACCTTTTTTTCACCGTATCGTATTATATCTGATCCATTTAAAAACCGTACCATCCGTTTTAGTTTTTTTACCGTTCTCAAAATGTTTGACTGTTTTTTTTTGCTGTACCGTTCTTGTTTTGCTCCCAATTTTGTTTTCTTGCCGTTCCCGTTTTAATTAACTATGGTCCAAACCCTTAAAATGTGAAACCCTTCAAGTCCATGAATCAATGGAAGATTGACTTTGAAATTGGATCATAACAGTTAAAAAAAAAGGTAGGGATCCCGGACCAAACAAACCATTGCACCCCATCTCAGCCTTCCCAGACTCATCAAAATCACCTGAATTAATACTATTATTTTTTAAAATATATTTTGAGTAACCTGCAATTGCTGCTGATTCTGATTTCTAATTTCTAATTTTCTATTAGTAAGCGTGTGTTAAAAATGAAGCAAAATCATAAAATTGATTATTAAATGGTTTTTGATTTTGATTTAAAAAAATAAAACTGTTTAATTAAATGCTAGGATTTTGGTTTCAACGGTTCAATTTTGATTTTATCCCATTCGTACCAAGCCAAAATCAAATCAAACAGTTTAACACCCTTATCTCTAGTATAAGTGGGTTGGGTTCAAGTTGAGCCCATTTGGCCCTTTAAAAATTTGGGTTGGACTGACCGAGTTGCCACTCCTTTCGTCAGTCATCAAAAGGTGGTGATGTCATCAATTTCACGGCATGCAATGGAATTTGCCCTAATGAAGAAGTAAATTTCTTATAAAACTGGATTTTCTGCTATTTGTTTTTAATTTAAAATGCACCAAAAAAAAAAAATACAAAATATAAGTAAATTTCACACGAAAGAGATTTTTCATGTAAAATATCATTTGCATGCAAAATTTTACAGCAAAACAAACATGACCAAAGGAACAGATGGAATCTAAAGTGTAGTTTGACTCTTCTTACTGCTTTGGGGACACTCACACAGGGGTGCTAAGTGCTCTTTCTTTCCTGCTATGGGTGCAAGTGGAATGGTTCTCATTCAACCCTGGAATGACCCAGTTCATACAGTTGTAGGGTCAGTATGGGCCCGCGAGATTAGTCAGGCCAAAGGTCTGGATACCCATCGTTAGCAAAAAAAAAAAAAAAAAAAAAAAACAACAATTTTGGAATTAAAGTTGATCACCTCAAGAGGAAACAAAAGTTGGAGAAGGATGATTTTCCAAGTTCTAACACCAGTTATAAGATCACTCACTTTGGTAAAAAGAGGGTTCGGAGACATGATAAACCAGATTCTAAAGTTATACGAGGGAATCCAAGTGTCAGGCCAAATATTAATAGAAAAAAGACAAACCCAATGTACAAGACTTCCGTCGTTACAAGGTCTGGGAAGAGATTTATATGCGCAATTTTATCCCTGTTTCACAAAGAGACTATTTCTAAGTTCAAACCCATGAGCATCACCTCACAATGAAACAACGACCTTACCGTTACACCAAGCCAAACCTCAAATCAAAATACCTTTTTTAATACTTGATAATAACCAACAAATGGTGTCCAAACACTCGGGTTGTAAAACCTTGATCCAAAGTTGGGAGGGGTTAACACATACTAGCTAAATTGTTAGGTTGATGGGTATGGTCTTGTACTTTTCTATGATTGCTATCCAATCCCCACTAAACCTGAGCTTGTCGAATGTCTCTCTGGGAGCAAATTTGTCTAGGGAACAAAAGGTGGGACATGGTATGTGGGCATGGAACTACCAACAGCTTTAACTGGAACAGAATTACCTGTTTGGGAGACCATGTTAAGACTGTTAGGTATGTATTTTTAGAACACATTTTAGGTTAAAAATATAATTTTAGAAAACAAAAATAATATTTAGTATGTATTCTCATTCTTGAATCATGAAATACATTATAAAACACAGTCCATTTTAAAATAAGCTTTTTAGATCATTATGGCTTTTAGTCCAAGATGAAAATACTTTGCTTTTTAATTCATTCTTGTTTTATGTTAAGAATACATTCTCTTTTTTAATAATGCATTTTTAAGATTATATTCTAAATAAACATATCAAACACAGCCTAAAATTCTAATCTAATAATCTACAGCTCATTTGTCAAAAAGTGGATAAACAGCTTTGGATTTTCATGTATATGGAACATATTAAGACTTCATTGCCCATCTTCCTCACTCTTAGATAATGAGAAATCTGATTCCACATTAATGTTCTACAACACTTTTGACTGAAAAAAAAAATCATTTTAAAAGAAATTTATAACTTGTTTGAAAAAAGAGGTTTGTCAGGTGAACCAAATAGAAAGGTGTCATCTGCAATACCATGAAATAAATAAAAATCTTGAAAGTTTAAAAGAAGTTGAGAGAGACAATCAAATCAATACTAGCAATCATGAAGGGAACCTCATTCAACACCATAATTGTTAGAAGGAAACCTTATTCAACTCTATCATATGCTTTTGGACATATTCAAGTTTAGAGGCAAAATCCATCCTTTGCTTTATCCATTTAAGGCAATGCTAAACCTCATATACAACAATGATGTTGTCTGAGATCTACTGACTTTGACAAAGGCACCTTAGAAAGAACTTTGACAAAGTCACCTAAGAAAGGATAAAAAAAAAAAATCTATTGGTAAGAATTTTTACAATTATTTTGTAACCCACATTAGAGAGATATATAATCCTCTACCAACACTGCGTTATCATTTTTTGTAATCAGTATTAGGAATGTATGATTAAGCCCAAATGAGAGGAAACCATTAGTTTAAAAAAAAATTAAAATTAAAAAAAATGGATGCTAGGGAAAATAGTGATGAATGATTAAATCTAACCATAGAAAGAGAATTTATGATGATCTTTTGACGATAAACACGTGGCACTCATCGAAGAAGTGTGATATGAGAATGAAGATGTTGCAGAAGAAATTATAAGGAACCCATGTTCGACCTCCTATGCTGACTAGGATAAGATGCGAAAGATTGACGTGGGTTGTTGGACCATTAATAGATTATTATTAATGCTCATAAATATTGACAACAACTATAAATGCAAGACATGCTGATATGATCCACCAGGTCACTAGATCTTGGTCCAAATCGGTGGATTGTCAGAACTTTACTAGGTAAACGTGAATGGACAGAAGCGGACATCAGGGTGTATAAGGGATATAGCCCTGAAGGGGGGATCGAAGAAGGTCGATAGGGGTCGAAAAGTGATTGACAAGACAAGGTTACACGGTCTAGGGGGTCGTAGGTGTGCGGACCTACTGTACCCTAGGTAGCAAATGATTAAAGTATTAACAGGTATGGGAAGGCTTGCCCAAAAAGGCTTCCAACTGAATCTATATATGTAACAAGAAAATATGAAATAAGAGAGATTTTTTGAATTCTGGAGAAAAATATCTCTGATCTTTCATTTGTCATGGCTTTCTATTGAGTTCTTTTACTGTCTAAGTTTGGTAGAAAAGGAGATTATATTGGAAAACTGTGTCTCAGGGAACCCTTGTTCTGAGAATGAGCTACATTGTTTCATTGAGAGTTCCATATTGTCTGTCCTGGGGATTTTATTTCGAATTCCAACGACAACAGTTTGGCGCCCACCGTGGGGCCCTAACATACTTTGTTTGTTCAAATATCTCCTCTTTTGCCAAGTGAAGGGAAAAACTTTCCCAACTTTCTTCCTTTTCTTCACTCCCATTTTCTCCCTATTTACTCAACTAGTTTCCTTAACCTTCACATGACACCAACAGGAAGAGCTGAAAGTTCCTATAACTTACGGGAGACTCAAACCCGATGGACTGAAGCTAATATGGCTAGAGAACGGGATGATGCTCCAAGAGGACAAGATCCCCAAGATGTGTGTAAGACCCGTATTCCATGAACCCGATCTAAACCTTGTTTCATGTCGTAACAGGTCTTCCAATTATCACTAGATCAGACGGGACGAGCGGATGACAACCAGGTATGAAATCAGACCAATCGAACCAATTCAGGTATGAAAAGTTAGATACCGATCGATGGTACCGGTCTATGGTACCGGTCGATGGTCGACCGGTATAGCCTGTGCAGCATGGATCTGGAAACGGATCTCTGCGGTCCCACTTTCCAAATTTCAAACCGAAAGACTTTCCTAATGTTAAGAGGCTTCCTAAACCTAACCCTAGTCTATATAAGGACCCTTAAACCTCCTAAAACCTCTTTCATTGATCCTCACAAACCCTAGAAAGGAGAAAGAGGTTGAAGAAGGAGAAGAAGCTAGGAAGGAGAGAGAAGAGCCGTCATTACCGTTCGACGAAGAACACATTACCGCGAGTCGACGGTAAGTACTTAAACCTTCCTTTACATTAAGTATTCTAGGATGGTTAATTATAATTGGATCAATGCCATGCAAAGCAGGTATTGATCTAAACCCTGTTTGCTGTCAAACCCTAAATAAGTCGTAAACCCTAGATTCAAGTTCTAAGTCGAAGATCATCGAGGCTAGGACTTGAATGGAGTTGGAAACAACTCTAACTCAATATTCAGACCTAGAATGTGTAGGAAAAACTCTAGGATCAATAGGGGGTGACCGACAGAAGGCGAGAACCAAGCATATGGTCTTCCGGAGACATATCGGTCGACCATACCGGTCACATTCTATGCGACCGGTACTGCGACCGGTACCTCCCGGGGACTGTTCTGTGGGGACCGGTCGACCATACCGGTCACACTTTTTCCCACAGTGCTGCGACAGGTACCTATGATTGGTCTGCTCTGTGAAGAGTATTTTTAACCCAGTTGATTTTTCGACCAACGTAAACCTAAGGAAAAAATATTCTAATTAAACCTAACATTGTGTAGGACCTTGTGATAGCACGTTTGGATCTTGTGATGCGGAGCGAACTATCAACCGAGCGTCAGGTAAGGAAATCGGACCTAAACCCTAATAATCTAATAACCAGTTAAACGTTGCTAATAACCATGATTTTATGGTATGATATTTGTGCATACTCGCATGTCATCTTTTACTTTCAGTTATTATTATTGTTTATGCATACTCGCTATGCTAGGATGTGTCTATTAGGCATGTGATTATTTTCGTTGGTGTGTGGAATGGGAAGGACTGGAGGTCTAGGATCATTCCTCACACTAGCACCTTTTCTTATCGTTCTATCTTAGCATGCTTGGTGCGGGTAGGGTATTAGGGGGAGGAAGTGGCACTGTGGTCTCCGGCCTGGCCACTAGACTCTAGCTCTATCTCTATGTCGTAGGGAGCTGCTCTGGGACAGGGCCTACTATGATGACATATAGGATTGATTAGTTGCGAGCCCAGTTTACAAGTCCTCGCCAATAGGGGCTTACGTATTGGTATGGGTAGAGTATCAGGGGAGGTGTTGGCAGTGTTTGATCCAAACGCCTTAGCTCTATCTCTATTCCATGATAGGGTGCATGTGGGACGACAGTGGTGTTTGATCCATTGGGCGACTTCACAAACTCGTGTATAGAGGTGCGGTGGCTGCCAATCCTTTCTATAGCACATTGTAAACTTAAAACCAGACCATGATGTGAATGTTACTCATGCATATGTTTGTTGCATTGTCTGATTGTCTTATTGAGCTAAGTTGTGAGCTCACCCTTGTATATATACATGTTTTTAGATGTTGATGCAGGTTACACGGTGGATGATTACATGAATGCTCCAGTATGTGGAGGCATGGCTGCTTTGGACATGCAAGCAGGAGAGGACGAGCATGACGCTTCATGCGAGTGCCCTTTCTGCGTGTATTTCTAGGATATTTATTTGGATTATTTTATTTATTTTCAGTTGGATTTATAAAGTGATGTAAGGATATTAATTACGTTTTGGTGTGGAGAATAACTTGATATTTTATTTATTTATCAATAGATCACTCACTTCATTTAATTTAAGACTTTCGCTGTATTTATTATATTTTGATTATGGTTATGTGCAATGATTTGTATGAGTGGACACGATCTTATTGAGATCGTGGTATGAACCGTTGGTTCAGTGACGGTTCACTCACACTTCTGGTTCAGCCAGAATTGAGGTGTGGCAACTTGGTATCAGAGCTCTTAGGCTCTGTCCAACAGACCGTATTGCATTTAACTAAGTCAATGAACTGAGATAGGAAGAATTTAAAAATCTTAATAAAAAAAAAAACCCACCTTAAGCACTTGTATGATGCCTGAGACTAAATTCGAAAGAGCATAATATACTATACTGAATGTGGAATTATCAATAGACATGCTCTAGGTAGGAACCTTAATGACAAGTGAGAGAAATCATAAACTTTTATTAAATTAAAAAAAAATTGTATCAAGAGTTAATTATGCTACAGGGTACAGTCCACAAGCCGGACAGTTACCCTGTTATATAAATCATGCTGTGAAAGAGAGAAAAATAAGAGGTCTATCATGGGATTGGGGGCATAGGAGGAATGGAGTCAACGATGTCATAATCACGCTCGTAGGCTATCCTGAGCCAGTGCACCTGCTCCTGGGATACTCTAAGGCTACGAGTAAGGCACTCTAGGTCACGGCTCATCTCCCGCTGGGCATCTCGGATCTCCGTGAACATACCCATCACGGTATCGAGAGGAGGCTAAGATGGTCCCACTGCATGCGTGGGCTATGGTGCTGGTGCTGGAACATCCCCCCTCTGATCATCGTCACCCTCATCATCACCCCCTGCCTCTGCTGCATGAGCCACATTGGCTGCTGCTGCTGCTGCTGCTGTTGCAGCTGCTACCCTCCTGAGTGGGCGAGGACGAGCCTCTAACTCCTCATCGCTAATCGGTAGGTTGTCCATCTGCATCCGGAGAATGGCATCCCAGTCAATGTCCGAGGTCATAGTGTCCTCAACGGCAGTCTCACCCCTCATGTCCACTCGTAATCATTACAGAAGAGTGGTGATGAGTCAGCCATAGGGAAGGTTACTGGCCTGGTCAGATAGAGTAGCCTGACGCATGGTCCTGATGATGATGTAGGGGAGACAGACTCGCTCCCCAGTGCAAACACAATAGGTCAAATACTGAGTGAGCTAAGACAACTCACTGTAATGGCCGCTCTGAGGCACGATATTGTGCTGGATGATGTGACAATATACCCGGGGAACAGGCCTCAAGTTAGCAGCCTTCATAGGCGCTCCAGGGTTAAGTATCTGCTCCAAAATCTCCTGGCACAGATCCTCAGTGAGAAAGCCCTTCATCTTAGGGGCGCAGTAGACCAAGTCCCCATCATTGGGAATCCCTAGGAGATCGGCGAGCTGGTGAGTGTTGAAGGAGATGGGGACACCCTTGACGAGACTGGTAAGGCGGAGTTCCTTGCCTTGGCTGAAGTCATTAACATTTCCCTCTATCTCCAAGTTGGCGTAGAAATGTTTGACTAGGTTAGGGCGGGTGGTCACAGTGTACGTAATAACGGGCAACCACCCAAGTCTACCAAAAGCTGCTTCCACATCAAACCGCTGAAGCTGCTCCAGGTTCACCCGTCGCCCTGACTCGATATTCTTCTCATCAAACCAAGGGAAGCGGGCTTGCGCCGCCTCAGAACAAAACCACCGCTCATCTAGCTGTGGAACAGGAGGATGCAGACGATTCATGCCAAGACCAAATGAACGTTTACCCACACCTCTGCGTTGAGACATGATGAGCTACAAAACAAAGACAAAACAAAGAGAAATGGGTTAAAAATTTTTGAAATTTCGACAGCATAACGACAGTAATTTAAGCAAAAGCCTCGAACTCACCCAAAACCTGGGGAGAGGACTTACGTAACCCTCAAACACCTCATGGAAACCAATCATACATCAAACAAACAAGAAATTTAGGAATTTTCAAGGAAAATTTGATTTTTATCAAAACCTACACTACAACAAAATGGGTTTTTTGTGACGAAATTTTACGACGGTAATTACGACGGTAAAGTTTTACCATCGCAAAAGATAGTCATTAACGACGGGTAAAAAAGATCGTCGTATACAATTTCTCTAATATGACAGTAGTTGAATATCGTAGGATTTAATAGGTTTTATTATTTTCGACGCGTATCAGAAACCCGTCGTATGGCTGTGTATTCCCGTATAAATCTAATATATTCTTAATTTTTAATTCCATCCGTATTTTCCCAATTCTTATTTCCTCTTTCTCTTCCCGCAAACAGAGTCATAACTGCCCACGATTTCATCTCTCAGCTGCTTGTTCCCTCCCGCAAACCCTAGAATCGATTGAAGCTCATCGTTGAAGAAGAGACTACCATTGTCCCCGTCGTCCACCGCTGCAGTAACTCCATCGATTATCCCCTTCGCCTTCTCCTCCAATGGTAATATCTTGTTTAGATTTTTCCCTTATCTGATCCCTAGTCTAGCACCGCCTCTACTTCATTCCTCTTCCTGCAAATCGACCATAGAGTAGATAAAGCTTTGGAATCAGGCAATTGGTCAGACTTTGGTGATGAAAAACTGAAGGAGGAAAACCGTTTGCAAGATCATTATTTCGTTTGGTTAACCGTCTGCAAGATTATAAAGCTCTTACCCTAATCGCGCGGGCAATTCCTCTTTGGTTAAATTTCTGCTTTACCTGTAAGTATTTGATCGTTTTTCTTTCTATTCCTTTTATATTTTTAACTTCTTTCTTTATTCCAAGATCATTATCTAGTTTCAGAATTCGTTGCATCCTCTCCGCAGATTTTTGTTACCCGAATATTTAATTCTTGGCTTAGATGTAAATTCATGGTTTATGATGTTTTAAGTTGACAATTTTTGTTTGAATTATCATTTTTAAGACTAAATCTGATCCTATTTTGATGGATTTAGCATTTACCGTGTGGTTGTATGGTTCCACTACTTCAGGCAGCAACAGAGTGCTTGATGAAGAATTAGCTTATACATGTGGATCTCTTCTTGATTTTTAATCTACCTTAAGTTTTTGGTTTCATATGGATTTTTGCTTTTTTGTGTTCAACTTCCAAGATTATGGTGTTTTGAATAGGCAGGTCCACTTGGATTGGATCTGTCCTTTTTATTTTAGTTGATTTTCATTTTGGCTGTAGTGGTAATTGGGTTTGATCCATGTCAACCCCAACTAGGTCGACATCTTATCCACTTTCACAATTTTAAAAATTTTAAATTCCTACTGTAGTTTCTAAACTGGATGGATCAACCCATGATCCATGGATGGCAATCTGTTACACTTTTCTGGATTATTTATTGGTTAATGTCCATGTCTCAAGGTTTAAATCTGATTAACAATCTATTGTTTAGGTTAGGTCTAGGTCAATCCAGGCATACGGATTTGGGGAGCGGTCAATAGCCTTGAATTATAGGGTTTCCGGATGGGCTATTCTGTATAGTATTTCCAGTCAGTGAGCTGTGAGTTAATGAGTTCATTGTCTAGGAACTTGGTTGTTTTGTGGCATTTTCTCATCGTTAATCAAGTTTATTTATTTTTAATTCATTAAGAATCTTATTGTTGTCTGTAATTTGTGTCAAACAAAATTACCTGAAATATGTAGTAGTGGAGACTGTTGAACCTTATTAGAGGAGCTAGATTTTCAGTCAAGTTTTTTGGGAAACATAGGTCGAATTGCTTTTAGCAGATGCATTAACTATAAAAGGGATGAGGAGGGAATTATTGTACATTGGGCCTTTGCCATGAACATGATTTGAAGGTGATTCATGAACCAAGGGCTGTGATATTTTGTTTTGTTGGGAAGGTGGGTGGTGCTTGTTTTGTACTTTGTTGTGTGCCTGAATTTTGACTTTTCTTTTGATGCAGTTCGAAAAAAAAAAAAAAAAACACTCTCCAGCTGACCACCTTGAGTATTTTCCTTTCATTTAGAAAAAACAAGAAGTTTTATATTTTGGGCCATGAGCCCTTTATTTTGACTAGTTGTATTCCAATTGTATCATCCATTTGTTCTCATGCCCACCTTAGATATGTCCCCATTATTGCATGGTAAGAGGATCAGGAATGTTGGCATTGTATGAAGGTTAGGAATGTTGGCTTATAATGCATCTCTGTGGTTTATTATGTTCTACATCTTCAATGAGCATATACTGTATGGAACTATTCTTTCTACATCTACAACAAGCATACACTGTATGCCACTATTCTTCCACTAATAGAATGACTTTCACTCATCTGTTTGGGTGTCACTAGCCCAAATATTTTTGTGGTTGTGATGCAGCGATAATAAAATTGTTTGTTCACAAGTCAGGAATAGCCTCTTTCATCTAGCACTTGGGTTTCGCCAACATCTTTATTTATGTCTATATTTTGATGTGTAATGATTAGTTGATGTAAAAGAAAAGAAACTAGTTTGAAAAACTTCAAATGGGAGGAAGGTTGACAAAATCATGAGGTAACTACATCGAAACAAAGTTAAGATGAAAATAACACAACTGTATGACACTAGTGGTAAGCAAGTCCTAAAACATAACTGATGTCATAACGCTCCTTGTTTAACTAAGTTGTCTACATCTTCTACAACTGTTAATTATTTCCTTTGAAATGGAGAGAGAGTCATATCTTAACGTGAGCAGTTGATATGATGCACTGCATGAGATCAGAAATCTTGAAGGAGACTACTTTATAGAAATTAACTTAAAAGAAGGGGTAAGAGGTTACTTTATAACTAGAAATTGGCTTATTAGAAGTTAAGAGTTTTCTTTACTTGGTTTCGTGGAGCTACCAACTGGATTAGAAGCCTTTTTTTGTCCCCTCTTATAGCAGCCCCATTATTTGTGATTTTGAGAATGAGACATTGAAGGATAAATCCATCTTGTACTCCACTCCATCCTTACTCCTATTCCACAACTTAGAAAAAGCAGATGCATCCCTTCCACTTTCTCTTATCTTCTCCAATTTAGGTTTCATACAATCAAGGGGCATAAAAACATACTTGGGTTAGAAACCATAATTAATTTAATGACATTGTTTGTTATTTTGTTAGAGATTGTAATAGATTTGTCAAAGATTGTAGTAGATACTATCTGGTCTTATATTTATCCAATCATTTTCTCAGTACTTAATCTCTTTTTCGTTTTCTTTTCTTTTTCTAGATTTTGGTACTTGAACTCAGCTTAAGATATAATCAGCCTGGACATCTATGTGATATCTTACCTGCTTTCAAGATTCTTGGGTTGATTGGTCTGGCTAAGGCTTGCACTTGACCAGAGTTCCAACCAGAACTGGTTATTGGATCTTAAGAGGTCAACAATGTCTAGGAGCAGTTGGATTGATAGAGGTTCATGGAATGCAAGGTTCAGGTTATCTCCATAGTATTTGCAAGAGGTAAATTTTTTTATAGAATTTGCATTTTCCAATAATGCGAATGTTGGCCCAGAGATCTTATGTCCATGTGTCAGATGCAAAAATCGATACTGGTATTCTAAGGATAATGTTGAAGAACGTCTGGTTGTTGATGGGTTTCAAAGAGATTACATTGTGTGGAATTGCCATGGCGAATCTTCATCATCTCAACTTGTTTCCAATGTAAATCCATCCCATGTAAATCCAGTTGGCATTGATGAAGCAGATACGAATGCCGGTATACACAATATGTTAAATGAGATATTAGGAACACATGAAAATGAAGGAGTTGAGGATACAGTAATGGATGAGCATACAATGAATCAGAGTGTCAAGACAATGAATATTAGACGGTTGATGGAAGATGCTGATCAAGAGTTGTATCCGGGAAGTTGAAAGAGCGACAAAGGGTTCACTGTCTTGCTGGAGTTATTGAAAGAGAGTTTTCCAGAGCCAAATTCTTTACTGAATTCTTTGTATGAAACGAAAAAGATCATCAAGGAATTAGGACTCGATTACGATAGAATTGACGCATGCCTGAGAGATTGTATGTTGTTTTGGAAGGGAGCATCCAATTTGGATAAATGTAAAACGTGTGGATCATCAAGATATAAATCTAGTGGTAATAAAATACCGATTAAGGCGTTACGCCATTTCCCTTTGATCCCACGACTGCAAAGGTTATATATGTCATCTAAGACATCAGCTGATATGCGATGGCATCGCGAAGATCGTACTGACGTCGGTAGGTTAAGACACCCAGCTGACTCTAAAGCATGGAAGGAGTTTGATAATTTGTACCCAGATTTTTGCAAGGAGCCTCGTATTGTTAAGCTAGGGCTAGCAAGTGATGGATTTAATCCGTTTGGAAATATGAGTAGCACCCACAACACATGGCCTATTGTGGTGATCCCTTACAACGTACCACCATGGTTGTGCATGAAGCCGTCAAACATAATCCTAACATTGCTTATTCCTGGTCCAAAACAACCTGGGAATGATATAGATGTGTACTTGGAGCCACTAATAGATGAACTTAAAATATTATGGGATGTTGGTGTTCTACCTTATGATGTACATAAAAAGGAAAACTTCATACTACGTGCGTCTTTGATGTGGACCATCAATGATTTTCCAGTATATGGAAATCTATCTGGGTGGAGTACTAAAGGTGCTTTGGCTTGCCCAATTTACAACAAAGATTGTTCTTCTCGGTGGCAAAAGAATGGAAGAAAATATTGTTATTTGGGACATCTGTAGATACTACGTGACCCAAGAAAACCACTTCCTTCAGTCAAAATTTACACTTCTTGAACTTGGCATAAAGCTTCTCCCTTCTCAACCGTTGTAGACTGCTCGCAAGTGTAATGCATGTGTCTCCCTATCCTTTGAGTAGACCAATATGTCATCGATGAATACGATGACCGAAGTGTCCAACATGTCATGAAACACTTGGTTCATCAGGTCCATGAATGACGCTGGGGCATTTGTCAACCCGAACGACATTACAAGGAACTCATAATGCCCATACCTTGTCCTGAAGGCAATCTTCGGAATATCACCTGCCTTGATCTTCAGTTGATGATACCTAGATCTAAGATCAATCTTTGAGAAAACTTTTGCACCTTGCAACTGATCGAATAGATCATTGATCCTAGGCAAAGGGTATCTGTTCTTGATGGTTAACTTGTTCAACTCTTGGTAGTCGATACATAGTTGTGCACTACCATCCTTTTTTCTTTACGAACAATACAGGCGCTCCCCACAGCAAAATGCTTAGTCATATGAAACCCTTATTTAGCAGTTCCTGTAACTGGGTCTTCAACTCTCTTAATTCTGTAGGGGTCATCCTGTACGGTACTTTAGACATTAGCGTCGATCATGGCATAAAGTCTATCACGAACTTTGTAGCCCTGTCTGAAGGTAGTCCAGGTAGATCTTCTAGAAATACATTTGAAAACTCTCGTACCATATCTAGATCTTCCATCTTCGGTATCTCTGCAGCGACGTCGACCACAGACACTAGGTATCCAACTCTTCCCATCTCTAGGCAACTCTTAGCTTTTAGGGTAGAGAGAATAAGCTTTCGCTTCCTACGTAACTTAGTTCCTGTGAAGTTGAACTCCTTTCCATTATCATCCTTGAGAGCAAGCTTTTTTTCAACACATAATAAACTAACCGAATGCTAGCCTAACCAATCTATTCCCAAGATGACATCAAAGTCTGCAATCTCGAGTTAAACCAAATTTGCTTCTAGGTCCCACCCATCAATAATAATCGAGCACAACCCATAGCATTCATTCAAAACCACTTCTAATCCTAATGGGGAACAAACTATCAAGCTCGGAGTTAAGGGCTTGACAGGTAACTCCAGTCTCTTCCCAAAAGATATAGAAACAAAGGAGTGTGTAGCCCCAGAGTCAAAGAGTACTCTTGTCACACCCCAATTCTGTACCAACCAGAATGGTTTGATAAACCGTCAATAAACCAACGGTTCAACCAGGATCTCGAATAGGCTATCCCCATTTTTGTTAAACCAAAACACATTCCACATTAATCAGAGATAATAAAATAAATAACGGAAGTTTTACAGATAATGAACTGAGGTCTAGTCATGATAAATAATTAATATTTTATTTATCTCCAAGTAATCAAAACATAATTTAATATATATTACAAATATCCAAATACAAAAATTAAACTCTAAGCATATCCACAGTGAAACGCTCGCTTAACGAATCATAATAGTCCTCCACAGCTTGCTCATCATAGCCACCACCTATTCGTATGTTGACGTATTGACATAATCCTCAGCCGTAATACCTACAACATCAGAAACTAAAAAGAATTGTGCACGCGAGGGTCAGCTCTCCAACTTGAGCTCAGTGAGTAAACAAAACAATGCAACAAATATATGCATGCATTCAATTCATATTTTTTGTCTGGTTCATAAGTTTACAATGTGCAATAGAAAGGATAGGTGGCCACCGCACCTCTATACATGAATGTGTGGAACCGCCCAATGGATCAAACACCATTGCCGCCCCCTCATGCATCCACCATGGAATAGAGATAGAGCTAAAGTGCTTAGGACCGCACCGCATCACACTTCCCCTGATACTCTACCCATACCAACACGTAAGCCCCTGTTGGCGAGGACTTGCAAAGGGCTCGCAACTAACCAATCCTAATGTCGAACAGTGTATCCAAGGCCTCACCCCAGCATCTCTTAATACATCCATAGAGATAGAGCTAAGGCCCCCTGGCAAAGTCAGAGACTACACGGTCTGAGACCACCTCCCCTGATGCCCTATAACGTAATAGTTCTGCTAAGGTAATGGCGATACGAAGATGCTAGTGGACAAGACTTGAGTAGAGATAGAGCTAGAGTCTGGTGACCAGGATGAACCACAGTGTCACGTCCTCCCCCTAATGCCCCACTCGCATCAAGTACACTAACCATACACATACAATCACATGCCTATTCCTAGCATCTTCATCAACATCATATTATAAATAAAGCGAAAATTAAATATGCATAAACAATAATAACAGGAATATTGGATGACATGTGATATGCACATTACAATCATACAAACATAGAATCATTCATGGTATTGGACTCAATAAACAAAAACAGTTTATTATTAGCCAATTAGTTTAGGTCTTGTTCCCTCACCTTTGATTGAGTGTAGATCCTCGTTCAAGCTTTATGAATCACTTTTAAATCAGTAGAAAAGCCTAACAAGTCGATAGATTTTAATTAGAATTAATTATAATAAATTTAGACTAACTGAAATCGTAGGATCGCAGGGTAGGGTCGCACCTAGGGTAGTAGTTTCTGCGACCCTAGCGTGTAGGGCAGCATGTAGGGTCGGATGTAGGGTCGCATAATCCGAGACCCTACGTTTTAAAACATGCGACCCCATGACCAAAAAGTCATGGGTTGGACTTCTGTTGAGGTGGGGTCGACCCTACCTGTTTAGGCATGCGACCCTACCCTCATTTTGACTGTTTTTGAGTTAAATTTCATATTGGGTTTTGGGTTTCTTCACGCACTTGGTCCACTTGGCTCGACCATGATATGTAGACTGGTCACGACATAAAATGTAAGGTTAGACTGGGTTCGAGGTGTGCGGGTCTTACAACTCTAGCAGGTACACCAACTATATCTACAATCCCTAGAATTTAACTATCCCTTAGTCTACATGCTCATACATAATAACGCAGTAAACAAAATAGTAAGGGATAAAATCGTATCAGTAACCACATCAGGTGATGCGGCTGCCTCCTCAGTGGTGACTACAAATACCTTCCCTTGCTGCGATGATTGCTTTTTAGGTAGAGTGCAAGTCCTTGCATAATGCCCTACTTGTTGACAATTGAAGCACTTGATATTATTATCTTGACCAGTTGTCGACTATGATTGAATGGTATTCGTCCTTGCTGGTACTGTAGTATTCTGAGCCTTGTAGGGATGGAAAGGTCTAGTGTTTCCTCTGCCAGGAGTCTCAGTAGCAGGCCTCTTCAGTCTCATTTTCTAAGCAAAGAAGTTGTTCCTTTGGCTTGATTTGATCACTCTAACGATCTGTACAGCTTCGTTATACACCTTCTTCTCCAAACCTAGAACATGCTCCCGAATACTTCCTCGCAATCCCATAGTGAACATACGGGTCTTTGTTTTCTCCTTTTACATACTAGCTGGAGCGAAGAAAAATAGTTCTTCGTACCTTTGTTGGTATGCATCAATATCTAAAAATGGTGTGTATACAAGGGTGATCTCATAACTTAGCTCAGTAAGAAAATCAAATAATACAATAAGCAATATGCATGAGTAACATTCACATTTGGTTTAGTACACTTGCACAGTGCTATGTAAGGTTTGGCGACCACTGCACGTCCAGCACTAGAGTATGAGAATGCTCAACGGATCACACACAGCTATCACCCCACATCACTCACTCCGATATAGAGATAGAGCTAGAGTCTGGTAGGCAGGTTGCGCCTCCATCCTACGTCCTCCCCCTGATACCCTCCACCGTATCAATACCTACACCCCTATTGGCGAGGGCTTGCAAGTGGGTTCATTACTAACCAATCCTATATGTCATCACAGTAGGCCCTACCCCAGTACAGCTCCCTATGGCATAGAGATAGGGCTAGAGTCTGGTGGTCAAACTGGAGACCACAATGCCACGCCTTCTCCCTGATACCCTACCCACACCAAGCATGCTAAAATAGTAGCAATACGAAAAGATGCCAGTGTGAAGAATGATCCAAGTCCCCAGGCCCTTGTCATTTCGCACACCAATGAAAACATTTACATGCCTAACACATAATCCTAGCATAGCAAGTATGCATAAACAGATATAATAACTAAAAGTAAAGATGACATGTGAATATGCACAAGCAACACTCCATTGAAACAATAGTTATTAACAATGTTTTACTGTTATTAATTAATTAGGGTTTGGGTCTGATTCCCTTACCTGACGCTTGATTGCTAGCTTGCTCTGCGTCACAGAGTCCAATCTCGCTATCACAAGGTCCTACACGACGTTAAGATTTAGTTAGAATTAGTTCTATAGGTTTTACGTTGGTGGGAAACCAAATGGGTCAAAACCAACCCATTCTGGACATATCGATCGCATATACCGGTCGTAGGTCACTGTACAGTGACGTAACCGCTATAGTCAATCGGACAGCCTTGGCAGACTACCCGAGAGGTACCGGTCGCATAAATCAGTCACACCTAGTGCCACTAGTATGGTCGATCGGTATGCCTCAAGAAGACCACCAACTTAGTGTTCATCTTCCGTCGGTCACCCATTATGGCTTCTAGGGTTCCTCCTATGCATTCTAGGCCTGAGCAAACCTATGCATTCTAGGCCTGAGCAATGTTTTAAGGTTTGTTTTATCTTCCATTCAAGTCCTACATTCTAAGAAACCTTAATTTAGAATTCAAATCTAGGGTTTATCAACCGAATTAGGGTTTAATGGCAAATTAGGGTTTTAGATCAATACTTAGCCTTGCATGGTATTGATCAATCATCAACAACACTTAACCTAGAGAAAGGTACAGGCACTTATCATTAGTTCACAAACTATGGTGTTCTTCGTCCAATGGAATCTCCTCTTTTACCTTTCTCTGCTCATTTCTCCTCTTCAGATCTCATTCTCATCTCTAGTGTTTGTGAGAATCAATCAAAGAGGTTTAAGGAGGTTTAAGAGTCTTAATTAGGTTAGGTTATGTTTTAAGAAGTTTTCCTACGTTAGGAAAGTCTCTAGGATAGAGATTAGGCGAGCAGGACCCACAGAGATTCGTTTCTAAATCTGACTAGTCTGTCAGCCCAGACATACCAGTTGACCGGTATGTAGACCGATATCATGCAACCGGTATAAAAATTATCATCAATTTTTGGACTGATTTCGTACCTGATTGTCATCTGCTCGTCCCGTCTGGTTCAATTATGATTGGAAGACCTGTCACGACATGAAATAGAGGTTTAGATCGGGTTCATAGAGTGTGGGTCTTACAACTCCCCCATCCTTAAAAGAAATTTCATCCCCAAAATTTACATGCAGATTTCACATGCCAGGTCACCATATCATAGACTGAATCAACAAAAAGTAAGATTTATGTTTGATAAAAGAGAAAGGACAGCTACTGTTGTCGGGAGAAGTGGAGGACGTGGACAAAAGGGAGGTCAAAGAAGGTCGATTAGGGTCATAAACGACTGACAAGACATCCAAGGACCACCCTAGGGGATCGTAACAACCTAGACCAATTGTTCTCCAGCTTACAAATGATGGAGATGATGGTGAGTGGGGAGAAGCTTATCCAGAAAGCTTCACCTTGAGCCTATAAATAGTAAAAGGTTATCGATTGTGAAGGATCCAGAAATTTTTCTATCAAAAGAGAGCATCCACCTTCAGGTATCACTTTGACAAAGTTCCTCCGAGATAATCTTTGTTCAACCCCTTGTTCAATTCCCACTTTACCAGATAGGTTATTGAAGCTCCCGTATCTCAGGGAACCCCATATCTAAGGAATTCTAGTGTTTCACTAAGAGCTCGATTCTGCTTGTCTTTGGAAATAACTTTGGCATCGGAGTGGCCCCGGGGTGCGACTATCTAACGAAGTCATGTCGAATCAGCTTAGGGCAACGACCACCCTCAACAATCAACTGGAGTAGGAAGTTAAAGATCTTTAGGAGGCCCGTAATGTACTGATAAGGGAGAAGGAAAATCTATTGGTAGAGAACGATAGGCTGTAGGCTGAGTTGACTTAAACCCTGGCTAGAGAAAACACCTTCTAGAGGAAATAACAACCATAAAGAACCAGGGTGTAGACTTGTAATCCTCCGTGACTCGTTTGGCAGAAGAACTGGCCCAGGCTCAAATGACAGCAACTCGTCTGACACAAGATTTGGTTCAGGCCCAAACAACTTTGGCCCATGATAAAGAGAAAACCTTGAGAGTCTTGATGGAGTTTGACGATATGGAGGATTTTTTCAGGAAAGAAAGGGCTCGAGCGATCAGAGAAGCCCTCATCATGGTCCACTCAGAGTTGTCCACTCATCTCCCATCCTTTGACTTTTCCTGCAACCCTCTCATGAACAAGGTGATCCGAAACAAGCTTGGTCAAACTTCTACTCTTCCTCCTCCAGTGGTCTCCTGTACTGAACTAGCAATAGTGGTACCTTCCCCTCAGGAAGTTGCTCCTCCGATTCAGTTCTAGGGATGCTTCGACTGATCGGCATCTTGTCTCGGCATCATTGGCTCGATCCTCTGCCTCCTTGGCACAGGCCTCGGCATCGTCCCTCTCCTGTTAGATTACCTCCAGTTTAATGATAAGGTATCCCTCTCCTCAACCCAAGTTTGCTCAGCCTCAGTTCGAGCCAGTATGGCAGCATCCCGATCGTGAATGACCTGGTCGAGAAGCTCTCGACTCTGTTGTGACAGGGCCTGCGACTCCTTGAGCTTGCGTGTAGTGCCCACTAATGTCTTACGGTAGTAATTAGTGTCGCACATCAACTGCAAAATATACCGAAGAGGATACCAGTTAGTAGGAGGTAACAAAAAAAAAGAGAGAAGAAAATGCAACAAGGACAAGAAAATGATTCACCTGGTACAAAGCCGCACATTGGCTCTGATCTATAATGTCGAGCTTGGATTGCCTAAAGGTGTCTGCGTCGAAGGATAAACAAGCGTGGTGGACTATCTCTTGAGCCACGGACTAGTTAAATATGCCATTATCTATGTCAAAGACCTTCCATTGGAGAGCAAATAAGGCTGGCTCAACTATGGAGCTCGAACTGGCAAGCGTAGAGGTCGAACTTTGACTGGAGGTAGGATCAGGAGCAAAGGCAAGAGTCAAGATGGCTGGGCCTTTACCTTTGGAGGTAGTATCTACGGGCTTGGCAAAGGGGAAAGATTGTACTGGTATGGATAGGGTGGATATCTGTGGAAAAGTGGAGGGGGCTAACAGTGGCAAGCCCCCTGAAATTGGTCGGAAGGTAGTCACCTGTAAGAACCGTATTCTAAAATCGGGTCTAAACCATGGTTTTATATGATGACAGGTGTCCCAATTATAACCGGACCGGAGGACGAAGTCGGGTGACGAGCCACTCAAATTCCAGGTAAGAAAAACTATAAAAAAATGCCTAAAATCTCATACCGGTCTCACTATACCGGTTGCAGTATAGTGCAACCGGTATGTGCCACCGGTATGGGCATAAAATGCCTAAAATTTCATACCGGTCTCACTATACCGGTTGCAGTATAGTGCAACCGGTATGTGCCACCGGCATGGGTATACCGGTTGGACTATACCGGTTTGAGTGAACCTATGGCACTCAGACCGGTATGTACGACCGGTATGCCTGATTCCGGCTGGAGACAGACTCCAGTGAGCCTTTCTCTCAGAATGGAAACTTTCCAAGTTTCCAACTGAGGGAAAATCTTTCCATGGATGGCCTCCCTCTATTAATAGAGAGGGAGACACTCCATTGCTCCTTCTCAAAAACCCTAGCCATCTAGAGAAGAGCTGAGAAGGAGCAAGGAGGTGGAAGCCGCCCAGGAAGGAAGAGCACGCCGCCAACCAACAGACACCGACGGTAAGTGCTCTATCCTCTTAGTAATTTTAGGATGTCGGATCGGAGCCACGAAGCGGCGCAGCGATCCAAAAAGCCTATAATTTCCATTATTTTCCTCATTCGGATCCAACCTAGGTTTGATACGGCGTTCTAGCCAAAATCCGAAGGCCATTAGAAGGCTTGGACCTTAGTAAAGGATAGGAGAAACCCTAGAGACCTAACCATTAGCCGACAAGGAGGGGAGATCCGAGATCTCACTCTCGGATCCAAACCGCGGGGTATACCGGTTAGACGCAAGGTCCAACGGTAAGGGCCTGCGGTATATACCGTAGGCACATACAGGTCTCACTCAGTGAGATCTGAGTGAGACCGGTAAGTGCAACCGGTATATACCGGTCGCACATACCGGTTGCACAATACTGCAACCGGTACCTACGACCGGTATGGTTTCCGAGACTGGTTTGCTTGGCCAAACCTGGTTCTGATCTCTGAAATGTTAATAAATGGATTCTAACATAAAGATGTGATTATGTAGGACCTGTAGACAACGTGAGTAAGCTCTCTGACGCAGAACGGGATCATTATCACGCGTCAAGTAAGGAACAAGACCCCAAACCTAAATAACTAATCAACAGTAAAATTTTGTGATAAAATTTTGTATCTGGAAATATATATTGCATGATGTTTGTGCATCTCACATGCCATGTAGTTGTTTCTTTTATCTTATTATAATCATGCATTTCATATGCTAGGATTGTTGTATGTTTAGGCATGTGTATGTTTTCGTTAGTGTGTGGAATGTGAAGGGGGTGTGCCCTGGATATATCCACAGCTAACACTTTTCTCGTATCGCCTTTACCTTAGCAAACTCAGTGCGAATAGGGTATCAGGGGGAGGACGTGGGATTGTGGTTCTTCCTACCCATCAAACTCGAGCCCTATCTCTATGTCGTAGGGGGTTGTGCTGGGGTAGGGTCATATAGCCTTTACTTAAGAAGACTTGGTGTGAATAGGGTATCAGGGGGAGGACGCGAGATTGTGGTTCTTCCTGCCCACCAGACTCGAGCCCTATCTCTATGTCGCAGGGAGCCGTGCTGGGGTAGGGCCATTGATACTGTATTGACATCTAGGACTGGTTAGAAACGGAACCCACTTGCAAGCCCTTGCCAATAGGGGTTTAGATATTGGTACGGTATGGGATAACAGGGGGAGGACGTGGGATTGTGGTTCTTCCTGCCCGCCAGACTCGAGTCCTATCTCCATACCGGAGTGAGTGATGTGGGGAAACAACAGTAGTGTGGTAGGTGCCTGACTGTTGGGTGTGCTCATACTCTCGTGCATGGAGGTGCGGTGGCCGCCAAACCTTACCATAGCATATTTGCAAGTTATACCTGGCCCAAATTGTAATGTTATCTCATGCATATTGTCTTGTTGCATTGGTCTTGTACTTACTTGAGCTATGTTGTAGCTTACACGGTATATATATATATATATATATATATATATATATATATATATATATATATATATATATATATATATATTCCTTTTTCAGATTTGGATGCAGGGTACACCGTTGATGACTTCGTGGCTGCTCCAAAGATACTTGCATGTAGCTGCCATTGATACCCAGGCGGTGGAGGATGAGCATGATGCGTCATGCGAGTGCTCGTTTTGTGTTTACTCCAGTGACTTGGTTATTTTCTGTTAAAGTATTGTAATAATTATATTTAAATTTTGATGGATGATGGAATAAGTTGGATATTTATTTTAAATTACAATTTAGATCTCGGCTCATTTATTTATTTTCGATGCTATGTATTATTCTCTTATTATGTTAGATTGCTTGGGAATGATTGGTTGACACGGTCTATTGAGATCCTGGTGTGAACCGTGGCTTAGAGTCGGTTCACTCACACTTCTGGTTCATCCGGAATTGAGGTGTGACATCACCACTGTCGAATCCTTAGGGATCGACGGTGAAACTGACGAAGGGATGTTGGAATGTTGTGCTGTGAATACTGAATTAGAGTTTTGTGCTGTGGTTGCTGAACTGAGGTGCTATGTTGTTATTGCTGTACTTGCTGTGGTTGGCATTGTGCCAGGAAGAGAAGAAAAACCGAGAGAGGCCATACTGGCCATAGAACTCGTATCTGTGGCCCCTGAGGGGGCGATGGGAACATCAGGTATGTTGGTTGTAGATGAGATGAAGGAAGCGCTGGTTGAGAGACTGGTAGGTGTAAAGTGGATGGTGGCATCTGGCGGAGAGATAGATTGTAGTGGTCGAGGCCCTACTGGGATCCTCTGGAGGATATCTTGGGGAGTGTCTTTGGGGTAGATTATCCTCGAACCCTCAAGGGTAATCTTTCTCCTTTGTGACCGTCGTAAAGTCTCTGAGACTGTGGCTTGGTCATCATCCTCTGCAAAAAATGGGAAACACAAGCACTCAGAAATATGTTCGAAAGATTAAAATAGAAGAATGGGGATTGAAAAGATAGTGAGATGATTGAGAACTTACCATCCTCTGGGAGGTCAATGATCGGAGGGACAACAAGCTCCTCTGTCGAGGCTGGAGGGTCAAAAGCTGGAGAAGAAGATGGCGCATCTACTGGTTCGGACTCAATGGAAGGATCGACCTTGGCTGAAGGGTTGAAAGATGGGACTCCTTCCTCTAAAGGTGGTGGGGGATCTCTGCGGGAAGGGCAGGAGCTACATCAGCGGCCTTCTCTAGAGCTTTTAACTTCTGGGCCACGGTGGCAATTATCTCTTCCCTTTCTCTCTTCTGATGGCGGAACAGGTCCGCCCCCATCAGATCCTCCCACATGTTATCATCAAGGCCCTCCACTGCACAAAGAACAACAATTTGAGGGTTCGAATGAAAACACAAGTGCAAAATACCAAATGATATGTCAATGTTAGCAGGGGACGAAAGTGAACTTACTCAGCCCATACAGGAACAGGAATTTGTTGTTACTCAGTTCCTTGTACTAGACTGCTCTCCCTCTTTCTTTTACTCTCTGAAGGGTCTTCGTCTCAAGCAATGTTAAGACGGGGGTGACCCCTACAACTGAGGGGTTGATGAACTACCATCGGTTACCGATGAAAAAGGCAGACATTGAGAAAGGCAGACATGCCCATCAGATTATGCCCACGTTTCACTATGGCACCGAAGAATCTCTATTTCCAGTGAGGGACAGAGGAAGGGGTGGACTCGATCATCGGGGGAACCTCCTCTAAATATCAACGGAAGAAATAATAAGTCCCGCTTGGCTTGGACTTGTTGATTAGAGGGTTAGTCCAATTGATAACACCGATGTCGAATAAATATTAAAAGAACCTTAGGGTGGGAGGCTCTCGACAACGGAGAAAGAAGAGGATAAAAGAATGGATGTGAGCTCAAAAATTGGGTGAAAGCTGAGTTTGGGCCAGACTGTAATAGCCCAAGATCTCGAACACAAGGGGTGTAAGATCCTTATCGAACTAACCGGTCTTACCACCTTGTACCAGGTCTACTATCATGGTCGAGCCAAATGGACCAAGTGCGTGAAGGAAATCGCAAGACCAGGTATGGAATTGACCCAAAAACAGTAAAATAGATGGTAGGGTCGCATACCTAAACAGGTAGGGTCAACCCCACCCAAATCAGAAGTCAGACCCATGACTTTTAGTCCTAGGGTCGGACAACTGAAACCCTAGGGTCGACGGGATCTGCGACCCTAGCATTGACCCAAGGATCACCGACAGAAACCGTAAATAGGAAACTTTCCTAAATTCAAGGGGATTCTTTCCTAATCTCAATGGGACTTATTTTGGGAGGTTTTTCTCTATAAATAGGACGTCCCTTAGCCTCTTTCACTCCTTTTGAAACCCTAATTGAAGGTGAGAGAAAGGAGAAGAAAAGGAGAAGAGAATGAGAGTTGGAGAAGAAGCCTAAAGAGAAGAAATTTAGAGAAACCTCTGAATCTTAGCAAACCTCAGGTATGGATATGTTTTCCATGAATGGTTTAAGACCTTAGAATAGTTAATGAATAGGGTATGATCTAGTAGAAACCCAAATCATCCATCCATGGAAAGATTTTAATGAAATCCATGGAGGGAATCATGGTAAACAAAGTAGGTGTTTAAACTGGAGTTTTAAACCATAGAATAAGCATAGAATGGACTATGGAAGTAAGCCAAAGGACCCAAACATGAAAGAAGAGACTGTAGAATGAAAGGTCGACGTAAACCACGTGCGGTCGCACGTAGGATCGATTGGGAATCGACCCTACCAGACCACAGGATCGACCCCAAGCTCTCGGAAAGTCCAGGGAAGCTGTGGTCGCACCTAGGATCGATGGGACAATCGACCCTATACCCTGGGGTCGCATAAACCTGCGACCCAACCTGCGACCCATCCTGCGACCCTAGCTTTACAGCAAGCTTAAAACTGTCGGAATGAATTCTAATTAAAATTTATCGACTTGTTAGGTTTTCCTATTGATATAAAGGTGATTCTTAAAACTTGAGAGAGGATTTACACTCAAGCAAAGGTGAGGGAACAAGACCTAAACTAATTGGCTAATAATAAACTGTTTTCGCTTATTGAGTTCAATACCATGTATGATACTATGATTGTATGGTTGTAATGTGCATATCACATGTCATCTACTATTCCTGTTATTACTATTCATGCATATTTAATTCAGTTTATTTACAACATGATGATGATGATGATGATGCTAGGAATAGGCATGTGAATGTTTGTGTGTGGCTAGTATACTTGATACGAGTGGGGCATCAGGGGAAGTGTGATGCGGTGCAGTCCTAAGCACTTTAGCCCTATCTCTACTCAAGTCTTGTCCACTGACATCGTCGTATCACCATTACCTTAGCAGAACTATTACGTCGTAGGGCATCAGGGGAGGTGGTCTCGGATCGTGTAGTCTCCGACTCTACCGGGGGGGGCTTATCTCTATCTCTATGGACGTATTGAGGGATGTTGGGGTGAGGCCTTGGATACACTATTTGACATTAGGATTAGTTAGTTGAGAGCCCAGTTTGCAAGCCCTCGCCAATAGGGGCTTACATGTTGGTATTGGTAGAGCATCAGGGGAAGTGTGATGCAGTGCGGTCCTAAGCACTTTAGCTCTATCTCTATTCCATGGTGGGTGCATGTGGGGGCGGCGATGGTGTTTGATCCGTTGAGCGATTCCACACACTTGTGTATAGAGGTGTGGCGGCCTTCAAACCTTTCTATAGCACATTGCAAACTTATATACCATACCACAGATATGAAATGAATGCATGCATATGTTTGTTGCATCGTTTTGTTTACTCACTGAGCCGTGATGTGTGCTCACCCTTTTCGAATTCGAATATTTTAGTTGATGATGAAGGTATGACCGTGGAAGATTATATGAATGCTCCTGCATACGGGCACGTGGCTGCAATGGAGGCTGAAGATATAGTGGAGATTCATGACTCCTCATGCGAATGCAACTCATGCGTTTTCGATTAGATTTTTATTTGAACTATTAAGGAAATGTAATTTGATATTTTATTTATTTATGTCTCGGTTGATACAATATAATTAGATATTTTATTTATGATTATCACAGTTAGATTCTCAGTTCCTTTAATATTAAGACTTCCGCTATTGTGTATTTATTCTAATTATGGTTTAAGCTAAGGGACACAGCCTATTTGAGATCTTGGATTGAACCATTTGTTTATTAGCGGTTCATCACACCGTTCTGAATAGTGCGAAATTGAGGTGTGACAAGGGGATGGCAAGGGAAGCGAAAACCGGATAGGAACATATTATAATTTACCATCATCCTATGAGAATAAAGGTGGCTGGCTCGATCTCCTTTGTCCAGAGTTATCAACTCAACGGATTCAGGAATGAGAAAAGAAGCCTTAAGTTCCTGAATTTTGGTCTCGGTCATTATAGACTTCAATGTAGAGGCCAAACAGTGAGGGCCAGCCACACTAGAAACATCAAAGGGAGGGCTCTCGGGGTTAACACTCGAGCTACCCTCACCCTGGGTAGATCGCTGGAGTTGCGATCGACGCAGAGTGGGTTCAAAAGGGCGACTAACTGAGGCTTTATCGTGAGCCATGACTGATTAGGGTTAAAATGACAAAAATCTAAAAGAAGAAAACTCGAGACTTACTCTGAAAGCAAGAAGGTCACCAAAAAACTCTTCGTGAAGGAGAAAAAGCGCCCCGCACAAGAATGAATACACCGAGCGGAAAGTCTAAGGCGAAACAAACGTAGAAAAGACACTGTAGATGATAAAATGTAAGGAAGAAGATGAGTGGAATAGGCGGGATTTTATAAGTTTGCAAACAGGTGGGTCCCATCTAATAGTCATGATGGCTTCGAGCGGTGTGACTGTCAATCAGGCTACGGATATGACGCTTTGTCAGAGAAACGACAAGTGGACGGTCCCGATGGATGAAAAATGATGAGATTAGCACTGATAGTTTGAAGTAAAATCTCGATCAAGTCAGGAACATTACCATGCGCATGCAATTGGAGACAGCTCAGGCCGTTACGAAACGTTACAAAGAAAACGTGTACATTCAATGTCCTCAATAAGTGAGAGAAAAGGTGGCACCAGACTACCATAATGTTTGGGATTCCAATGAGATATATCCGCATGCAATAAAAGAAGCATTTTCCCCATAAGTATTGTCTCCTCTAGTCGAAACGACACAAAGGAGGCAAAAGGGTTTTGTTGGGGTAAAATAGTAACAGATTCAAATCAGACCGTGGATGAAGAATCTATAACAGGCCTTGTAAAGCGGGACACGTGGTATACATCCAAGTTATAAAGTATACGGAACAAGAGAGAGTCTTTTCTTACAGTATTCAGGGGATGAAATCATGTTTGACCCCCTTCTGGGCAATTAGACTGTGATTAGACAAACTAATGGAGGTAGCTTATAAAAACCGTACTCCGAAAATTCCCAATCATAATCAGACCTAAAGACGAGGCCAGGTGACGAACCACGGCATCTAGGTCTGAGAAACGATTCTTAAAAATCAAATTTTCACATACCGGTCTTAATAACAATCTCATTCAGAGTGAGACCGGTATGTGTAATAGGTATGTATTTGCGAGTGAAGACGGACTCTAGCAGATCCCACACTCCGATCTGAGTTTAAAAAACCTTATAGACGTAGGGAGACCTTCCTAGAATGGTTTCCCACTATATATATATATATATATATATATATATATATATATATATATATATATATATATATATATATATATATATATATATATATATATATATATATATATATATATATATATATATATATATACGCCTCATTCCTTCTCTTTAGATCATTTTCAAACACTCTCAAACCCTAGAGCCATCTGAAAGAGATCTGAGAAGGAGCAAAGAGGAAGGAGGCTGTGCGAGAGGGGATTTTCCATTAAAGGAGAGCACCGCCATTCAACAAACACCGGTAAGTGCTCAACCTCTGTATTAATGTTGGGTTATGGATCAAAGTCGTGAAAAGACGTAATGATCCAAAACCCTAAAACTGTAAAACTCTACTTCTCATCGAGATCTATTCTGAGAAGGATGTGACGAAATAATCTAAACCTATATGACCAAATAGGTATCTTGACCTTAGAATGGTTTAAGAAGAACCCTAAAACCGAGCCAATGATCGACGAGGGAGGGAGGTCCGAGATTGGACTCTCCAACCCATACCGTTGGACATACCTGTCGGACAAACTGGTCCTGCTTTATGCCATACCACAGAGCATATCAGCTGGATCATAGTCTGACCTGTATGGTCTTGCGGTATATACCGCAGGCACATACCGGCCTCACTAGAGTGAGACCGGTATGTGAGACCGGTATATACCACAGGTGCATACCGGCCTCACTATACCCCGATCGGTATGCTTTTCGAAGCCTGGTTGTTGGCCAGACTTGGTTCTAAACAATTGTAACCCTAATAATTTAATTCTAACCTATAAATATGATCATGTAGGACCTGTAGATGACGTGAGTGGACTCTGTGACACAAAGCGGACTTACAATCACGTGTCAGGTAAGGGACAAGACCCCAAACCCTAATTAATTAATAATGGATAGTAAACCGTTGCAATCTTATCTGTATCTATAATCTGTTGATTGTTGCTTGTGCATTTTCACATGTCATCCTGTTATTTAATTTCATTATCTATTCATGCATATTCGTATGCTAGGAATGTCGATGTTTAGGCACGTAATTATTTTTATTAATGTATGGAATGTGAAGGGGAGTGTAGCCCTGGATATATCCTCACACTAACACCTTTCGTATCGTCGTCTACCTTAGTGAGCTTGGTGTGAATTGGGTATCAGGGGAGGACATGGGATTGTGGCTCCACCTGCCCACCAGACTCGAGTCCTATTTCTATGTCGTAGGGAGTTGTGCTGGGGTAGGGCCATAAATATTGTGATGACATATAAGACTGGTTAGAAACGTAACCCACTTGCAAGCCCTTGCCAACAGAGGTTTAGGTGTTGGTACAGTGTAGGGTATTAGGGGGAGGACGTGGGATGGTGGCTCGGCCTGCCTGCCAGACTCTAGCTCTATCTCTATACCGGAGTAAGTGAAGTGGGGCAACAACAGTAGTGTAGATCGGAGCCTGACTGTTGGGTGTGCTCACACTCTCGTGCATGGAGGTGCGGTGGCCGCTAAACCTTACCATAGCATTTTACAAGTTGAACCTGACCAATTGTAATGTTATTCATGCATTTTGTATGTTGCATTAGTCTTGTGCTTTACTGAGCTAAGTTGTGAGCTCACCCCTTATCTACATATTTTTCAGATGTTGATGCATGTTATATTGTTGACGACTTTATGGCTGCTCCAGCTTACGGGCAGCTATAGATACACAAGCAGTGGAAGACGAGCATGATGCCTCATGCGAGTGCTCTTACTGTTTGTTTCTTTAGGTTTTTATTATTTATTCTTTCATATGATGTTTAAATGATGTAAATGATTTATTTATTTACATTGTGGTTGGAAATAATTGGATTAATTATTTATTTATAATTAGCAAACTCGGATCATTTATTATTTAATTCCGTTGCTATTTATATTTCTCTGATTATGGTTAGTTTGCTTGGAATGGTTTGTTGACACGGTCTATTGAGATCCTGGTGTGAGCCGTGATTTAGAGACAGTTCACTCACACTTCTGGTTCAGTTGAAATTGGGGTGTGACATAGCTGGCCATTAAATGGTCTGTCATTAATGCTCATAAATACCGACAACCACCATAAATGCCAAGTAAGCAGATTTGACTTGCCAGGTCACCATATCATGGACCGAATCAGTAAAAAGTAAGATTTATGTTTGATAAAAGAGAAAGGACAGCTATTGTTATCGGGAGAAGTGGAGGACGTGGACAAAAGGGAGGTCGAAGAAGGTCAACTGGGTCGTAAACGGCTGACAAGACATCCAAGCGCCACCCTAGGGGGTCGTAATCACCTAGACCTATTGTTCTCCAGCTTACAGACGATGGAGATGATGGTAGGTGGGGAGAAGCTTGTCCAGAAAGCTTTACCTTGAGCCTATAAATAGTAAAAGGTTATCAATTGCAAAGGATCCAGAATTTTTCCTACCAAAAGGGAGCATCCACCTTCAGATATCACTCTGACAAAGTTCCTCTGAGATAATCTTTGTTCAACCCCTTGTTCAATTCCCACTTCACCAGAGAAGAGTAGGTTATTGAAGCTCCAGTATCTCAGGGAACCACATCTCTAAGGAGTTCTAGTGTTTCACTAAGAGCTTCATTCTGCTTGTCTTTGGATTCCACTAACTTTGGCATCGGAGTGGCCCCAGGGTATATCCCACTCACTTTATTGTTGTGTTCATGTTTCATTTACATGGCATGATCTGGATGACTGAACCGAATCCATCGACAACAGGGAGCTGATTGATGACTCTCTCTCTTTCGAAAGGAGCAAGATTCTGATGGAGTAAAAGTTGATAAGAGTAAGTCAAAGTTTCACAGACTAAATACAACTCAAATTGAAAATGTAAAATTAGCTAAAAAAATAGAGAATAGTTTTGATGTTCCTAGATGGATACTTAGAGGGGTGGTAAATCAATGGTAGCTGAAAACAATCCCTGAAAACTTTCAGTCACAAGTAAAAGCTTCCTTTCACTTTGTCACCCAATTTGAAACCCTAACTATCAGTACACAGTCAATTGTCATAGACATCATATGTGCACACTACCTCTGCCAGGTTTACCAAGTGTATCATACCCACACTGCAAGCCACACACTTAATTTCCAAAACATATCGACACTCCAACAACCATAGCAATACACAATCTCACAACACAAGTATACGTGGTTCACCTCCATTGTGTGTGAAAGGTTAGTCCACGGAGTAGTGCCTTAACAGGATTTCGCATCTACTCAATACTTTTCAACAATGTTTTGACTGCACCCACAATCCAGGAATCACAATCCTTATTTCAGTTTGTGCAACAACCCAAATGAGGATAATAACCTCACAACCTAACAAGCCCCAACTTGATCAGTAATTATAATATTCAATGCAAAACTTACAACGCAACTCTCCATCCCCAATTACATGAATTGTCTAGGTTTTTTCAACAAATTACCAAACCTAGACCATTATAAAGAGAAGTTGCATGAATGAGTTTCTTCCACCTGAGTAATTCCATCACTATTAGCTTCTATGAGTAACTCCAACACTAGTAGCTTTTATGATGCAGAAACGTGACCCGTACTCACTCAATTCGACAAGATGGCATCCATAATGATCAAAGTAGGTTTTACCACCAAAAACCCTACTTCTGCTCTCCCTTTGTTCCTCTAGACTACTTATTCACGTTCTAGCTAGAAAAAAAAAAAAAAAAAAAAAAAAAATTGGACTCAATTTGGATTTAAATAGCCCTCAAGAACAATGATTTGATTTCAGCCTTTGATCTGTGAACAGTGAAATCAGATCGATCAAAAAGATGTTTGGCGACGTTTCATCTTGTCACTCATAGACGGCAATGGTTCCAGCTATCGGATGAATCTCAAAACGGAGCATTTATAACACCGTATGATGTGTGTGCATTACATGCAATCAAAGTGAGCTTCAGCGTTACGCGTTACAGTTTATTAAACTATGCCGTCCAATTATGAGCTCACACATGGATCTGTCGTGTCATCGTACACACTTTTGTCAAAACCGTCAAATTGGTATTAATATGACAAGGCACATTTTGTGATCTTGTGATCGTTGGATCTACTTTTTAAGAACTTCTCAAATTTACATAAAGGTGTTGCAGACTTTTCAAATTGCAGCAAAGGACAACATATATATAGATTTATATCGTGGAACCCCTATCAAACAAAAAGCACCCGAAAGCTTCCAACTTCTGATTTTTTTGGAAAGTGTCTTAATAAAATTGACCGTACTTTTGTCTTATAAATTCAAAGAAAAGTTGGAATTTTTCCATTAAGCCATTGTCAAGTGTTCCTTGAGGCTCTTATACAACGGAAAACATATATAATATATGTCCGCCTCATAACGTCTCTGAATGCATGTAGGGGTCGATCGATTCTATATCAGGTCATTACCTAGTCAACTCACCGGCTAGATCTGGTCACTCAGTGCATAACATTGTAAACCCTATCAACTCAATGCCAGTTCTTCCACATCACTATAGATCATTGTCACACATTTTAGAACACTGCCGCACATGCCCAGCACTATCACTGCTCTGCTTGTTCACTGACATTGCCTCCAACACATCTGGCACTACTCTGCCACCACCACTGTCACACATTGACTGTACATGTACCTCATAACTGAACAACTTTGTGTGTTGCACAACTACTGACATAATGTATTGACAACAATAGCAACCACCACGTGATTCAACAAATTTTAATTTATTACCAAATGAAAAACTAAGTACAAAATAATTAATTTTGAGGGTCTCTTGAGAATTCATCCTCTCAAATCTGAAACTCTTTCACTACTGAATTACCTTAAACTTACATTGAGGCTCACATTTACTCCCCAAATATACAAAATGATTTAATATTATAGTGAAAATTACCATCTGGCCAATCTAGACCATACACTTCCTATTTGAACATTGGATTTATCAAAGCATCATTCCTACATATTAGTTTTATTTTTATATTTTCGTAAAAATTCCAACATATTAGTTGACAATTGTACATATGCATGCAAGCTTATATGGGTACGTGGACCGACCACAAGTAACTTCACCAAATAATAAAAGTCACTATTGATCATGAATTCTCATCTTACACGATCATGATTTTTGGACATATGCTAAGCTTCGAATGGACAAGATGGATTCTTTGAAATTTCAGTCAATTACAAGTATATAACTCTTTTCCTATTAGAAGAGAGGGAAGGCTTGAAAATAGGAAAATAATTCGAATTACCATCATACCTTATTATTAATCCGATTAATAAGAATGATAAAGCAAGATTTGTGTATCTAAACCAAGGTTCAAGTAATTAGTATCAATCCGGCTGATTCATATTTTTTGGACCTGACTGAGGTTTGAATGGCGAGCCCCAAGGAAGTTCTTTTAAGGCTATATCGGCATTTCGATAAATGTACTTGGATAGGTTTCAATATAAATTTATAATGATGACATTCTCTATAACAAGACGAGATGTTGTAAATCTAAAAAGAGCCTCTTAGTACACGAGACTTCTGCTATTACAGGGTTTAGGGAGGGGCAAAAACAGTTCTGATCTCCTTATAAATGTTAGGCCGAAAATCTTATCGAACAACATGAATATTTACGTTGTATGATTGTTTCTTTCTATTTCGTTTACTTTTCTGCATCTTGATAAGGGTTCATTTTCTAAACCCACATAGTCAAGAAAGGAAGAAGAAACACTGGAATGTGGAAGGCTGTGGGAAGGATCCCCACAGTGACTTTTTCCCATTGAAATGTGATTATAAATCCCATTGTTAAATTTTTATTATACAATAGTAAGGAATAAAGCCCATATAATTACTAGCTTTTAGTAACTTTTGAAGACACATCAGAATCCTTTTCTTATATGTCCTAATTAAGGAAGATCGAACATAAAGTTGAACTTGTAAAAGTCACTTCCTTATATCCCTTTTTGATCGTCTTTGTAAATATTCTGTTCAGCAAAAAGTTGACCTTAAGGAGGTTTAAAAACTTCAACTTTAATGAAAGAATGCAGGCAAAAGGGAAGGCTCCTTGAGGTTTGAGGTATCAAGAGTTGGTTGATTTGATTGGAACCATATTGCAATACTTGATGGCCAAGCCAACCATTAAAAAAGGTTCAAGTTTTGGCAACAACTGAATATACTTGAGGACCAAGTATTCAAAAAGGACCCACCATTTTTATTTCATTAGTAAAATAGACCCACCATTTTAGGTTCCAATGTAAACTTGGACTTCACCATGACTATAAGTCCAGACCCTTTAAATGTGGGACCATTCAAGTCCATAAATCAATGAAAGATTGACTTTGGAATTGGATCATAACAGAAAAAGAAAAGAAGGTAGGGTTCCGGACCAAACAAACCATTGCACCCCATACCAGCCCTCCCAGACCCATCAAAATCACCTGAATTAATACTATTATTTTTTAAAATATTTTTTGACTAACCTGGAATTCCTGTTTATTCTGATTTTAAATTAATCATGGTGAGACTAAAGAAGTTCCATATCATTGGAAATTTGTAAACCCTAGATGTATAGGATACGTAGATCCTAATTTCACTGTTGAAGAAAAAAAAAAAAAAAAAGGCAATTGGTTGGGATTGACATGCTTAATCAAGTGCTGAAATTATAAACTTTCAAATTGATATAAGAATAGGAGATTCAAGTGTATCCTATCTTAGAAGAACACTGTGAATTTCAAAGTGAATGAAATGGACTAGGTATGTGAGAATAATTAAAATTATAAGATGCCAATGTGTATGTGAGAATAATTAAAATTACAAGATGCCAATGGAATGGTTAAGTGAATGAAGGTGCATAATTTTATTTTATTTTATTTATTTATTTATTTTTTTTGAGAAAATCTGCAGCAATAAAAATGAAAAGATAGTAGGGAGAAAATTCGGAATTTAGTAGTGGCAAGCTTCTCATGTATGGTATTGTGATATGGAATGAGATTCCATAGAAAATTCTTTGAATCCCAAGTCTTGAGAAGCAGAAAAATGGACTGCTTATTGGAATGCAATTTTTGTCAAAATATTGCTAATGCAATTACATGAAAACAGAAAATTTAATTGTGTAGGGAACAAGTGAGGGAATGAATTTAATACTGTTGCATTGAAAGGAAGTACATTGAACCAAACAAAACTGAGCCTGATTTTCTATTAGTAAGAGTGTTAAAAATGAATCGAAATCATAAAATTGATTATTAAATGGTTTGAAACTGTTTAATTAAATGGTTGGATTTTGGTTTCAAGAAGAAACAGTTTAAAAGCGATTGTTTGTAACTGTTATAACCGATTAAAGCCTTACTTTAATCCCTTAGTGTTGAAGGTTTATTCGTAGAAATAAATTAAAATTATACCCCATAATTAAGTTTACCTTCATAACCCTTGATAAGTAAAATAAATTAAAATTATTTTAATACTCTCTTGTCCCTCTCTCCCCTCTTCCTTGTTCCTAACTCTCTCTCAAATCAGATAACTGAAACCCATTAAGAAGTCGGTTTTGATAAACATTTCGATGGTTCGATTTTGGTTTTATCTAGTTCGTAACGAACTGAATCTAATGATCATACGGTTTAACACCCTTATATATAGTATAAATGGGTTGGGTTCAAGTTGAGCCCATTTGGCCCTTTAAAAATTTGGGTTTGATCTGACCCAGTTGCCACTCCTTTCGTCAGTCATCAAAAGGTGATGATTTCATCAATTCCACCGCATGCAATGGAATTTGCCCTAATGAAGAAGTAAAAAACATGTGAAGAAAAACCCAAGAGCTTTCCTTCCAGCAATGGAATTGAGCTTTGATAAGCATCTATTCTAAAACCACTTTTAGAACCTTCCTCTTCAACAAATTAAATATTTTTAGGTTTCCTTCCAACAATGGAATAGACTCTTTCATCCCCTCTTGTCAAATTATTAAGTCATTTTTAAATTTTAATTTATGGCAAAAGATTTTGTGCACCGGTAAGTGGTATAGGATCACGGTTTCTGCTGTCCGATGAGGGAGAGGAGAAGAATATGTAATCTCAAATCTACCCCCTCTACCGGACGAAAGGCACAAGAGCTTTCCTTCAAGCAAGGGAATTTGAGCTTTGATATAGAACCTTTCTTTTCAACAAATTAACTTCACTGCTTTAGGTTTTTTACGCTTTCGGCGCCTCTTGTCACTGCTTTGGGTTTTTGACGCTTTCAGCGCCTCTTGTCAAAGTACTAGGTCATTTTTAATTTATGGCCAAAGGTTTTGTGCATTGGTACAACCCTCAAATGAGGGAGAGGAGAAGAATGTGCCATACCGAATTTATCCTCTATGGGACGAAAGGTGCAAGAGCTTTCCTTCAACCATGGTTTTCAGCTTTGATGAGCTCCTATTCCAAAGTCACTATAGAACCTTTTTCTTCAACAAATTAACTTCAATGTGATTCTTTCATCCCCTCTAGTCAATGTACTAAAGTCATTTTTAATTTAGGGCAAAAGGTTTTCTGCATTGATACATGATTACAGTTCCTTCCTACGAATGAGGGAGAGGAGAAAAATGTATAATACCAAATCTAATCCTCTCCATCGGAAAAGAGGTGCAAGAGCTTTCCTTCAGCCAACGTTTTGAGTTTGATGAGAACCTATTCTAAAACCACTTTTAAAACCTTCCTCTTCAACAAATTAACTCCCATACTTTTGGGCTTTTGACCCTTTCATCCCCTGTCAAAGTATTAAGTCATTTTTAATTTATGACAAAAGGTTGTTGTGCCCGTAGTTTTCGCCATCGATTGGGGGAGAGGAGAAGAATGCGCAATGCCAAATTCCCCCTCTCTACTGAACGAAAGGCGCAAGAACTTTCCTTCCAACAATGGAATTGAGCTTTGATGAGTTCCTATTCCAAAACCACTTTTAAAACCTTCCTCTTCAATATATTAAATTTAATACTTTTGAACTTTTGACCCTTTCATCCCCTCTAGTCAAGAACTAAGTTATTTTAAATTTATGGCAAAAGATTTTGTGCATGGATATACAATCGTGGCATCCACCGTCGGATGAGGGAGAGGTGAAGAATGTAAAATACCAAATTTGCCTCCTTCTACTGGATGAATGGCCCAATCCATGACTATATATGTACTCGATTTGTCATTTGGTTCCCTAATTGGATTCAATTATCTTAATAATCCAAGCAGATAGGATCATTTGGTCATTCAGATCACTACAATTTAGAAAACCTATGTCCTATTCCTACTAATATGGTGGAAATTTACAATCACAACAATGACACACATCTTAAGATGAGGAAAGGAATAACCATTCTCCTCAACCTATCAATTAAAAATTAGCAAGTAAGAAGGCCCATCTAAAGAATCTAAAACAAACACAATCTAAAGAAAGAAAAACCCAACTCAAATATCATCAAAGTAAGAAAACCCATCTAAAGAATCTGAGATATCTAAAGAATGAAAACCCCCATTCAAAATCTTAGTATCCCATGTTAATCATGTAAATGCAATCGCGATTTATTCCGATCAAACGATCATAACCGTCTATATATCGGGTGGATCAAAATGATCAAATATGCTGATTTTTTTTTACTGGGACCCATTCAATGGTGAGTATTGATCCTTTGTACAGAGAGATCCTATCATACATTTCCTCTGGTCACATGACACAGTCCAAGCCAAAGCAAGAACAGATTGAAGGAAATTAAATTCCCTTTCATTCTTAATTGACAAGTAAGGACCCAAGAATCTCCAACTAAGATTACCCAAATCAAATTACAAGGTAGCTCCCACAAGAACCAATCATCTCTCCTTCCTCTTCCACTCTCATATTCATGAAATTAATTTTTTTTCTAATGTTATATATATATAAATAAGAACCCACACAAAGACAATCTGTGGCGGTCTGGTGGACGAGACGACCAAAGACTGCAATCCCGCGTAAGGAGAGACTTTTGAGTGCAGAGTGCACACAAAACCTCGTAAATTAAGATCGTACGCGTTTCAAACGCGTTCTCTCTCTCTCTCTCTCTCTCTCTCTCTCTCTCTCTCTTTCTCTCTCTCTCTCATTTTCTCAAACACATAAAGTTTGTCAATTGCGGTTCGGTATATAGAGTGTTGGATAATTGAGTCTTGTTCTTTTCTTTCATGGATTGAGACTTGAGACTTGAGACTTGAGACTTGAGAGCAGTCTCTGTATGTTTTATAAACCAACTGAGAGACCCATTCATATATCTGTGTTTTTGATACAGGAAGAAGGAGAGATTTTACAGAAAAACAAAGAAAAATTCGCTGCCATGGAAAAGAAGGTGTGGTTGGTCTTACTTGTCTTGGTTCTGTCTGTGACGTTCCCGGGTAGCTCTGTAGCAGCCAATTGGAAGTTCAACAAGAAGCCGACGACATCGTCGTCTGGCAATAGTGTTGGCTCTTCCGTTGTCTTCCGTGTTGATGGAAATGTATATCCCGATGGGTACGTAATTATTTGAAATCAAGATAGATTGATCTTTTCATGGATAAAAACATTGCAGGGATTTTGGGTTTTTAAGAAATTTCTGAGCTGACGTTGGTTCGTGATTTGATTTGGGTTTTGTGATCGATAACCCATTTCGCTGAACTGGATTTCTACCACAATTTTTCTCAAATTCAATCATTGATTGAACTTCTTTTATGTCTTGCAATTCCCCTCCAGGATTTTCCTTGGGTCACCTCTTCAATTTCTTTCTCCAGGTCCTTCAATCTTACAAAACTGGTTTTGCAATCTAGTTCTTTAACATTTTCTCTTTCCTTGCAGGTTGTACTATGTGACCTTCAACATCGGCAACCCACCCAAGCCTTATTATCTTGATTTAGACACAGGCAGTGACCTTACATGGCTCCAATGCGATGCACCCTGTGTTCACTGCGACAAGGTATACACACTTGCATTCATTCATTCATGAATTCATATGCCAACCCCTCCTCTTTTGATCTTTCTCTCAATCTGGGCAGGTCCCTCACCCTCTTTACAGACCCAACAATATGAACTTGGTAATCTGCAAGGAGCCAATCTGTACTGCGCTGGAATCCAACGACTGTCACAACCCAAATGAGCAATGCCATTACAGCATTGAGTACGCTGATCAGGGTTCCTCCCTTGGTGTCCTTACCAAGGATGTCTTCCCACTCCGCTTCACTAATGGATCAATTCTTGCACCCACTTTGACTATAGGGTACCTCTCGCTCTGCCTCTCTGTCTGATCAAATCCTCCTACTGAACATTATTAGTAATGGGTTTTCTGGTTCTTATTGTTTCTGATTACAGGTGTGGTTATGATCAGCAAGGTTTCTGTCCGGGTCCTGTGTGTCCCACAGATGGAGTACTGGGACTTGGTAATGGTGGAGCCAGCATCATATCTCAGTTCAAAAATCAGGGACTGACAAAGAATGTGATTGGCCACTGTTTGAGTGGGCAGAGTGGTGGGTACCTTTTCTTTGGTGATGAAGTTGTTCCTTCTTCTGGAGTTGTTTGGACGCCAATGACACCTTATTCCATTGAGTAAAGCTCTGAAACTTCCATCTCTTTATATGATCTGTTTTTTTTTTTTTTTTTTTTTTTTTTAATGATCTGTTTCTTATATGGAAATCAATTTGGAAAAATTTTCTTATAATTGATTCATATATTATTTGTATCAGGAAACATTACTCCCCAGGTGCTGCTGAACTGAGTTTTGGAAGGAAACATCCTAGTGTTAATGGTCTTAAAACAGTTTTTGACAGTGGGAGCTCCTACACCTACTTCAATTCCATGGCTTACCAGGCTTTAATTTCTGCGGTGGGTTAAAAGTAGAGTTGATAGATAGTACTAAACCCTTATTGGGTCTTCATTTAATCCACTTTTATATGAGAAATAACTGAACTGAACCCATTTATGTTTTCAGATGAAGAAGGATTTGGTTGGAAAGCCACTGAAAGAAGCACCTGATGACAATACACTACCTCTGTGCTGGAAAAGAGCAAAACCATTTAAATTTGTAGCTGAGGCCAAGAGTTACTTCAGTTCTGTGGTACTGAGCTTTGGTAATGGGAAGAAAGCTCAGCTTGAAATTACCCCTGAATCTTATCTGATTGTCTCTGTAAGTATTTGGCTTTTACCCCATAAAGACTTAAGAATGCTAGAGCTGTAAAATCTCACTTCATATTTCAATGTCTCAGAAAAGTGGGAACGTTTGTTTGGGAATTTTGAATGGCTCTGAAGTAGGACTGGAAGATCTCAACCTCATTGGAGGTAATTCTCTTAAGAGTTCAAGACCTACAGATGAAAAGCTCCATGATGCTGATCTTCCTTCTAATTATTACTATTTGCAGATACTTCCATGCGGAACAAAATGGTGATTTATGATAATGAGAAGCAGCAGATTGGATGGATCCCTGCAGATTGTCACAGACTTCCCAAGTCTGGAACCGTCCACTAGTGATTTACTTCCTTTTTATGCTGCACACAGTAAGCATTCTCACCAAAATTTCCTTTTTTTTTTCTTCTTTTTTTTTTTTCCCCTTTTTTATTCAACAGAGTGGATTCTGATGCTGATGAAGGTTTTTATCAGCCCTATACAGCCAGCTTGGGTATATTACAAGAAAAATGTCAAGCAACATATGATTTGCAGGAGGATCTATAAGTCAGATAGCAACAGAAGCTTGGACCCCATTACAAATCTTTAGACACATTCTCTCTATTCATTTTGGATGTGTATATATATATTCAGAATTCATGCAGGGGTTCAGAGTTATTTCTATACAATGTAAAAATGATAGAAATAGACTAATAGAGATGTTTGTTACAAAAGAGACATGTTTTGTGGTTCTTTGAAATATGAAAGGCAACAGCCCCAACTCCTCAAAAAATTACAGAAAGAAAAAATCACTTGCAACCAGTCAGTTATGATAAAAAATGCATCTACATCTTCCTCCTACAAAAAGAAAGAACATAAATCTGGATTCAGTCTCCTGTATGAAGATCATTAACATCCCATCACCTGCAATATTTGAAACAGAAACATTCATCAAAATTGAGAAACCACAACTGGGATTTGTAAGTTTCTGAAACTAAAGGACTAAAGCCTTTTCAGGGCTAAATGATTTTATGCATACAATGCAACAGAAAAAACAGAAAAACAAAACAAGACAATAGAACTTGGTCTATCACTCATTCCTTTCCCCATTCTATGATAACTATCAAGTTCCAATGGAACAACCAAGGGTCTGAAGCATGAATTAAATGGCTATGGTATGCATGTTTATTCTAATTGAATCAATTTGTTCTATAAAATAAGCAGAGACAGAACTATCATTTCTATAATACAACATAAACTAACTGGCAGCATGGTTGACATTCCTTAATAAACTAGATTGAAAGAACGATTATAGGCAAACATGCAATCCTCAGAAGTTTCAAGTATATGGATGAGCTGCTTATCTCAATCAGCACTAAAGGTCTCCATCTTACTAGATTTTTAAATCTCAACCACTACTATTAAAAAAAGGCATCTCAGTGCACGAGGCTCCACTACTATAGGGTTTGGGAAGGGGTAAAATGTATGCAGCCTTACCTCTCAAGGTGGAGAAGCTGTTTCTGTGTTTCAAAGCCGTGACCATCAGATTACAAAAAATATGACAACATTACCATCACACCAAGGCTCAACCACTACTATTATCGAGTCATACATAAATCAAACCCATGTAGACTTAACATTATCATAATTCACAATCACAACCAGCCTCACCTCCCCCTGCTTTTTTATTATTATTATTTTTTTTGGGGGGTGGGGGGGGGGATTGGTGAATAGACAGTGACTCTACAAGTAAAATGGCACATGATGATATAATTATTACAACAATTATAATAAATTTAATTTCATATCATTTGTTTTTAAAAGTAATAAAGACAGAATCCATTAGAACTTTATAGACTTCAAAAAGCAATCACAAATCCAATGATTAAAACTCAGTCACACAAATTTGAGTTAGAAAATCCAATGTACTCAAATTTCAGAGTTCCATGAATCCAACACCAAAGATCATCCACACCAAATAGTGAAATAGTTTCCCATTTCTGTATCCCAGATTTCAGGAAATGCCGAGTGATATTCCAATATCTAGAGATGTTCATTTTCATCCTGAGTTTTAGGGTCGAGAAATCTAACCTAACCCTGAAAGGTCCCAGAACATAAAAGACACGGGGCATATAAATGTAATCTAAAAGACCATTTTGGGTCCTCATGTGAACAAAATATTGTGATGTTTTTTTATCCATCATAAATCACCACATCAGCACCTATGTGAGGCTCTATGTGATAGAGGATTCTACATCCATCTAACTGGTCAAATTTCAACAAAAACAAGCATGGAAGTGTATTAAAAGTTGGTGCAATTACAGAAATACCCTAGATTTCATATTTCCATTTTAATGAAGTGGTACTTTGGGGGAAAGGTTACTGACTGATCATCGATCATTTCTCACACATTGAATGAAGAACTTTTACAAACCCTTGGGGGAGAAGAAAAACAATTTACTAAGAAAAACCTTTGTTAAAGGTGATAAGGTGATTATGAAAGGAAGAAACAGTGGCATCTCTTTCTCTCTTCCCTTCTTTTTTTTTTCTCCCCTTTACACAGCACATACACAAAGATACGCTCTATTTTTCCAGTAACAGTAAATTTATTTTTTGGATGAATAATTTATTTAAAAAAATAAAAAAGTTAGGAAGATGGTTTCCCCAAATTGGGAGAACAGGAGGAGGGAGCAATGAAAACTACTCAAGTCCTCATGAGAAGTCCTTATCCCATCATTCACCTAGACAAATATACTCTCAAGTCATATTACATATTACAACAGTGACTCAAAAAAAAACTCTTACTCGCTTATATTGAAGTAAAGTAAATAAACTTGGGGAAAAAGAAGGTTGCCAGCCTACGCTCAGACACAAGAATGACGAAATAACTGCCCCGTCCCTCGTGAAAAGAAAAACCCACCCATGTTGGATGTGTTAAGTTTTCATTTCAAAAGTTTGAACTTGTAAATGGAGGGATTCTCACATATATAAGGCATACAAGGTTGCAATTTTTAAGCAATGTAGGACTATTCCCAATAGAATACCCCCATGTGCTCTCTCATTGGCCCCCACACTGGTGCAGGGCCATGCAGCTTGGCATCAATCCCCCTCCCATAAACTTAAAAATAGAAATCTTAAAAGCTATTAAGTATCCTAATTTAAAACACTTTAGTAATCCCATGTATTAATTTCACCGCCAATTTACGGATCCTGGCCGATTCAAAATGATCCGGAACAGATGGGATCGGCTCTGTCACCAATCTAGCATCCTTGAACTAATTCATAGGGGAAATAGACATGCGGAGAGGTGGAGTAAGGTAGTTGAACCATGACCCAATCCTCTCCTGTTGTCCCTCCCGCCGTGATTCTCAATCGTTGGATCACGGTTGGAGAAACTAGACGATAAAAGAGAAGCTAAATCACGGTTGGAGAAACTAGACGATAGAAGAGAAGTTAAATCACGGTTGGAGAAACTGAACGACAGGATAGAAGCTAGATCACAATTGGAGAATTTGAATGACAGGAGAGAACTTAAATACTAGAATTTGTGCACAGCTCAATCATTTCGGCTCAAAATAAGGCAAGGCCGATATCAGGTCATACTCATTCAAAGCTGTACATTCTTTTTTTTTTTTTTTTTTTTTTTTTTTGAGAAATTTACTTAGACATCCCCTTGACAATTGATTTAATATACCGAACTATATCCTATCTTGACAAAAGTTACATGGATTATCCTAAAACAATATTTTATAACAGTATAATCCACATCGGGTGTTAAAAACTAATGAGAAATTTCGAAATTCTTTTAAAGCAATAGTTTCATTACTCAATGTAAAAATTACATAAATATATCATTATCTATGTCTGGATGAGACCTCTGCAAGTTCTCCAACTTCATCTTCTTCTTTAATTCTAGAAATAGACGATGGTATATTTATGTAATTTTATATTGAGTAGAGGTACTATTGTCTTAAAAAAATTCAGAATTTCTCCCATCAGTTTTTAACGCGTAGTGTGGACTACACTGTTATGAATAAAAATATTATTTCAGGGGTAATTCGCGTAATTTTTGTCAGGAGAGAGTAATTATCTTCTTTCTTTTACGGATCTGGACGATTCAGAAAGATCGGAACGGATCGGCCCCGTCACGGATCCGGCATCCTAAACCAATTCATAGGTGAAATAGACGGAAGCAGAGAGGCGGAGTAAAGGTAGCAGAACCATGAACGCCCCAGATCGATACGAGCGTTTCGTCGTGCCCGAAGGCACCAAGAAGTATATATTCGCTTCTCTTCTCTGTGCTTTTCCTTCATATATTTATTGTTTCTCTTCTGATGTGTGTTTGTTTGCTCGCTGTGTTCTGTTCTAATGCAATCGATTGTGTATTTGCTGTGAACTCTAGGGTTTCTTACGAGAGAGACACAAAGATTATAAATGCTGCGTCCTTCACCATCGAGAGAGAAGACCACACTGTTGGGAACATTCTCCGGATGTACATCTTCTTTGTCAAAACAAAATTCAAAATTTTTTCTCTGATGTATGGTTCCGTAGGGAAAATTTTTCAAATCATATTTATCTGATATGTTTTCCATTTGTTTTCTTTTTTTTTCCTGCTCATACAGGCAATTACACAAGGACCCTAATGTTTTGTTTGCCGGATACAAGCTCCCGCACCCCTTGCAGTACAAGATTTTAGTTAGGGTTAGTTTTCTCTCTCCTCCCTCTCTCTATTTTTTTCAGTGTGCAGTGAGAAAGCAGAATAGACTCACCTGTCTGAGCATTTAATGTTAGCTATGCAAGCTTTTTGTTTACCATGTCAGCGTGGTAGCCATTTTTTGGGTTTTTAGTGTGCTTGCGTAATTTATTGTTTAATGAGTTACTTGGTGTGAGGAGACAATGTGGCGATGACGTGTAATTTAATTGTTATGTTTATTGGTTTTCTATAATTTGGGTGGTTTTGCAGGTACACACAACTAGCCAATCGTCTCCAATGCAGGCATATAATCAGGCTATAAATGATCTGGACAAGGAGCTCAATCACTTGAAGCGTGTTTTTGAGGTTAGATGCTTCTAACTGAATTTTCTGTAGAGAGCGTTTGATTCTGTCATGGTATAGCCTTTTATGGTCAGGAAGCCATATGCCAAACTGCATTTTAAACATATACTCCAAAAATTTTCATTTTTAGATGGTGATGATGTGAGTAAAAATGGTACAAATGTTACAGAGAAGAACATTTTTTTTGCCATGGAAAGCATGGTCAACAACCCCCCCCCCCCCCCACACACACACACACACTCAAGCAAATCTTTTGTCTTATATAAAAGCTACTTCATTTTTCACTTCCAATTGATGCACAGAAGGGAAGAAGTGGAGAAGGGGTTAACTTGCTCCTTCCCCTGGCTAATTAGGAGTTTTTCAAACCAGGTTGTGAGGTTAAGTTTGGGTTTTGGTTTTTTCCTATTTTCTTACTTGAGTATATTAGTTGGAGTCTTAATTAGAAGATTGACTAAAGTTATATTTTTCAGTTTGTCGTGCTTTTAATAATCCAGATGAATTAGGAAAACCTTCTAAGGCTGGCAGCAGGTTTGTTTCTTAGTTTTGCAATTTGTTTTGGGATTGAGTTGTGATCTAATCTCAGGTCTCTAAATAGATGCAAGGCCCATGGCCTTAACCCAATTTATGATAGTAATATTTTCAGTTTTTCAACTGTGTGCTGTGAGGATTTGCAGCAGATTGGGTAGTTTTGAGGTGTCTGTTTTGCAAGATGGATCTCCGAACAATAGAGAATAGAATATGGAAGCTAACAGAGCAGAATGGAATAGAACTAGAAAATTCAGAATGAGAGAATTAAAAGAGAAAATTAATACCTGAACAAGGGCAGTTCTGATTGTCCTGAAAACCAGGTCTAGTGGTCTTTTTGACGAGGACTGTTGGCTGCTAAAATATGGCAGAAACAGGAAACGTGGGTCGAGTGATATTGTTGATGAGGACTATCACCTCTATGACTTCAGTTTGGGTTCTAATTTGTTACAGTTTCAAGTTTGTGATGATGTGCATATCTGGCTGTCTATTTATAATTCATATAGTAGAGTTCACCTACAACAGTTCAGTGAACGGGACAACAGGTCATACTCCTTTTGAGACAGTTCGACTTTAGTCAAAGTGACCCATTGATCTTGTTTCCCCTTCTTCCGTATGCAAGTGTTGGTATTGAAGCTAATCATTTTGTTTGCCCCATCTTAGATGGTCATGCAGATGTGTGTCATTGCGTAGCTCTCAGCAATGTAGCCTACAAAGCTACAGCTGATCAACATTGTTGACATGTTGAGTTTAACCCAGAGGATATGATTATGGTTCGATCCACCCCAGAAAGGTTCCCACAGCAAGCTAAGACAAAGTTGTATGTTTTGGCATAATATGGAGTCCTGCCGTTGATAGGAGAATGATTAGTTTCAGTCATGCTTGTAGGAGTCCTTGAAGAACTAGGAATGCCTTCTAAGGCTGGGACAGGTATTTTTTTTCTTGAATAAGTTGTGTTTGGATTTAGTTTTGGTCTAAGCTCAGGTCTATAAATAGATGTAAACTCCCTGGCCTAAACCCACGATTGATGATAGTGATATTTTCAGTTTTCAAGTGTATGTGCTATGAGGCTTTGCAGTAGAGTTTGGAAGATTTTCAGTTTTCCTCTTGGTGGATTCTTAGGTTGTCTTGTTGGATTCCAGGGGTCCGATCTCACAAATGGATTCCTGGATGCAGGCAGAGGCTGCAATTCTGGTTGAATGGGCTTAATTAGACTCAATTTTAGGTCCCCAGTGGGTTATGTGAGTATGAGCTAACTATTTTTTGGTTTTCTGTTGTAAAGAGCCAACTCTATAAGCCCAAGTATGAGGGAACTGAGTCCTATACAATATTAGGTGTTAGCTTCTAGTTTCTACTTTGGGTTTTATAGAAGGTTTAGGGTAGAATAAGTCCATATTGAGTTTCTATTTTGGGTTTTTTTTTTGTGTTAAAGAATTGTTGAATCTGGTTCTAAAAACTCTATAAGCTTTAGAAAGTTTTCTTGAGTCTGGCGATTTAGGAAAGTTCTGGAGTTTAGTCATTGCTACTACTTTTGCTGTATAGTAAGTTATCAATACACAAAAGAGGAAGAACAAAGAAAGGAGAAGAGAGAAGAGGAGAGAAATCATGAAAGGCGGAGAAAGATCGAGTGAGTTTTACTGCCCCCTTCTAGGCTTTTTTTTTTTTTTTTTTTTTTTTTTGGGGTGGGGTGGGGGGGGGGGGGAGGGATAGGTAGGCCCGAAGGAGAGTTGAGGGATAGGTAGGCCCGAAGGAGAGTTGAACTCATGACCTCTTGATTGTGAGGCATCGGTCCTTGCCAACTGAACTATCCCCGTGGCGACCTTCAAGGCTTTATTAAATAGTAAGTAAAGCAAGAGCTTAGGTATTCTGGATACTCTTGCATCAGGAGATTGAGCCAAAGAGGATTTCCTGCGAACCCAAGTCTGTGGAGTGGGGTGCCAACGGCACATTAGTTTGTCTATTGCTACTCTTTTGACCGCTGGGGTGATTCATGTGGTGTAATTAGTGGTCATGGATTCGAATTTGGGAACAGCTCTTTTGACCACTGGGGTGATTTATGTGGTGTAATTAGTGGTCATGGATTCGAATTTGGAAACAGCCTCTCCACAAAGCGGGGGGTAAGGCTGTGTACATAAACCTCTCCCCAAATCCCGCAGTAATAGGAGCCTTGTTTACTAGGTATGCCCTTTTTTTTGTATTATGCTGGTGACAAGGAGCATTAGTTTTTGCTTGTACTGGGAAGCTATTTGTTCTTGAGCACAGTAAAGTAGGGTTTTTTTTTTTTTTTTTTTTTTTTGGGGGGGGGGTTGGTGGGGTGGTGGTTAAGTACAGGAGGGTTAACGTTGAGAAGCAGAACTTGTAGAGAACAAAAAAGAATAAGGTAATGTGGATTATCTGATGGTTGTGGGCCTTTATAGGATGCTGTCATGCTGAAACCTTCAAGCCTATCATAAAGATTATGAAGACATAATGTAGTTTACTAGGGGAAGTGGGTGTATGCTGATAAGATTTTCCAAAATAGAGCCTTTTATCAAAAATTTGGGATTGAGTGGAAAAAGAACACATTCATGTAGTAATCAACAATGAAACCATGGAGCAACCTCGTTTCTTAAGTGTTAGAACGAAACTTGGATGGTCAGGATGAAGCGTTTATAGCGGATCATAGTCTCTTACGTTGATGACTTTTTGACTTTACCATGTTACATTAGTAGCACTTGGCTATGACATGATTTTTGAATGGTCACAAGGAGTGGCACTTTGGTGCCATGGACCAGGCAGTCCAGGCCTGGCTTGGCTTGAGCTCTAGCAATGAGGTGCCTTGGACAGGCTTGAAATTCAGATTGGAACATCCATGGCCCAGCCCTAATAATATATGTGCTCGGGAACTGGTCTGATTGGACCCACTGAAAGTCAATGAGGTAATATGAGCTTGTTACAGTAAGACATGTACCAAATGATTTCAGTATCCTCTGTGGAGACCTTTTACTATGATATGCATAACTTACCAAACAGTTTGCCAATAATGTGTGAACACCTGGGATTTTTCTATATAAAATACATTTTATTAGTATAGAAACTCTTTAGAAAAATTATATTAGATCTTAGAAACACAAGGGTTGTGGCTTTTGTCTTGTACATGGTACTTGGTTAGTTCCACGCTTTCTCATTTATTGAGTATTGATTAACCTACCACTTCCTAATATATGTTCTACCAGAGGTGGTGAGAGTTCAGATGAATCTGAGAATGGGTCATACAATGAGCTATATCTGAGTCATATGTCCAATCTGAATCTGGAATTAGGACGAAAATATAAATTCTGTGACCTGGTTTCAATACGGTTGTCATTGTCCGACTCTTGTTTTGTTGAAACTAAAACCCATTGAAGTGAGAACTTATGTTCGTCTCAGTTGTGAGATATAATTTCTCAGAGGAGACATTTGGTTGTCACCTGGATGAAATTTTTCTCGTTTTGATTTACCACTTGCATCTTAGTCCATAAAATCAATATGGATTCACTCAAGTCATGGGCAGAATGTGACCGAATATGGAAATGAGATTATTTGGTGAAAATCTATGATGAACTAATCTCTATTTTCTCTTTTTCGTTCATGTTACTGGTGAGGACTTGGGAATTGAGTCCTTGAAGCTTCTTCATGTATTTTACTCCTAGAATTTGGAAGTGAAATGATTTCATATCAGTTCCAGACCAAATGCTGCAGCTTACAGAATTAATCAAATACTGTCTTATACAACATTCTCAAGTATCTTGTCTTTGCATCGACCGACAAACTTGATTTAATGACATACTGATTTCTCTTATGATCTAATTTCCATTTTACAGGGAGAGATGACGAAGCATCCAAGGGAGTACTAAGGGCATTTAAAACTCAGATGCTCTGTTGCCAATGAAAATGCCATTTTGACCTTTGAGATCCTACTCTTTACGTTTGGATAAGTGGTGGATGCCTAAATTGACTGGCCATCAGTATGACTTGTGTTTTCTTGGTTCTGGGCCCTAATTTCATGCTCAATGTGGTATGTATAATGCCCTTAGGAACACATTGTATGCTACTACCGATAGACATCAATGGATATAGCTTTGCTGTTGCCTTTCTGGACTTACTACGCTCAGAGATTGTTGAATACTTCCTAGAAACCTGCAGTTGGTTTTCTTCTTGTTCATTGACCTCCATGCCTGCAAACCGCCATGGTCCAGTCTTGATCCTGAGTGGTAGCGTTGAGGCTGGGCCAGATTGGAATAGAATAAATTGAGTGTTTTGTTGTGAGGCAGTGCTGGGTGAAACTAGAATAAACTGCAATCCGTTACGTTTCTTTGGCATCAAATGGATACGGTTGTACTTTCAATCATCGGATGAAGAAGTGTAATCTTATCTCAAAATTATTCCTTCACTAATACTCTTCCCGTGTATAAAACCGTCTCTAATCTTTTTATATATTGAGGGAGAGACGGTTGTCAAAATTGAACCCAAACTGAAAACCGAAATCAAACTAGTCTAATTGGATCCGAACCACGCCAAAACCGAATCTTATTGGATGGTAATTGGGTGGTGTTTTTATAGTTCAATGAAAAAGTGAAACCGTGACGGGATCAATTGATAAATCTGAACTAAACAAGACCAATAGGATGGAAACTGAAACAGTCTGTTGGTGGAGCGATAAAAATCCATTAAGCCAACTTTTTTTTTTATTATATATAAATGTAGGAAATCATCATCAAAACCAAACTAGTCCGATAATGACCCAATGGAGCCCATTAGCCAATTTGTTATTGCATGTCCATATAATAAATTGAAACCAATCAGAGACTGAACTGATATGGGCCTCTTCCTTTTACTCGGCCTACTCATCAACAGTCCAGGTTGTGACCAGAATGGTTACAAAATATGGGCCTCTGGACTGCCCGAGCCGGCTGAAATTGCTGGTCCTTTGCAATTCAAATGGGAAACTTATCATCAAAGAACCAGGAAACGATGAGGTAATCTGGCAAACCTACGACTATGGTTTCCGTGATAAATAAGTTCTTACCATTCAGAAGGATGGCAACGTGGTTATCTACGGCCCTGTAATGGCGAGACTGTGCAGTGTAACATTAATAGTACCAGTTAGAAGGAATTTTGCTATTGGAGAGTGCTTATGCAGTATAATAAGTGTTTCTGAATCACAAAAGAAGCAGAAATACATTTGAAATGCACTTTAGCAGAAGCTAGTAGGGATCTCAATAAGAGTTTCAAAAATCCAGCAGAACAGAGAACTGAGTGGTAGTTATGACTATATGTTGATTGCTATCTCATCCCCCTCCTGTCTTTTGATCCGTTCTTCTTCCTCAGATTTGTCCTGTTTGTTTTTCATTGCTATATCTACTGTTTTCTTTCTCCGATTTCTGTCACAAATTTGATGCAAAAACAGGTATGATCAGATCTGTGAGCTTTGTTCTTCATCATGGTAGACATGAGAATTCATGTCAATGTTGTCAAAAAAAAAAAAAAAAAAAAATTTCAAAACACTGATCTCTTATTAAACAGATGATGAAATCTGCACCACCCACATCCTCAAAATCCCTCCGTGATCACCCTCAAAATAATGAATCCAGATCCTCGCATCCTGATGCACTCCCAGCCATCGGATGCCTCACTGTCAGGCGGCAGTGCTATAGAAGATCCTTACGTCAAAATGGCCAACAGTCTGTTGCCACATTCATTAATCCCAACCCCTCGCAAAGATTGACAGCCCAAGCTCAAATCTGGTCAACCATTTGGAATCTCTAAATACATCACTGGCTTAAATTAATACTTTCCTTGACCTAATCCAGCAACTTTGGAGCAATACCACACGACTCACCCCGAATGAAGCCATCTCCAGCACAACCAGACCAAGGAAGCCTTCGACTCCACCAGAAACCCACCACTGCCCAATACCCACTCACAATCCTCATTTAATCATTCTAAGAGTTGGCAACTTCAATGCGTATTCCAAACTTGCTGGTTGGGCTTCAATCATTATTCAGAATGGAACAATCTCAGATGCTTTTTTAAAACATGATTTTGTAGGTGATACTCAAGACGCAAAAATCTAAGCATCAAACAAATTTTACCCTAAAAAAAAAAATTCAAGCAAAGACTAGTGCGGGATAATCAATTGGGATTTCGACATTTAGAAATCTAGTCAGATAGTAAAAGCTCATTGGACTGTTTGAAGGACATGGACATCATTGACCATGGACACTTTTCTCTATTTTCTAGGACATTGAACAACTATGTACTAAATTCACAGCTGTTAATGGGTTTTCTATGGCTCCTAACCAACAAAGCTAGAGGTGAAAAACCCTCCAGCCCCATCTCAATTGGACCATCCTTGATAAAACGGGCTTGGATCCTCTGCAGCCATACAGCCCTTGCAGTCCCATTTGGTTCGTTGGATTATATTGGATGCACATGTATATGTGCTCTTAATGGCCTAGATGCGGCTGCAGAGGATCCAAACCCTGATAAAACTCCAGATTCTAGATTCTGACTCCCAGGAAGCCATTTTGGAATAGAATCGCATTTGGTAAGTTCGATTAGATTCAAGCTCCTACGGAGTGAACCGGATTCAAATTGACTTCAGAATCCAAAGTTTTAGAGTATAAAAAAGGTGTTTTTTTGGTTTTGAAGCAATTTTTAGGAGGCGAAAGAAAGTAAAATAGAAGTTCTCTCACACTCCTCTCTTCTTCACAAAACAAAAGCTCAACCACTGCCGCCATCACCACCGCCACAACCACCCCCCCTCCAAAATAATCCTAGAGTAGAATCCTTATTCTGAACCAAAATCCAGAATCCAGAGCAGAAGTTTTATCAAACAGGGCCTTAGAGTTGTAGTTTCCAATACCTCTAATGCATTTTCCTTCACCCAAAAAAACATAATAATAATAATAATAATAGAAATAGGAGAAATTAAATCTTCAGCCGAGCTATTGTTACCTTTATCACTATTAAATTAATCATCCATCAAAGTTTAGAACAATATAAGAAAAGTACTCAGACCATATTTCCCATATGCTACCAATTCAAAAGAAAACTTCCGATAATTTAGATGGTGAACCACCTGGAGGCAAGGGGTACTGTCAGTCATAGAATATGGACACAGCAACTCCCATATATGCCCCGATACAACATAATGAACCAAACCACCAGTTCTCCAAGAAACCCCATGGTATTAAAAGCAGAGCAAGAAAATTCATCCTGAGGACAATTACACCTATTATGCAGAACAAAATCAGAGAGCAGAAAAAACTCACAAAAGGGAATAGTAAAGAAAGAAGCAATAACTCTAGAAAAGAAAATAAAGAACATAAAAAGGACAGCAAGGGCAAAATAAAGAAAAATATCCACTAACTCAGTAGTAATATCAGCGTCTGGTAGTTTTCCCAATTCCACGTTTCCCGGAGAATAAGTGCTTTGGCCTCAGAGTGGGGATGACCCTATCTGCCTCTCCCCGACGAGCATCTTTGTTCCTCTTCTTCACAGATTTCTTAGCAAGCTTCATGGCGTGAACTTTTTGTTTGGAGTCCCTATAGCCCTCTCCTGGAACAACTTCACCTGGTGGCCGTGAAGTTGACCGGGATCGAGATCGAGACATCATCCGCAGCTTCTTGCTGGACTGGTCAACATCCATATCCATAGCATCATTGCCATCATCTCCCTTGGCCAATGACCTCTCCCTCTTCCGACCCCTCATAGGGACAGAATTGCTACGGGCACGGTTAATGGCTGAAGTGGGGTCTAAACCCAAGGCAGAGAGTTGCCTTCCCATCCTCTCTGATGAGAATTTCCTTTCTTTGTCAAATTTCCTTGGTACTGTAGGCCGGCTTTCTGCAGTACTCTTCTTGATCCTATGCTGTTGAATGAGCAAACTTTTCTTTTTCCTGATCTCAGCCAATGCTTCCTGCTCTTCTGGTGTCAATTCCTTACCATCCATCTCAAAATCATCATTGTCTACCTCTTGTTCAAGTCTTAGACCCTCTTCTCGCTCCAACTCCTCAAGCCTCTGCAAGATATCTGGATCAATGAAATCATAAACATTGTGCCCATCAAGAATTTCTGGCATTATATCTTCTTTCCATTCTTCATCGGCTAAGATATGGTGCTTCCTCAAACTAGCAGAGTAGACACCAGCCCCACCATTCTCATTCTCTAAATCTCTTTCAAGCTTCCTCTTCTCTATGTCTGCCGCTTCCTTTGCTTTGGCTTCCAAAACTGCCTGAGGTATACAAGGAGGCCTTTCCTTTTCATCTCGCTTCTTTGGCACTGCAACATGAAATCGATTCAAGCAATCATTGATCTTCTTTGACTTCATCTTCAATTCCACACGTTGATTCAATAACCTCTCACAGGCTGAATTCTTCACAGCAATCACCCCTTCCTCAGTTAAGGTGCTCATGGTCAAAAGCACCTCATCACTGTCAGTAGCTTCACCCCCTTGACCTATTACCGTCTTCATTGCTTCAGCTTTCATTTCCACAACCAACTTCATGTCCTCTTCTGAGAGCCCATCCAAAGGCTGCAAATCTGTCTTGTTGCAGACTACAATCAGAGGCTTATTCATAAATAATGACTTGATGCTGTGGAAAAGAGCTGCCTGCTGGGCAATGTTATACCCACAAGATCCTGAGATGTCCAAGAAGAACAATACTGCAGCACGAAGATGAGCAAGAGCCGTGATACTGCACATCTCAATAATATTACGATCTTCAAAAGGACGATCCAAAATCCCAGGTGTATCTATGACCTGGTACCTTAAGTACTTATAGTCTGTGTGACCAACAAATAGAGATTTTGTAGTGAAAGCATATGGCTGAACATCCACATCAGCCCTAGTGATCTTATTGATGAAAGAGCTCTTGCCAACATTTGGGTACCCACAGATCAAAATCGTTCGAGTATTTGGATCAATCGAAGGTAGCCTTGCCATGTGCTGTCTGATCTGCTCTAAATATGCCAAGCTTGGGCTAACACGCTTGATCACAGTACACATGCGACCAAGTGCCGCAACCTTTAGAGACTTACATCGATAGAGCGAGTCCCCATACTTCAACAACTTCACATAATCTTTTGAAATCTTACCAATAAGGTTTCTCGCTGTGTTGATCTGACCAAGAGCAAGTTTGTAGTGGTCTTTGTTATAGAGGACATGGAGAAGATCTCCATAGAAAGGGTGGATGTCATCCAGACGCGGAAATTCATCAATAATGGCTGAGAGCTTCTCATGAAAGTTCTGTTGGGTGTATTTCACCTTACGCATATAAAACTGCCTCAGGCGAGAGATAGCATAACCCTTGTGGACAACAGTTGGTGTTTGGCGTTGGGTGCGTGAGAGGATGATATCAATGAAGTCCTTGCCAGTGGGGACAACAGTGATCTTCTTGAAGTTGTATTGCACCATCTTTACAGCAAACGTTTACTCCTAAAAAAAATTGAACACTTATTAAATGCCCTGCATTAACTAACACATTCATATGTCAACAATCAACATCCCCTGGCCTATGTCAGTCCAAGCCTAGTTTTGAGCACAGAGAAAACAACACTTTCAGAAAGTCATAATTATACAGTAATACTGAAATAGCATTTTTTTTAAGCAATCACGTAAACCATGAACAAAATATCCATAAATGCAAACACTTCTGTTTACATTGGATATGCATAAACATGTGAGAAGAAACAACCTTGTGGGCTTTAATATGGGAAAACTCTGAAACCCTTGCCACTCAAATTCAATTAAACATGACTGATCATCCTTTTGCCCCCAAAACCCCTCAAACCCATACATCGGAAAAAAAAAATTAACTATAAGGCTGCATGGTTTATATAAGGCATCATGACAAACATAAGAGGACATTTTTAAGAGTTCAAGTCAACAATTTCTATAACTCTGGTTGGAACTCTCATTTTACTGCCAAGCTGTTTTCTCAGGATACAGTTCCTCAACATCTCTTTTCCAAAACAACAAAAATAATCGGTTCAAAAGAATATTTAAAATCAAATAAGGCAATTTATATTTTCGCAATGTACTAGGGCTTACTTTGAATAAATAAATTCTTATAGACCAGACTTGAGCTGAGAAGAGTTAGGGTTTTGCTCAAGGGACATATTTAGAGGTGCACTTGCTTGATTATATTGACATCTTCTCAGCTCAAGTCTAGTCTATAAGAATTTATTTATTCAAAGTAAGCCCTAGTACATTGCGAAAATATAAATTGCTTTATTTGATTTTAGAAATTCTTTTGAACCGATTATTTTTGTTGTTTTGGAAAAGAGAAGTTGAGGAATTGTACCCTGAGAAAACAGCTTGGCAGTAAAATGAGAGTTCCAACCAGAGTTATAGAAATTGTTGACTTGAACTCTTAAGAATATCCTCTTATGTGTGTCATGATGCCTTATATAAGCTATGTAGCCTTATAGTTAATTTTTTTTTTTTCAGTGTATGGGTTTGAGGGGGTTTGAGGGGTTTGAGGGTTTTGGGGGCAAAAGGATGATCAGTCATGTTTAACTGAATTTGATTGGCTAAGTGGCAAGGGTTTCAGAGTTTTGCCATATTAAAGCCCACAAGGTTGTTTCTTCTCACATGTTTATGCATACAAATTATCAAATAACAATTATAACTTAAAACATATGACAAACACATTCAACCTATGTAAACAAATACAAACCAAACCAGTTTAAGTGTTTAACAATCAAATCTGATAAATAGAACAAATACAAATCATAACCAGTTTAGTGTTTAACATAAGATCTGATAAATGGGAAAAAAATGATGGTCATGATCTGCAATTTGGCCTTCCCAACTCCCATCCTCGGTCCTCCTCTCACTCACAGTACATATTTTCTACAAAAACAAAAAAAGGAGAAAAAACTGATTGCAGGGCAGAAATGGCACTCTACACAATTAAATGACAGTGAAATGCTTTAGTAGATGGTCACAAAAGTGGAAGAATAAGTGTAAGTGAGAAATGAACCTAAGACCAACTTGAGTTGTGGGCTTATGCCCCTAGAAATCAAAAACACCAATCTCTCAAGCTCCGTTACCCACATCATATTGGAAGGGCAGGCACAACATTGACTCATTCCTTATAAACCTTCTCAATGTATGCATATTGCTTCGCATTGGAATAAAACTGAAGTTTATAAAAATAGAATAAAATAAAAATTCTCTCAGAGCTCAGACCTCTTCACCAAACAAAAACCATTCCAACCTCCTTTTTTATTATACCAATCATAATGATTAGGGAAAATAATAAGAACAAACTAAACAAAATAACCCAAGACCTCATTGTTAAATCCATAGCCATTTCCAATTCATCAGAGAACCCAAAAAAAATATATACTATTGATCTCTGAGAATCTTATAAAACCAATTTTCCTTACATTACCGAGGAAAAAAAATTTTAATTTTCATTACAAATGTCTATTGATATAAATAAATAAATAAAAAGGAGCAAAACAAGCGACCTCAGTGTTCTCACTAACCATTTTTTAACTCAGGAGAAAAGATAAATATAAAATAAAAAAAACCATCCTAAGAGCTTACAGAGGTTACAGCTATTCACTACATACTCATTGAAATATGCATCAAACCTCCAGATTCAATGGAACAACGACAGAACAGTTATGATTTTCCACAGCTCCTTTTACGTACAGTAAAAGGAAATAAATTAAATAAAAAACGAAATAAAAATACCGTTTCAGTGGGTAACGTCAATGGAAGAAGACATGAAGACCTAGGTTCTCTCTGCTATATTAATTAACTTACACAAACATTGCACAGTACTAGAGCTTGCTAAGAAAAGGCGATATTGGAAATGGATTTAAAATCAGAGCTCTTTTTTCTGATGCAATGCAACAGAAGAATAACATATTAATGAAATATGCATCAAACCAAATCAGAAATCAAAGAAAACAAATTACAGAAACCAAACAAAATCCAACCTCCATATTAGTGTTTAGCAATGGAGAAGAGGATGGGAAGAGAAAACATACCTTAGTTAATGAAATCGACGGTGATGACAAAAAGTAACGACGGCGAAGGAGACCCTTCAGAAGGTCGAAGCCTCCTCTTCAGGTATGGGATTAGGTACAAAATCTGCATATCAAACAAGAAAGAAAGAATTAGGTCAGCAGGTGTGTGAGAAGGATAGAAGAGATAGTTCTAATTCATACCTGATTTGAGAGGTAGGAAGTCCACAACCAACCGAGTGAACTGCAGAGACATCGGTTAACTTCAGACTTCAGAGAGAGAGAGAGAGAGAGAGAGAGAGAGAGAGAGGCGCCGTTAGGTCCTTGACTCGCAGGGACGATTAGGTTTAGATATAGGCTTGGTATATATAATATACATATTTATACAGGATCGGACCGGGCTGGACTCAATCCCAGGGTCAATCCTAACCCAGCCCATTCCTGACAATGTTCATATAAATTTAATCTCTAACCCAACCCTGCTAACCCTGTCAGGATCTGGATCGAGTTCAACCCTATCAGGTTCAAGACAAGTTTGGCTCGTCAAGTTAAATCTTGCACCCGTATATACCATGTGCCAAAATAAGTAAATCAAATCTTTGTCAAAGGCGTGGATGATAAAAAAAAATTAAAATAAAATAAAAATAAAAAAAACAAGTTTCAATCCACAAGGGTCAAAATTTGGGATTCCCATCCTCTCCTTCCTGTGGTCTAGGAGGACAGTGGCAATTTATCTTGGATAGTTGCCACGTGACTCTCGATGAATCCAAGATCCACGTTCAAGCCAACACCCAGTCGACAAACCAAGCCGATAGAAGGTGTCAATTTGGACGTAGGTTTCGAATTCACCGAGATCCACGTGGTAACCATCCGAGATAGATTGTCATTGTCCTCCTAAAACCTCCTCCCAGTACTACTGGGAGGAGACAATGTAAATCCCAAAATTTGTCCCTTCAATTTCAACATTTTTTTTCCTTCTGATATTGAATAATTAAAAAAGAAAAGAAAATTACAGCTACTTCTCCTAGATTTGCCCAAATTGCAATTGTTTTCTAAATGTTTCCAACAATTACAATTGTTTCCTTTTTTGTAAGGCTGTCAAAGTTAACCTGTAATAGAGCATTATACCTTTGAAGCCATGACAGACCTCTCTGTTCTTCTGCAACTTCATTTTTTTCTCCTCTCTTCTGCAGGATTCAATCTTCGACTGCATGTTAGGGCTTCGTTTTTATCCTTTCTATCTCCTGCTTTGGTGGTAATTTTGCCCGAGAGGTTCGTAAATTGAGTTTCTCAAAGTATATTTAGAAGATCAAAGTACCTATAGTTGTCCGGTTTGTGGGTGAATTTTCAATTCGGAAGAGGTAGATTTCTGAAATCTCTGTGAAGATTTATAGGAATTTCCTTGCTTGCTTCAGTTCCTTCTAAATTGGAGTTTAGAATTTGGCTTCTAATTTTATTTGATCATGGTAGACATTTTGATAACAACTTTTATTGGTTTAATAATTTTGCTGAATTTATTTGTTTCAATGATCTGAATGTGCTGTTTTTTGTTTTCTCTTATTGGCAATATGTTTGGTCGTTTGAAATCTTGTAAAAATTATGAATTACAATTTCTGAACCATTTTTCACAATGATTGGGATAAAATCAAGGATTCCTGCATATCCACAGTGGAGGGGTACCTATGGACAGGGGAGACAATGTTGTACACTTCGATCAAGTTCCATGTTGGAGCGACAGGGAGCGGAGGTCCTCTTTTGTGTATGACATGGAGGATTCTTCTTATCTTAACTCCTACTGCAGCAGAGAGTTGTTTAGTTCCAATGGGATAGTTTCAAGGTTTCTTGTGGACCATGAAATCAACTCCAAGATATATCTTTGGCTGGGAAACCCTTGGAACCTTGAGGTAGATGCATTGGTTAACTCCACCAATGAGTTCAGCCCTCATAGGATCATGATTTCCTCTTCTTAATGACTGTTGCTGGGCACAGCCGAGTTATTTGTCAGAAACTATAATAAAGTGAAGTTGCAGAAAAATAAAATGAAATTGCAGAAGAAGAAATCAGAGAGAAAAGCACAGGAGAGGTAGATGTAATGGGGTTAGTTTGGTCATTAAAAAATTATTGGTCATAAGCCATCAGCATCTAATAGAATATACCTAATAGCGTATTGTAATTTAATAATCGTTGTAGGGGAAGTATTTGTTATTGTTTGAAACATTTGGAAGGAAATTGAAATTCGAACAAACCACATGTGAGGTAGATGTAGTTTTCCCCAAAAAAAAAACTATGCAAGAATAAACTTTATGCTTCCTAACTTTGCGAGTCTGTGACAAGGATTTTAGAGGAATAGTCCACAAGAGTCCTAAAGGGTTTGAAAGAAAAACAGAAAATTGGGATCCGGATCCTCTCCTGTCCTTCAGTTCATTAATCGAACATACACGACGGGCTGGGATGCATCGGTATACGATCTTCGGCTGGAGCCGACCCTCACTGATGATACCAATTCCCATTTATTGAATGATGTGGCTTGAAAAATTCCTTCAAACTGTGGACTTAAGAAACCCTTCCTCAATATTGATCTCAAAAAGTTAATTTATATAACACCAAGAATCACTACACAGTGAGGAATGATCCCAAATACAAAGACTGCCAGTCTACATCACCTTAGATCATGAGAGTTGATGTATTATAGAGACCAAGCTGACGATTCATCCTCAATATTATGCCAATACCTACATGGCTTCTATTGTTGGTCACATCTGGTTATTAATTGAATTTATAATCTTCCATTATCAAGAGTGATTTCTATGGCTACATATATTTCTAGTAAACAATACAAACAGCAGTGCAGAAAAAGAGCATGCTGTGCAGATAGTACAGTTGAACCAATTTCTCAGATCCATTCTTTCTAAAGATGGATTTTTGTATCCACTAGCATCTACAGTTTCTGTACAACAACCTCCAGCAGTCCTGAATTCCAATCCCCATCTGGTGCTCCTTACTGCCCCCTCTCACCCTAAACAACCCCCCAAAAAAAAAAAAAAAACAAAAAAAAGGGGGTTTAACTTTGATCTCTTACACTCGGAACTCTCAGACTCTGCAACTTGAGCGGACATTTACATTTCACCCGAGCAACACAACATTTCACGTTGCAAAACTGGACCCCATTGAAACAATAATTACAAGCAAACCAACCAGCCTGCAACAGATTGGTACTAATCACAATTATTAACTCCGAGCTGCTCAGCTTCTTCAGAAGCCTGGTTGATTCACTGATTTTGTCTCTAGACTCTAGTATAAAAAGAAATACACTGCCTACGATTCACATGCTCTCGTTTGAAATCCTGTTGGACCAGATGATCTCTATTTCTAGTGTTCTAGAAGATCCATCCTTGTTGTTGTCATGATTGATGCTGAAGGACCCGCTATAAACACCCTCTGTCACAACTTTGTCTATTTGGATTGTCACTCTCCCAAGAGTTGTCTGCAAGAAACAAAAACATCCCATTCAAAACAGTAAGAAAATATCCAAGACTAGAGTGCCAGGAAACAAAAAAGGATCTACAAGTTTACATACCTTCCCAAATGTATTTTTGCTTTTACAGAGGATGTGAAGCTTTTGTCCCTTCGGAGGTACGTCAAATGCCCATGTAAACCCTTCTTCCCATTGCGGACAATTATTGTGGTTCACAACCTGAAAAACATGAATGATTCTTCCATGAGAACCATCATCTCAAATGCTAATGGGGCAGCTAACACCATCCCTAGAATCTTTGAAAAATAACACTGGTATCTCTCAAAATTCAATTGTGTTCAAAGATTAAAACATGAGACCTATTTGAAAAAAAAAATTAGGGCAACGACATTCTGGGGCCATCATCAAGAGACTTTTATATAAAAAAATAAAAAATAAAAAAAATCTTGCAATATAGTTTCATGAATATTATTTCGGAATTCAAAAAAGTTGGTCTACAGTAACTCACAGATTGAGAAAGTAAACATATCTTTACGATGTTTTATTATCATTTACTACTGTAGGTCTGTTCTGGCACTCTACCTTTGTCTGCCGTGGTGGACCATTTCCTATTGTCAACCGACAGAAGGCATTTGTGCTTCCCATGCTCTGTCTCAAGTTGTTTCCACGCTTTATGGTTACTGTCAAACACCCAGGCAAACAATGTAACAGGCTGTCTGCTCTTTCATGGAAACTTGGTGGGCAAGTTTTCATCAGCAATTGTAGAATTGGAATTGCTTCAGCAGCAACCATAGCTTGAGCTTTGGCAATATCTATCGGCATTGTTGACCATGACTCTTTTAACAAGCATAAGGTGTCCAATACAGATTCTTGAGCAGCCTCATTTCCAGCTCTCAGTGCTCCTACTAAATGTGGGATGATAAGGATAGCTGCTTCTGAGATGTGGAGCTTAGAGAAGTTGCTGAAGATCACATTTATGGTTCTCAGGACCTCCACATTGATAGTTGCTGTGGAGCACACCTCTTTCTCCAATGCAGCTGCAAGTCAATAGTTTCCAGCACCAATCCAATAATTAAACCAGGAAAAATATGATTAGTTAAAGAGAAAAATAAAAATAAAAACAGATCAGTCATATTTGTTTCAATTTTTAAATTTTTTATTTTTAATTTATTATTATTATTATTATTTTCTTTTTTAAGATGACTGTTTCAATCTGTAAGTAATGGTTCAGAGCTCAAATCTTTCATTTTTTTCCTCCAAGCTAGTCGGTCCAAAGGTTTTCACAACCCACTTTGGATGGCTGATGTGCTCATCTTGGAATGCATAAACATTCAAGAAAAAAATTAGTGTGACTGAAATGAGGAGGTTGAGGTGGATGAGTGGTAAAACTAGAAAAGATAAAATAAGGAATGAACAATTTAGAGCAAACCTGAGGGTTTCCCTGATTCATGATAAGTTGCTAGAAATTTGTTTGAGGTGGCATGGGCATGTGCCATGGAGACCTTTGAGTGTCCTAGAACAGAAAAATGATTTGTTCCAATTTGAAGGGACAAAAAGAGCTAGAGGAAGGCTAAAATGACCTTAGCAGTGAGGGAAGACATGTATAGGTTAGGATGGGATTCACATATGTGGCTTTGAATAGAGTTGATTGCAGAAAAAAGATCCATGTAGCCAACCCCATTTAGTTGGGTAAGGCTAAGGCGAGCTGATCCCGCTATGATCCATAAGATAGATATCATACTTTCAAAACATTAGTATAGCCCACTAAACAATGTCTTAAACGGAAATCATTACTCAGGTTTAAAAATCTCTTAGGGCCTCACCAAGTGAAAGTACCATATATGGTTTGAAAGGATCTGTAAGCCTAAATTGTGAGAATCTTAAAGTGGTCAGCAGGCTTTGAACCTGCACAATCAACTCCTGAAGAAAACTAAACCATTTAACCAGCAAATTACCCCCAAAAAAATTACTGAAAATGAAGAGATGAGAACAAGAAACTGTGGTACCCAGAAACATAGGGCCCTAGAAAGACCCAATTTTCAAAAAATTCATGTTAGGGGTTGACACTGGCCAATGCAATACCTGGGTTTCCCTGACAAGCCCCATATGGGTTGCCAAGTGTTACATGGACCTAAAAATGTGACAGGAAGCAACTCAGAAGGCTAGACATAAGGAAACCATATTTGAATAAATAAAGTTACTGCTGTCAATTGACTATTATAAAGCATTGGAAGTATAATGCTTCTGTAATTTATTTGAAACTAAAAGGTGTACTTTGTAAGGAAAAACAGATTCCATCAATATAATAAGAGTGAGCATGATGAACTGATGCACCTGATAAATCATTTTTTACAGACAAAGAAAACCAAGCACATGTTTCAATAGATTATGAGTATATAAACATCAAGCAAAAACATCACAAAATAAAAGTTGTTGTAGTAAGCAAAAATATGAAATGAAGTTCAATTCTTAGATAGGAACGAGGTCAAGACCATCTGGAATATATGATGCAAAAATATGGACGTAAACAAGAAGATAGGTATGACAAAATGGTTTCAAAAATGGTTACCTGTCAAGGACCTGATGAGCTCATTTGATACATATTCTTGAAGTGTGTGATTCGAAAACAAAAATTTAATTAGATGTGCAGCCTGTGCAGCAACTTCTGAAGTTTGAGACAGCAAAAGTTCCTGTATTACCAATATGCCACCTGCTTCTGCAACAGCTCGCCGATTTGTCCTGCTGTGCACAACTAAGTTTTGCAATGCACATATTGCCACCATTTTCATATCTTCAGTAGGCTGGTCTTCAAGCAAACTAACAAGTGCACGACATGCAGATACAGAGTCACTAGCTCTAGCGAGTCCCTCATGCTGGGAGAGGTCACCAAGTGCAAGGGCTGCAAGAAGCCTTCCAGACGGTGATCTGGTCTGTGGATCCAACAAATACTGAGCTAAAGGAGCTATGGCATACTTGGCAATCTTCATTTCTCGCACCCTTACATTGTTAAATAGAGCCTCAAGTAGTCTTCCAGATGCTTCTTCACACTGATGAGATCTTAGAAGGTCCAGTAGTGAATCTATTGCACCAGCCTCAGCCATAAGTTCAGCACTTGAAGCATCACTCCTCTCTTGAACAATTAAGGCATTGAGAGCTACTGTAATAGTGCTCTCCAGTGTTGAGTGTAACATTCTCACAAGGACCACTAAAGGAACTTTGAGATAATATTCAGCATTGAATCGCAAAACATGTGAGAGAACCAATGCAGCTGATTCCCACAATGCATGAGATGGTTGAGGATCATCTTGAATAATAACCCTAGAGAGCTCAAAAATACCTCCAGCATCAGCAACAGCCTTTGGCCAGATTGTAGATATGCTTTCTAGAGCCTTTATTGCTGTCTGCTGCAAGTTCAATATTCCAATTCCAGCAAGCTGAACAAGAGGCATGATTGCATTTTGTATTGTAACATCTTGTTGGAAATGCTCCCGAGCTAGAAGAAGGGACAGCAACTCAGTGCCTAGCTGCTGGATGGCTTGAGAAGGCGACTCCAAAAATGAAATCAAAGGTTCAATAACTTGGCTTGGAGTAAGTTGTAGACTTGAAAGGCTCTGTGGTTTCTCCAAAATGTTCACTAGCGTTTGCAAGGCACTATGCTGTCCCCGCATACTGATATCTGGGCGGAGTAAAACCAAGAAAAGAGGCTCCACAATTCTAGCAGCAGCTGAACTTTTTGCAATCCCACTGCTGTTTGTTAATATACGAAACAACTCAGCAACTGAGGAGCATAGTGAACCAGGCGCAACAGGAAGCAACTCAAGACAGTTATCAACAACTCCAGCTTTTACCATGTCCAACTTCAAGGGAGCACGGTCTTTCCCCAACTTTATAAGAGAATTGATGCTATACTCAGAAAGTTGGTGGTTTGATACAGAAATCAAGCCAACAAGAAGATCCACAACATCAAATGCTGCAGCAAGCTCAACTTGTTGTTCATCATCCAACAATCTCCCAAAAGCACAAATGCCAGATTCCACTGCGGCACCAATATTTGACTGCATTAGTGATATCAGAGGCTGTATAAATTCAGAGGCTATGGGCATTGCTCGCATCTTTGAGTTACCAAATAGCACATAACAGAACTCTGCAGCATTTCTTTTTAGTTCCAAGGAAGATGAAGAAGATGACAAAATATTGTACAGGCACTCGAGTGGGTTCCCTTCTACATCAGTGAATAAGGATGCCTTTGAAGAACCTCCTGTGGTCAATTTGATCAGAGCAACAAGAGCAACCTGTTGCTCTCTCTCTGGTCCGGCACTAAGCATGTCCAATAATGGTTGGATTGCTTGATTGGCCAATTCAGTTTCTCTGATATTCTCTGCATCAAAAAGAAGATGCAGAGCCCTGGCAGCACTAAATCTAGCCTTTCTTGACCCCAAACATAGGACAGCTATGAGTTGTTTCAAAGAACTTAGTGATGCTTCATGACGAAGCAGATCAGGGTTGCCATACAAGATTCTCAATAGTTCAGATATAGTAGCCTCAGTTGAGTCTTGAGGACTCAAAGAGAGGTACTTAGTTAAAGCATCTAGAGCTCCAGCATCTGCCATAGCCAGTTTATTTGCATCGTTTCCATCTGCAAGGCAGGCCAACAGTTGAACAGCAGTTGGAGGGGCACCTGGCCTGTCTGGCATTGGTCTCAAAAGGTCCACCAATAATGGTATAGATTTGCGTGCAGTAGAACCAACTCTCACATCTTCCATTTCAAAGAGGCGCTCCAAAGCAACTTGTTGAGGGTTACGTATTAAAGAAAATTCTTCAGATAGAGCAACAAGGTTGGGCATGTCTAACTCTATGTAACCGATGAGAGTTATTAACCCTGCAACTGCACCTGAATTTGCAACAGCAAGATGTATTCCCCTACTTCCGCAGCAAACAAGACTAGCCATTGCTTGAGCGGCGAAGTATCTGTCAATCACTTCATCAGACTTTAGTAGGAGAGCAAGTGAAGGTATAATCCGCATCGTGGGAGGAGATAGAACAACATTTGCATCCTGGAACAATATGGCCAAAAGCAGGGCACTAATCCATATTCCCTCTGTATCTTCAAATTCTAACTGTGATGAAAATGAGCTTTTATTGCTAGCACAAGAACTCACAGATGCAAGTCTTTAATAAAGAAATCTAAACGTAAATGTATAATAAGAAGGAGAAAAGCCAAGAAACAAGTCGCAATTTGCAAACAATCACAAATCACAATAGCAAATCTAGATACATACACTTAAATTATTGCAAAAAATGTTTCTTCCATGGTCTGACAGCCAGAGATTAGTGAAATATAACCTGTCTTATATATGTTATACTTTAAACAAGAAGGTTGACTTCAATCTGTCATTAATTTTGCTAAAAGAAGATTTATGTTTGGTGAGATTATATTTAACATGAAACAGAGAAAGAATATTACTCATCATCCACAAAAAGTGCTTGGATTCATGTCTAGATACAAGAACAGTTCTTCACAAGACACAAAAAACCAAAAAAAAAAAAAAAAATCACACATCATATCACTACCATAGAAGACCGTAGGTCCTCCACAAAAGACATTTAATCAACTTCAGGGAACTCCTTTCATGTGATGGCCCAGATCCATGATAAGGGATGGGAAGTACTTGCAGATTCTTAGCAAGTTTCTCTTACCATAAGGAATCCGTGGCTAATTTCTTATCATAATATTAGTCCTTTATAACCTATAATCAAAGACAAATGACCAGGATAGATAATCTAAAAGATATCCTCCACCCTATGGTACATTGTTGATGACACCTGAAAACACCCAAAGAAGAAGCCATACATGTTGCCAAATTGGTAGTTCATCATCATAGCACCTTATCCAATGGCCAGAAGAAAATATCCTCAACTTAGTAGATTATACAATGTTAATAGCATCAGAGCTAAAATCCATCGAATGCCTCCCCTGCTATTGCAAATTATGTTAATAAGAAAACCATAGTTGTCAAGGCGTCAAGGCGAACCAAGGCGGTGGAGGCCTGACTGGGCGCCTAGGCGACCAAGGCGCCCAATTTTCCAAGGCGACCCAAGGCAGCCTGGGCGCCTAGGCGACGCCTTGACAACTATGAAGAAAACACAATCCCTCTTGCCACTGGATAAAGTAGCCAACCAGTTCCTAATATCAGCCCCCCCTCTGCAAACCTCCGCTTTACATGGTACCCTGTGAAACATCTGCATCAAGAAGCTAGACTCCACAAATTCCAAATCATTTGAGGCCCTCTTAAGCACTGGATCCCACACCACCTTGTTGTTTCATAGCTTTAACTAGTTACTAATATGGTGTGGAGCATCCCGTATAACTTGGTTTTGTATCAGGACTACATGGTACCAAGACATTGACAGGGAAAATCAATATCAACAACATATTGCAGCACATTGTAGTGAACCTTTACTCATTGTGCTGCATCATGCCCCATTTCAACATACAAAAGTAACAAGAAAAAGAAAGCCTAGAGTCAAATCTCATCTTTTTGTCGTAGCAGAACCTAGTCAGTTCTTTTCAGGTCCAGTTTGGGTGTGACCCATCGGTTAGTTCAGAGTTCAATCATTCCCAATCATCCACTAACCATTTCCAACCATATGTCAAGTCTTTGACTGGTGGATCGAAGCTGAAAACAACTTTCTGAATTACTCTAGCAACTGATAGACTGCAAAAAAAATCAAGGGTTTGGTAACAACTTATTCTTGATAATCAGGCAGATTAACAGCAATTGCAGACAAACAAGAGAAATAGAGAAGCAGGACTCTTAACAGAGTTTAGACTTTACATTGAGTTTCTTCAACCTTATTATACACTCAGAAGGAACTCCCCATCCATGATATAGGAATTGCAACTCCAAAAATTAAAAATTAAAAAATAAGAGCTTCTGTTTATCCAACTCAAATCTCAAAATCTGTATTCTGATAGTCCAACCACTCCATATTTTTTAGAAACTCCTGCAGACCTGTCAAGGTCCATACCCAGGAGAGATACATTCACACATAATTGAAAAAGCTTTCTGATGGCATCAGAATCAAACAATTGTCTTAACTCCTGAAAGAAGGTGTACAGAAAGTGAAGGCAATAGGATCCAAATTTGATTTGCCTGCTAAGACAACTCAAATCTGGCTCTCAAAGACAACTGCCTACATTAAACTACCCCAAAATTATGATACCAATACATTTATAGCAAACTAAAAGGTTAAAGCCGAAATTTAAACACAACCATGCAACCATAGAGTGAAAATTTTCAGAACTTCAAAAAGACAAAAATCCAATGGAACTCCTCTATGATGCGTTAGAGAATCATATGTTCCTATTACCCCCTAATGCATCAATGCTTAATTGGAGCCTACTATGATACTTTTTTCAGATATTTACTCAAGTGGAACTTCTCCCTACATTCCTGCTCCACTCCATCATCTCATCGAACGGTTCGTATAACTAGGAATGACAAAATCAAGCTGGTTTTTTAAGCTTGAGGTGTTGACTCGTGTCAATCTGATTAATTTAAGGTTTCAATGATGTGATTCGAGGGAAAACTACGCACACGTTCTTTCTCTGCTCAAACCAGAAATATATGAAAAAAAGCCATATACATCGTGCTGGAAAAAGAGGGAAAATTCATATAAAAGTGCAAATAATCTCCCTCCCTTTCTTTAAGGTAGAGTTTTTTCCTTTTTTCTTTTTTTTTTCTTTTTTTTATTTTTTATTTTTTGAGTGAAAAGAGACCCTCTAAAGAATGTGCTAGATATCGAAATAACAGTAAAAATATTAACTGCAAATTTTCCCAAGCAAATGAGTAATAGCAAACTGCTGTCAGCACTACTGTATGAGTTTGCATATGTAGGTCTAGGTTGAAGAAAGGCCTATAACTGACTTGGATTGGCAGATTAAAAAATGGCATATTAAGTGGCATAGTGGCAGACATCTTTCACCCTCCACAGAAAAATAAAGGGGCACCAGTGCTAAGGTGTGTAACAGGGTGGAGACTAAATCTAAATGGCCAGCACAAACATATAGGAAATAGGAAACATAAGAATGACTTGCATTCATTATCCCGTGCTTCCTTTTGATAGCTAATATGGCCTCTCTTCCAGAAGCCACCTTCCTTGTTATATATCAATGGAAGCTTTGGATTCACTGGAGTGATGTAGTTCCCACCTCATACCTTTTAATATAAGTTCCAGCATGTCTGTGTGGCTGTACGTGGAACCCATTCACATAAATGTGGAAATGTTGTCCAAATCACAGTCATAATCTTTCTATAGTCCAAATTTCAGACCAGTCTAACATCCCCATGCATCATTATAGAGGCTTTTGAAAAGGTTTGAAATTTCTAGGAAGTGAACTCCAAATCATCAGTCCACATCAAAAGCTTCCTTTTCTAACAATTTCAAATAGGAAAATTGTCTATTTTTAACTTCACTTTTACCCTTATCAGGTTTAAGATCTTCAGCTACTTTTGCTCCCATCTACATGACACAATCCTTTGCCTCCTTTTCCCTATTAGAACTTAATGGTAGGGCCCATAAAGAGGGTAGTGATGAAGGGATTGATGGGCACCAAAATAGATACATAGAGAGAGAGAGAGAGAGAGAGCTGTGTTCACACATTGGCTGATGATCAGTTATTAACAATTTTATGGATAAAAAAAAAAACCACCAGCTTCTACGACCATTAGAAGAAGGAGGTGTAGGTAATTAATTTTCTTACCCTCTTAAGAGCCCTAATTAATTACTTTTAAAGAGGAGATTCTATTATTATGTTTTTAAGAAGGAAGATAGCGGGTCAAAGGAGGAGGGATGTCAACAACATCACTGTCATGAAGTGATAAAACATATACAGTCAACCAAATTGCTCAAAAGACAGAAGTAATGGCCATGTTGAACAAAGAAGGCAACAAGAGTTCCACACAAAAAAAAGAAACTTTGTACCCTAATATTAGCTAAGAACAACAACTGTTCTGGTTCGTCCTTCAGCACATCTTAAGTGGTGGGAAGCAAGTCACCAAGCTAGACCCTGGGCCAACCACCATGTCAATAAAGAAAATCTAGAGTTAGAGGGAGCTCATATTCTAGCAGTAAAGATAGAGAACCAAACCTTCACAAGTTTATTATTAAAAAATTTAGTATATTTTAACAATGCATCTGATTGATGGCTAATGGCTCAATGGTGATACAACAGTCCGGGTTGGATAAGTCATTGACAATTCAATGGCTCTATAAGGAAAATGGTTCAGAGGGATGATCCAACTGTTCTGAGAAGCAGGTGGTGTATTAACCAATTCAACCAGTTGGGCTGAGGCTCCTAACACTTAGAAAATGACTATTCCACCCACAAAGTGGCTAATACAAAGTTTTATCAGCAAAGAATATTCTCAGCTAACTTACGACAAAATTATATTTAAAAAAAAAATAATAAAAAAAAGGAAGAAGAAGGAAAAAAGAATAAAGGTGTGAGGGGGAGGGGGAGGGGGACACGTAAGATGAGGATGAACTAGATCACAAAATTACCTGCATGTTCGCAGCATAAGATGAAAGCTTATCAGCAAGAACCTCCACTCCACCAGCTTCCATGACGGTGATTTTGTTCTTCTTGTGAAATGAAGAAATTATTGACAGCAACCACAATGCAACTGTTCCCCCTAAGACAGTGGCTGGATCAGGAATTTCAAAATCACCCCCATCTTGGAATACAGTTCTTTCCATATAACCTCTGGGGGTTCTGACTTCAATTTCCAGATTGCAGCAGCTAGAATTACGCTTCATCATCTCCACTAGGGCATAAATAAGAGGCTTTAGAAACCCTGATGCATCAAGTGCATCCATTGACCTCTCTTTGTGTTCCTTCGCAGCACAAATGAGTAGTGCAGCACCTCCAACTCTCACTTCTAAACTGGATGAGTTCATTATTCTATGAGCTAGCGAGACAAAGGAATTTGGATGGGCAACCAGAAGATCAGCTAAGACAATTGGTTGATCACCACATAGCCTGGACAGAATTTCTATTGCCTTATCTTGAGAGGGAGGAAGCCCCTCAGCAAGGCAACGAACCAGCGGTTCTAAGCTCGAGGGAACTTCAGCAAGAGCAGCCCATGGTGGGTAAGTGATGTTCACACTCTGTTTTGTCCTAGCCAACAGCGCAACTAATTCTAGAGCATCAGTGGCATCAGTTCCTTCCATGTCCATGGTAGATAAAGAATCAACAAGAGCAAGAACTGCGAAACGGCACTGAGCATTTCCTGTAAGTACTTCCCCAACTGCAAAATGGTTTAATAATTGATGAAGGGCACGTGATGCATTTTTCTTGCCTTCCGAAGTGCCTTCGCTTAGTACTCTGATCAATGCTGAGACAACATCTTCCGCCAAAGCCTCTGCAGCTATCTGAGGATTAGAGAGCAGATTGGCCAATGCAGCCACAGCAGTCTCAGCAGCATCAATGGATGAAGTTTTTGCCAGCTTAATTAATGGCTTGACATCTCCTTCCGCAAGTTTGATTTGTGGCCTGGCATCCCCTTCTGCAACATAAGAAAACTTCTTGGAAGAGTTAACCTTGCTTGGGCGGGACAATGCACCCAATGCCCGAGCTGACTGAGTTGCAATAACCTGAGTTTTGCTGGTCAAGAGCTTCATGCAAGGGTTAACAATCTCATCAGTTGCAAAACTATCACAGATATCTTGTCTGGTGCTAAAAAGGTCGGCTAAAACAGAAGCTGCATATTCCTGTGTTTCCTCATTTGAAGAGTTGAGAACCTGGACAAGAGATCTGAGGCCCTTATTAGCAGGGGCACCCTTATCCACGAGATCTTTGTGTGATGCCATGGTAAGCACATGACCCAACACTCTAATAATGTGAGCCTTCGAACTTGGAGAGTCACCAAGGAGCAAAGCCAATAGCTGATTAATGGTGGCAGAGTCAGCAAAACGGATAAGCTTTGTAAGTCCCATAGCTGAAGCTTCTTGTCCTTTTGATCCACCACTTTTTAGAAACGATAGAAATGCCGGGGCAGCTCCAGCACTTTCAACACAGGCACGTATGTCTTCACTGTGACAACACAGATTCCACAGCACATGTGCTGCATCTTCTCTTGCTTTTTGAGATCCCATCTCCAATAACTGCACTAGTGGAGGAATACCACCAGCAGCTGTGATAGCCCATTTGCTGTCATCAACTTGGTCTGTCAAGATTGCCAGCATTGCAACAGCATACTCTTGCTGTTGTTCACTAGACAATCCCAGCAATGATATAAGTAACTGAATACCCTCTCTCTTTCCCAGGGCCTCCCAAATACCCAACTCATTGGAGCATAAGCTTGTTAATGAGAGTATAAGATATTCCTGTACATCAGTTGAGGCCATGGTTATGAGTCCTATGAACATTTTCTTTGCATCTGCATGATTGAGCCACCTTGAGAGGTACACGTTGCCGTAGAGACTGGCCATAGCCTCAAGGACACGTTCCTGGACTAGTTTATTGTCTCGAGGCTTTAGTAGCATTATTAGAATATTTTCTATCTTTGTTGCATCAAATGGTTCTTCCACACCAGATGCTTGCTCAAAGACCATCAGTGAATAAGCAAGTGTACCAATTATATCAGCAACTGGAGCAGCCAAGCGGGGGGACTGCGACAGTTCTCCAAGATAAAGTATTAGAGCAGACATTCCACCACAAATATTTGCCAAAGCTCGTATTGCATGTCCCTGTAGATCCTGGCCACCCTCCCCTTGCATGCATTCTTTAGAAGGAGCCACTACAGCTCCAATGAGGACAGGTACACCATGTGCATCCACCACAGCTTTCTTAGCACTAGTTGATTTGGAAGAAAGAGCCTCCAGGGCATCAGCAGCACTGGCTCGAACTGATATATCATTTTCTTGACCCACTAGTCGAAGCAAAACTTTAACAGCTCCAGCATCTATAACGTTGGGGATGCTATCACTAAAACCCGACATCAAACGAGCCAAAAGAGATGCAGCATTGGACTGAGCAGCAGCATTACCAGATGAAAGAAGTCCAATGATAATATCTACCACTCCCGCATCAAGTGTAGCCTTCCAGTGGCCATTCTTGTCTCCACAAAGATTCCTCAAGGCCCCAGTGACAAATCCCTCCACCACCTTGTCCTGCTTAATTTTGAGTTGATCCCACAGAGTGGGCACTACACCTTCAGTCATAAATATTTTCATACCCACGTGATCATCCGATAGTCCACCACAGGAAACTTCATAGATTGCCTCGGCAGCTGCCTTCCTGGCTTCGGTTGATTCTGACTTCAGAAGAGAGAGCAATGGTGGTATGCAACCACCAAGAAGTACCTTCAACCGTAATTCTTCTTCCTTGCAGAGAGCACTCAGAGTTGCAGTAACATTGACTTTTGACATGGTAGTACCACTCCTTAGAATGGATATAAACAAAGGCATTGCCTGTGTGTGGGAACCAATAAGCATCCTTGCATCCTTCCTAGCTCTGGTGATACTGAGTAAACGTGCTGTGATAAGCTCCTTCTCATGTTGTGATGACATGTTCGCATGTAGCTGCTCAATAAAATGAGCAACTGTAGCAATTGTAGACTCTTGATCATCCATTTCAGTCGCCCCATTTGATTCTCTGAGAAGTAAAGAATCAATTCATCATCAGAAATTATCGTTTACAACTAAGGAAAATTTTGAATCCACTGAAAACTTCAGAAGAAAGTTCATAATTGGTTTCAGATGAGGTAAAAGCTCCACATATTAGATGAACTGATTCGAATATTTCAAATGCAAGTCTAGACTGAGATTTACACGTTAATTCAAGTAAAACATAGTGAGATCTCAAAACCAAAAGGATATCAGGCCACTCATTGTCAGTAGAGACTAAGAGATTAAGTTACGAGAGCAGTACTGACCTCGACTGAGAAGTAGATGAGGATCTCCTATGGTGCCGAGGTTGACGGGAGGGAGACTTTGACATCTGCGCTAATTATCAGCTCCAGCTTTCCCCCTGGCGTCCTATGCATCAACAACACGTTAAGTAACTACGCAAACTATCCATAAATCTCCCAAATCCTACAGTGAAGAAAAGAAGAAGATTTTCCTTTCAATTTCCAAATCCCCAGCAGAAATTTTCTTTTTTTTTCCAGATCCAACTCTACCCATTAATGAAAATTGAGAATAAAAAGAGTGAGGGAGAAATTCACATTAAACAAAAAAAAAATGCCACTGAATTCACTACCATATGAAGAGATCACAGGGAAACCAAATACCCGGCCACCTTAAAATTCAAATGCCGAAGAACTTCCCCCCTTCGAAATAATCCCTGCTCCGGCTCCTGCTGCTCCACCTCCTCCGCTAGAGAACCATAACACCTTATCCTTGACAGAATTCACGAAAAGGGGGGACGAACACAGAGGGAAAGCTCACTCACAACAGTAAAGCCCCTCCTAGAATTCCAACAATCACAAACTACAACAACAGCAGCAACAAAGAGACCGTCAATGCCGAATAACCCAGATCTTAAAACGAAAAATAAAAGATACAAGCTCTGCCATAATTATCTGAATTGCTCCATTAACGATACAATAAATTCTGTCACATCCAGCAGAAATAGCAGAAACAACAAAAAAAAATGTTAAAAAACAATAAAACCCGAACAGTACAGAGATCGGATCGGGAAAACACTGCAGAAGATAGGGCAATAACCGTCATTTTCTCCAGTGTTAAAAAAAAAACTAGAGCGAATAAAAAAAAAAGAACAAAACAAAAACATAGTATAACGAATTAGATGAAATCATCACAAAAGAAGAGAACCAGAACCCACCTCGAAATTGAAATACTTGAGAGAAACAAAAATGAAGTCTGTTGCTGTTGGCATCCCCAATGAAGAAAATGCAGCAGAATTGTAGTGGACGCGTCTCTCTCTCTGTTGTCTCTCTCCTTCTCTCTCCTTACAGTTTCTTTTGATTTTATTTCTTTCCTGTTTTTGGGTATCGAATATAACCGGCGTCTGCTTCGGTGGGAGTGTGGAAGGCAACGAAGCAATTGGCCTTTGCTGTATGGCCATCTACCCAATTTTCTCGGGATGTCTACATTTACATTCTTTTTCACAGTTTCATAGTTCCTTCTCTCTCCTCTCTCCTCTCTCCTCTCTCCTCTCTCCTATTTTTTTTTTGTCTTGGCCTTTTGGGTAAGTAAAATAAACTCCTTCTCCTATTATGTTGTCTTCTTGTTGAGAATTGAGATCTGAGAGTGGAGAAAAGAATGGTTAGTATGTCTGTCATCCTGAGTATCATATTGGCTTATTTGTTATCTTAGCTTAAATTAATCATTTTGCATGCATGTGCCTATCAAGAAGATGTCATCTAATTATTTTAAAAAAAAAAATGTGATATAAATCTGCCACAATGTACTTGTTTTTGTTCTAAATTGTGAGGTTTTAATCAACCCTGATTTTTGAGTTGCCAATGGAAGCATGGTTTGAGGTATTGGTATTAGATACGATATCTCTTGATGCCAAAAACAATCCAATATGATATGGATCCGGTCTAACATCTAATGGTTGAATGACATGTGGCTGATTTTATTTTAAAAAAAGGTAAATTATAATTGAGGTATCCAATCTTTGAAAAATGATGTTTTAGGTACTTCATCTTTTAAAAATAACTTTCGAGGTTCAAAATTATGTTAACATTACTCTTGTTTAGTAATCAATAAAAATTTACTAAAAGTATAATACGAACATGGTTCTTTAAATTTCCATGGAGTTGCGAAGGCGGAGCAACGATTGGGGTTTACATTTTGTGTGGAGGGTCTCGTTTTCATGAAATAGCTTCTTCCTATCTTCTGGTGAGTTAATGTGAGAAGCAAGTGGGAAGACGATGGTGGGGGGAGAGGTATGGCAGAGGAGGAACAATGGTGGGTGGACGAGAGGCGGTGGCTGTGGGAGCAGTGGAGGAGGAGCAACAACTTCTCTTTCTCCTCCGGTTTTGTTTTTCTTTTGAAGAGCAGAAGTTCACTTCCTCTCTAGAATCTGGAATTCTACCTCTAAAAGCGAAACCCTCCCACCAAAAGCAGACGTCAACCGTTGGATCCTTTTCAAAACGTGTGACAGCAGGAGATGCCTCACTGGGCGATCCCTAGCCTAGTGAATCCGATAAACGCACAATTTAATCGAAAGTTAGTTTATTTCCAACGAGAAAAGTTGGAAATTGTAAATGAGATACCTTAAACGTCCTTTCTTCAAAAATTGAATACCTCAGATGTAATGTAATTAAAAATAGTAAAAAAATTGATTTCAGTCATAGCCAAAATCGATACAAATCCATTGAAAGATAAACATAATGTCACTTTTTCATTTATCATGTGAGATGAAAAAAAATTGAAATTAATGGTCTATGGAATTTGCTACCAATATTAATTAAACTTGTTGAATTTTGGGTGATTAGTGGGGACAATATGCTTGTATAATATGGTCAGCATATGGTTAGTGTCAGTATCTTGATATTGATAGTAGATGCAATAATAGTGTAGTTATCTCTAGTACTTTGTACCTAATTTTGGGTTTGTATGGACAATGAAGAGCAACAGTATCTTGTATTGCAATTATGTAGAATGCATTAATGTTTAGGTGATGGGTGTGGGTTCCCTACTTAAGTAGCATTGTTGTTTGTACCACTAATGGGAGTAGATGACGACAAATATGCAAATAAGGATAAGAGACAAGGAGACTTTGAAAGGAGCGCGATAGAAAAAGAGGTGTTGGCGTAGCTTTCATTCTGTTTAGAAAACCTTATCCCTTTAGAGATTTAATAACGTGAACATTTGGTAGCAATAACATTGTCGGTAAGTCAGAATCGCGAGTCTCCCCATGGACTGTTTGAATGACAACTCAATACTTTCTTCTATTTATCGTTTGTCTTATCACTATAAGTTTTTAAGTAAATGAGTCAAGAGTAAAAGAAAATTTTAATAAAAAAATTTTAAATGATTTACCATTATGTCACTTTCATGGGTCATCATTATCGAACATATTTTTCCGAATTAACATGTGAAATGACAATAATTACTCTTACTAAAAATGAAATATATTATTTTAAGAAAGCAAAAAAAAAAAATATCAATAAGAAAATCTTAGTAACTATTGAAGAAACAATAATATATATATATATATATATATAAATATATATTTTTTTTTTTTGCCTTTTCTTATCTTCTAAAACATAGCTTAAATCTTTTTTTTCTATTAATATGCAAGATATATATATCTCATTTATTTCAAAATAAATTCTTTCTTTTTCTTTTCTTTTTTTCCTTTTATTATCTTCAAAAACATAGCTTAAAATTTTAATTTCTATTAATGTACAAGATGGTTTATGTGTTAAATTTCCATTAAAGAGTAATGGGACCATAAAACTTTAAAAATAAATAATCATTTCAAAAGAATGTGAGCAGGTGTTATTTTCACATTCTTACCAGATGGATTTTTACCTAATTCCCCTGAATTCCTATCCAAATATTCATTAAAGTAGATAATTCCTACCCTAGTCTAAGCAATTGCTATCCATTAAAGTGAAGTATAATGGGTCCACAAAAGTGAACCAAGAAAAAGAAAGCTTTTGAGTCCTTTTCTTCTTATGACCTGGCATTTTCTTTTTTTGTAAATTTCTCCAATGGAAAAAAGGTTGTTTGCCTTTTCTAAGGTGATTTTCTTATTTAATAATGAAAGGAGAGGAAGAAAATATTATTATAATGATGACTTTTGTGGGACCTACAAAGATTAAGACTGACAGGGAAAGACGAAGTCTGGATAGAAACAAAACCATGTATCATTTTTTTCATATATAAACAAATGGGAATCAGAGGCTTGTTTATTTTTTAGTGTTTTATTATTTGACTAGGAAATCTATAAGCATATGATAGAAGAAAAAAGATTCTCTCTTGTTACTAAATCCGTCAATCGTCTATCAGATAAATTAGGATACATCGGTATATATCTGAGTATCCCAGTTCATTCGATGAACGGTTGGTACAACTAGCGACAGAAGAAGATCCAGTTCCTAATCAGTTCAATTTTTTTTTTAAGGTATTAACAATCCGATCAATTTCAATTTTAACTGAGAAATCGTTGGTTGCAAAACTATAAACCGAATAAACCGTTAAATTAATTGAATGTCATAATCTCTCTCTCTCTCTCTCTCTCTCTCTCTCTCTCTCTTGTTTTCTCATTTCTTATCATCGTTTTATTTATGTCTTAATCCGAGCATTGATTTCTCTCTATGTGGGTGGGTGGATGGGTGGGTGGAATATTGTGTTATACAAATGTACACCAAGCAATTACTAATCAGTTTTGGTTTGGGAAATTGAAAGTAATTAATAATCATTTCAGTTTTGATTTATGTTCATTACATCTCGAACTGAATCCAAATCAAATTGATAAACAAAAAACAAACCGATTGACAACCTTAATTAAACGGCAAGTGTTTCCCACAATACCAATATGAGAAATCAGACCAATAAGATGATGGGTTTATGATAAACACCAATGAGATGCGGAAACTAAAACGAAAGACAAACAAATGACAACAACATTTATGTAGTTCACACACCAATGTGATATGCTACGTCCATGCGAGAAGACGAAGATTATTCACTATGACAAAACAAGATAGTATAACGGAGATCTCCTCAAGAACACTCAAAGTCGAAACCTCTCTCTCGATCTTGTCTTTGTGGGTAAGGCTACAAAAAAATGAAAAAGAACAATACATAGATCCTCTAAGAAAAACCGATCCATCAGGGCGATTGAACTGTACTGTGAGACTTTGCCCCCGCACCCCCAAACGTATCAGCCCAAACCCTCCGCTACCATCACAGAACTCAATAAAATTATCATTCGGATCGCCCCTAAATATTATCAAAACGATTCAATCTTCAAAATGGATAATGAATCCAAAAGTACTGAATAATTGAGGAGAAAGTATCAAATGTACATGAAAATCTTATTCCCATATTAAAATAAGAAAAGAAAAGATTTATAGTCCCATACAAAGTCTCCTGATAGCCTCTCAAAGTAAGCTTTTAGCTTTGCAAGCTAACTCATCAACCAATTCAATATATTCTTACTAATATGTTAAGGTACTTAAAATACAAAAACAGATCTTCTAATAAAGAAAAATAACTTTCCAATCCCAAGCTTCACAGGCATTAGAATTTAAACCCTTCACTGCATTGAATATATTTAATAAAACCAACATCTCAAAGCAATCATGAGTTCAACTTTCCTTGAGGCCTATCTATAATTTCAAAAAAAAAAAAAAAAAAAAAAATCCTAGACGAAAGAGTGGGATTTGAAACCGGCTAGACCTGTCGAGGTCCTAGAGGAGAGGGATTTACATACATATGGACGGTGTGGATTAAATCCTTTTGATCCTATGACTACCAAGAAAACCATGTACAAATTTTATGTAGACAATTTTATCCCCGCTTCGCAAAAAATTGTTTTTAAATTTAATTATATGATCACTGGGTTACAATAAAACAATCTTATCATCGTTCACCCATCCATGGTGATAAACACTTCACATTGGATCTATCATCCACTTAGGTCCAATGTGCTCTCTGTAGCTCAAAATTGTCTCAGACCCAATAGTACAAGGACCCCCTCATAATGCAATTATTTCACATTTGGAATTTACTTCTATAGCACATTCCTGATGTTCCCCATTCTGGGTACTGGTGTGTCTGATGAACGTGATAAACTGCATGATTTTTGCCACGTGGATTTTTACACGTGACAAATGTAGTTCTTAGAGAGCTCTGTCAACATTAGGATGGTCAATATATGCTGATAATCCATAATAAGCTTCTTTGGTTACACAAAGGTTGATGATGATGGATCAAGAGAGAGAGAGAGAGAGATTCTTCATTTATACATTTCCAATTTTCCAAATATGAATACAGCTTAAACAGAGATAAGGACACGGATCCACATCGTCTCCAGTCTGAGTTTGGGCGGGAAATTGGACAGCCCGAATGGATGGCCGCCACCTGGCAGTCGGAGGGATCCGAGCCCTCCATCCGAGCCGACTATCCAGTCGGCTCAGCTTGTCGACTGGGGGGTCGGCTCGGATGAAGGGCTCGGATCCCTCCGAGTGCCAGGTGGCGGCCATCCATCCAGGCCGCCCAGTCTCCCGCCCAAACCCAGGCGGGAGACAATTTCTGTTCTAAGGACACAGAATCGGATATGGAACAGTCTCCATTAATTCTTGATTCGGTATGGAATCAATTGAAACCCTAGAAATCAGGAATCCAAATATGAATGAATACCCCTTAAACTAAGGCTGTCAATCTTGGGATCAAACTGATAATTTGTGTGGAGTCAGCCAGAATTAACTCCAAATCGATCCGGACCGAATTGATAATGGACAAGTTTCGAGTAACTTGTTATAATACTTATTGGTCCGAGTCCGGTCCGTTCTAACCTGAAACTAAACCGTTAAGGGGACCTATCAAGCCCAAAAATAGAACCCAAACTGAACTTCATCCTAGCCTGAATTAAACCAAATGTCCGGGATTTAGACATATGGTGATCAACCCATCAGCACCAAAGTAAGACAGCATCGCTTACTGGGCTAGTATATGAACCCGAAACCGAACAGGCCTGAAGTCAGCCAAATAACAGACTGGCTAGTTAGTTAATGGGCACAGTGCAGCCTACCCATCTCGAGTGTTTCGCTTAGGGCCTATAAAACCAGACATTGATTTGGCCTGAACCGAAACCGGCCCTAACTGGTCCGTTGACACCCTTACCTTATACAGAATTAAGGACACAAAATCGGATATGGAATCAGTCTCAATCAATTCCTAATTCGGTTTGGAATCAATCGAAACCCTAGAAACCAGGATAGAGAGATTTTCTCAAAATTTGTATTTTTTTTTATTTTTAATTCCATGAAGGGATTTTACTACTAGAGATTTTTTTTTTTTTTATTCTGTTATTTTACTGAAGAACAGTAACTCAAGCATGGAAAATGGCCGATTTTTAAAAGGGTTGCAAGAGTCGGATCAGGTCTACCGATTCCAATACAAATCAGATAATTCATCCGATCTGATTCCGAGTCCTCAAACCATGCCCTTTGTTCAGGGCCAATTGTTGTTCCCATGTGGGCCTAGGCCAATCTATTTCTAGCCCAGCTCAGATTTGAGATGGTAGAACTTCGGTCCAGGTAATAACTTGAAAGAAGCATAAGAAGCCCAGTTGAGTTTTTCATGCCAACATATTAGCATGCATGGATATAAATCCAGGCATCAAACATGGTACTGGTGCAAGGTTTCTAAAATCGATCTGATATTGATCCAGATCAGCTGGTATCAGTCTGATCTAGCTCGAAATTAAAGCACCTGTTGCTGTCGTAATCGCCCGAGCTTCTTTCGGCTGATCGGACCTGCAAAGGAGGAAGCAAATAGGCAAGTGAAAACGTGTTCAGAAACCCTGAGGCCACTTTGAGGTCTTTGTGGTTGATTGACATTGCCAACTGGCTATGCACTAGGAGTGATGAGATCAACATGGGGAATCTGGACGGACCCTGATCACTATCTTGAGATCTTCGCAATCGGATCCTAACGTATCTGACCACAACAATACCTTTTGAAATTAGTCTCATCCCATAATTGGGCCTCATCAGTCAACATCCTTCACAACGAAGATGCATTATGGGTAAGAACTTCTTAAATTCCATCATTTTTCTCTATCAATCTCCATATCAGCTCGAGAATACATGCTAAATTAACCTCCATGACTCTTCTCAACCCAAAACCTCCTTCCTTCTTAGGAAAACACACTTTTGTCTAACTAATATTATGCAGACACTTACTGTTATCCGTATCGGATTCACATCGTCTCCTCCCAGTGGTTCTGGGAGGACGCGGCAACCTATCTCCGATGGCCGCCACGTGGTTCTCGGGTGAATCCGAGACCCACGTCCGAGCCGACACCCCTTGTCGGCTCGGCTTATCGACTGGGTGTCGGCTCGGACGTGGGTCTTGGATTCACCGAGAGCCATGTGGCGGTCATCCAGGACAGGTTGCCACTGTCCTTCCAGAACCACTGGGAGGAGAGGATGCGGATCCGTACCGTACCTTTCCAAAGAAAAACATTCGTCGATGATTCCACTCTTTGGATAACAGTTTGAGGTAGTCTAAAAATTCAATTCCAATAAATAGTAGATGCTTTCATGGTTGCTCAGAACTAACCAAACGCCCAGCATATGATAAGAACTTTGCATTCCAGAATGGCAACAGCTTTCAAAGCTTATACAGTATCAAAGAACACTGGTGCACAGTCAATTGAGATGAAATCAAAGGTAACCCTAGATATTTTACTAGTAGAATTCCCATAGAGAATCCTAATTCACACTTCAACACCTCGCTTCCTTAATATTCTCTGACAGTCCAGTATAGGTAAATATATGTTTCTAACATACCCCACCAAAAATAAATAAATAAATAAATAAATAAATAAATACAAGTTTGTTTTGTGGGTATGTTTTTTATTTTTGGAAATTTACTTAGACACACCATTGACAATTGAATTACTACACAGGACTACCCTCTCTTGATAAAAATTACACGGATTACTCCTGAAACAATGTTTTATAAAAGTATAGTTCACACCATTATGTTTTGGACGTTAAAAATTGATGGGAGAAATTTTAATTTTTTTAAGACAATAATACCCTTAGTTTCCATAAATCCTAAAATTCTCTTACCAAAACAACATAAAAGTTCACCTTTTCAGAGGGACCACAAAGAGCCGCTTGTGAATTTCGCGATTAATACCTCTACCATTCTTCGGACATCCTCTAGTTTCAGGGGAACAACAATAGCTTCTCTGCTTAGCAGACCTACTCTATGCCATTTCTGTCTGTTTTTCGATATTTGTTATCCAATCTTCAATAAATTTTGCAGCGGAATTTGCAACCGTCACGAGAATTTGTTGATTCCTGGTTCAGATCTTACCAAGAACAATGAATTTGTTATTGGCCTTTAGGATTTCCTGATCGATTCTAGAGAGATACAGTAAAGTGTGAACATTGCATTCTTTGCGAGATTTGCACTTTTTTTCCTTTTCATGTGGGATTCATGATGGTTCAGTTCGGTTGCAAAGGGAATTGAAGGGAAGGGAAGTGAAATTTTTAAACTTTAAATGAAAACTTTTGTAATGATTACAACACATGCTATCCAATTACCATGTAACTAATTCCAAATTATTCCATGTTTAGTTATTAACTTTCACTTCTCTTTGCATCCAAATCCCTCCTAATTGAAAAAGTAAATAAATTTTACATCTTATAACTATCACTACTAAATGTGTTAAGAAATTTAGGTAATTTATATAATCATGTTGTATTACAACTATAAAAATTTTCATTTAAAATTAAAAAATTTCACTTTCCTTCCCTTTAATTCCCATTGCAACCAAACAAAGCCGATGGACTACATTGCTATTCTTTAATTTTCTATTTTCTCTTTAGTTTTTCATGTAAACCCCGCACACAAATTTTCCTCTTTTTTCCATTCCTAGTTATTCTTTTACTCTTTAGAAGAGATTCCTCCAATCTCAATATAAAGAAAATAGTTTTCAGCTCTAATTTGCAAATTTTACATTCTTTAGCTCTCCATTCAATGTTTATTTTTCTGAAAATAATTCATCTTATCTACAGCTCAGTTTCATTGGAATTATTCTTATAATCTATTATTTCCTTATTCACTTTTCATTTAATAAAAATTCTTTCTCAACATTTTGGAGTTGGTTAATTAGCTTGAAAATCGTCCATAAGCCTC
>CM053271.1:93813739-94053739 GCA_028583415.1 Protea cynaroides
ATTATTAGTGTTTGGGTTGAATTTCATTCATCTTCTCCGCTTCCAGAGTTCGAAATCACCATTCAAGAGAGAGATATAGAGGAGGCAACCAATAATGAAAGAAATGGCCGAAGAAACAAAACCAATATTACAAAAACCACCGCAGACGACCATATGACCTGACTTCGATGACCTCGATGAATCTTTTGGCTTTGCCATCACAATCATGCCAGTTTTCCCCAGGATCATAGGAGGAATCGAAATGGAGGCAAGGGGCCTAGTAAGAGAAGGTCAACTATAAGTCCAAATGATACAGATAGTTCTATATAGTAAACCAATTGTCAAGAGGGTGTTTGAGTAAAATTCCTTGTATTCTTTATTTATTGTTTTTGTTGTTAAAAGAAAAAAATTTCATGTCTGACTGAATGGGGTGGAATAACAACTACCCTACACAATCATCTTATTAAGTGAAACTAGGTGTTATAAGACAATTTTGGTGGAGTTTGCTCATTGAAATTTTACTTTTCATTCAAGCTTTGGTTACAAGTAAAGGAAATGAAGGGAAGTGGAATTAATTTAAAGAATAAAAAGGAAATTTTGTGGTCATAAATTCATAACTGTATAAAAAACTTAAAATGTTATGGAGTAGGATTTGGGGAAAATTACATGATTATTCATTTTTAGATTTGGGTTTACAAAATTCCCCCTAGCATTTGTGTTAACCAATATACTCAATTTGAGTTGAGTATTATAAAAGCACCTATTGATCATCACACATGGACTATTTCACACCCCATTCACACTGTTTTGGGTGCTTTTGTAATATCTAAACTTAATTTGGGTTTATCGGTTAACACAATCATTGGGCGGGTAATTTGTAAATTTAAACTAAAAGTAGATAATCATTTAGTTTTTCTAAGGGGGCCACATTCAAATTTCACACTCAAATTCAACCATACTTCTCCGTTTAAATCCATTGTTCCATGGACCCTCTTGTAGTCTTGTTCACCCCATTGGTGGTTTCAAATAGTTTCTTCCTTTATCTGTTGGTAACTTTGGAAGGCCAGAAATGAACTTTATTTTAAACATCAAAATTTGGACCCTAACTGAGGCGGTTCTTATGATTGAAAGATCCTTTAATGAGATTTTGTTGACTTCTCATCAGTTAGGAGTTCCTTCGGCTCATATCCATCCCAAATCAGAAGAAATTGTCTTTTGGTATCCTCCTCAAGAAGGCATCATAAAAATTAATTCATATACTAGTTTGTTATAGGATTCCTCATATGGTGGGATTGAGTTTGTTATCAAGTCGGAAGTCCTATCCGTGTTACCTCTGTTTCACTGCATTTTAATTCCCCAAAGATTGGGGAGGCTTTCGCTATTTGAAGTGCTTTACTTCTCGCTGCCCTGGATGATGGCTTCACAAACTTCAAATTGAATCGGATTGCCAAGAAGTCATTGCTGTGTTAAACAATCCTAGCTTTCTTGAGGATCTCGAACTTCAACCAATCATTGAGGACATTATTTCTCTTGCAACTTTTTGTAAGGTTTGTTCTTTCTCTTATTTTTCAAGGGAGTCAATGAAGTGGCTCATTTCCTTGCCCTGAAGGCGTTGACATTGTCGGGGATGGTCAATTAACTTTTTTCTTCTCCTTTTGATTCATAATCTTTGTAGTCATGATGCCTCGATATGTATCCATTTCTTTCACTGACAAAATTTTCTTTACCTAAAAAAAGGAGAGAAAATTACTCGTATCACCCTGGTCTAAGGACCATATACACCTATTACCCTAACGTTCACAACAATTATATGTAATATCCCTAAATGTCAAACATTGTTACACAAAACTCTATTCCGTTAGATTTTTTTAAAAAAAAATCTCATCTACCCCCCCAAAAACTATGTCGAAATTGATCTGCTACCCACTGGTTTCCAGAAACTTCAATCACCCCACTAAACTGACGGACTTGACTTAAAATGTGCTTAGACATTTCTACCATTTCTCTTTGAAATTGCAAGAAATTAAAACTTGATAAAATTACTAATTTGACCTTATAACTATCAAAATCCAAATTCTAATTTGAAAAAATTTCATCTAACTCCCAAAAACTATGTCAAATTCAATCTAACCCCCAAAATTTCAAAAGTCTCATCTACCACCCAAAAGTTTCCCAAATGTCTCATCTATCACCCAAAATTTTTCCACCGTTAATCAAAGAGACCCCACCCGTTAGTAGAGTCCTGTTAGTTGCAAATATTAGGACAATAATGCCCCCCAAAGTAAAAAACACTTTTACTTACCAATTTTTCATCTTTTACAGTAAAAGTAAAAAGAAATTCTCTCTTTCGAACCCCGACGAGTTGCAACAGTGAAACCCTTGTTCGTCAACTACAATGTGCTGTCGTTTTCGTTCGGCGACAACTACAGTCAACTAGTAGGGAAGCCATTAGATATTTTTGGCGACAACTACAGTCAACCAGCTTCGCCGATGATGGATGCCGTTACTTTGTAGAAAGGAGAAGAAATCCGCACACTTTGTGCTTTCTCTTACTTACTTAATTGAGTTCAAAGATGCTCGGTTTAGGGAAAGTAGCGATTTGTTCGGACAAAGAATGGACAAGTTCGATAAAAATTGCAACGATCGATAATCCTTCTTTTTCATGATAACTCAAGAAAACAAGGAATTTTGTGAATTAAAGCAGCTTCACTACCTAAGACCTACGAAACTGTACTGCTGAGTGAAGATCTGAACTATTTGTTGCAATGCAATATTGTTCCCAGATGCAAAGAAAGACAGAAAAGAGAGAGATTCCCCTCGCATTAAATTCAGCATAAAAATTTGAAAAATGCAGATTATGGAAAATAGGAAAAGTGTGACATCTCCAGTTATAGATCAATCAGTAATACAAGGGAAAAACCTCAACCACAAATCAATCGATATATCCTCTCCAAGGAAGAAAAGAAAAGCGGTTGTAAACATCTGATGGATGCGAAATATCATTTGTTTTTGTAAAAGAAGAAGAGACTGCTTTGGCATCAACTTCATTAAAGGAGATAAATAAGCAAGAAACATTAGTTGTAGTGAGAAGAAACATTATAACAGTTGAAAGTTCAAGAGAAATTGAGATCTACTTAGAAATGGCAAGACAGAGCATGGAATATGATAATAGAGCTCAGATAGTAGATCCGTGGAAAAAAATGAAGGAACATACTGTTGTATTTTATCGATTTTTATTAAATAAAATTTCAAAATAAAAATATGTTTTGTTTTGGTTTTATCGGTATGAGGCTAGTGAAGTGAGGTTAGTAAGATTGGAACCAAGACCCCTTGGATGGGTTGAGTTTTAATTTGGCTTCTATTAGGTCAATAACGGTTCAACCCATTTGACCTGAAATTGTTAGGTTGGTAACGGTTCAACTGGTTTGACCCGGTTCAATATTAAAGTGTCTCTACAAGAGAAACATCCTTTGTTTGTAAAGACATGTTGGTTCAAAGGGACACACCCTTCCTCAAGGGATGTCTTGAAAAGACATGTTCTCCTCTATAAATAGAGAAGGAGGAAGCCTTAGAAATTGTTAGAAAAACTAAGTTTTTCTTGATTCTTTCTCTCTCACTCTCTCTCCTTCTTTGTAAGCACATACTGAGGGTATTCGCCTATATTTTTCGAAACATTGTTATTTTGCCAAAATTACATTACCGTCTTGCATTTGACCTAAGCACAACTTCGAAGTACTCGAAGGGGCGCATTAGACTAGAACAGGTTTAATGCGGGAAGCCGAGAAACTGCTTTATCTTGGAGCCAGATTTGCATCAAAACCCGGTTGCACCATTGGGGGCAAATTCTGTCTTTAGGACAGTATCGTTTGTGATACGACCCAACTTCAAATTCATTATCAATTACAGTCTTTTCAACAGATCATTAGAAGCGTGACATTAGATAAGTGGTTCTCATTTAAAGTTCTTTTCCTTTATATTTTTACAACAATCTAAAGACAGAATTTGAAAACTTTGTCTGAGACCATTCCGATATTTTACTACCTATAAAATACTATGTTGTTTTTATATTGCAATTTACTAATCGCATAAAGAATCCCATGTTATATATTTAAAAAATTAAGATGCTAACTAACACTTGGGTTCGGAATTTAGGCAAATTGATTGACTGTTATTATTGTGATCCATTTTGAAAAATGATTTGTTAATCATCATGTTCTTTATATTGGTTGTAAGCACAAGTATAGGATGAGGTGGTGTGCAATGGATGGCATTAGACAGTCGTTAACTTCTTGTTTATCTTTTTGGAATTTTGGATTGCATGAATTTATGAAATCATTGGACTGAATGTGGTGACATGTGTGACTACTTGTCTGCTGGTCTCTACACTTAGTCATATGGTTCAAGTGTTGGAACTAGCAACCATGCATTGGTTAGATACTTTATTCATGGTGAATTTATCATTTTTGTATGGGATCAAGAGAATTGGGGAAAACCCGTTGGTAAGAGGCCATATTTTCCCAAGAGTCTTTTAACAAAGGTTACTTCTATCTATTTGGGAAGAATCCATACTTGATGATGAGTTTTAGTTTTTTAGTAACAGGAAAGAACTAGTAATCAGTCCAAAAGAAGCACAAGGGCTAGAGGGTAAGAATTGTTTGTACTATTTCTGAAGTAGTATTTTATAAGGACTCCTAAATCTCGTGTGGTTTGTTGGAACCTTTTCATTTCATGAAAGAGAGGTACAAAGCCACTTGTTGATCTAGAGCCCAGTACCCTTGAAGGAGGTGTCTGTTGAAAGAAAATTCTTCATTCACTTTGGTTGGTATCTGTTCTTTTCTTTTGAAAAGTCATGATGACCAAGTGTGAGTGATAAGTGTAAAATCAGATCTTTATGGTCTTTAAATAATTCTGTTAAATTCAGACCTTGTGTGTGTTGGACTCGGGACCAGTTATTACCATGGTGCTGAAGCATGGCTTTGGCATTTATTTGATCTTCACTTTTATTTTATCTTTTTAAGTATCATTTGTATTTCTTAGTTGTGTGTACTGTTAGGAAAACCCATGGATAGTTTGAATGGATTAATGGGTTTGAATTAGAACTATGAATCAACATATCAATTTCAATTCTCACGTGTCAATTGAGATGGCTTATGCACTTAAGACATTTCTTCCCTTAAAAAAAAAAAAAGGTTCCTATACACTTTCGGGAAATCAAAAATGGGGTGTGTGAGGTTTGATAAGAGTTTGTTTGAATTTTGTTTTTATATCCTGGAATTGCTTGATTCAGAAAAGCCACCTTGGTACAAAAGGTGATGAATATGGTGGTGGTAAGATTTATTGAATCGATAAGGTATTACTAATGGCTTAGTAAATTGGTTTGATTTTTAGATATGATGATTAATCACCATGGTTATAATTTTAATATCCAACTGGATTACAATAAATCCAAGATGTTGGCAAAAAACGGTTAGTGGCCTAATTAGTTGGTCAACTAGTGGCTATTTAAACTATTTTGCATTTTATGAAATTATGTATGTTAGACAGATGATAACTTTCAATTCATAGATGTGGATCTCGGACCTATAAATGGGGATATTCCCTTGACCAATCACAGATCAGCCCGACTAGCGGTCGCTTTGATCCGTTACAGATCAGCTCGAAAGTACCCCTTTCTATTATGATAGGGGCGGATGGTAGGGCTAGAACAGGCATATCGGGGGACAGGATTTGGCTTCACAGCAAGCGCTCCCTAGACCACTACCATGTAGTTAGGTAGGGACAATCAATCCGTAGTGACGGGAATGACGCTATGCTTACGGATATTTGTAAGTAATTACATAAAAAAATTAATTAAAAATTGTATGAACTCATATTGACCATGTTTGTTTTGCTATATCTGATATGCAAGTGGAAGTGCAGGATTAGAATTGGAAGTAAGTATGCGACTGTAAATTTCCTACTGTATGCATACAACTCTTGTTAATTGTGTGATATTGATTTTGAGTATGATATTATCAAGAAAAATTATGGAAGTTTTGTGAAAAATGCATTTTGTATATGAAAAATATCTTTTAAAGAGATAAACTGTTCAAGCAAGTGGTATAAGCTTTATTATACAAGTGTATATTTTAAATCATTTGCCTGTGGACTTGAAGCACAAGTATAGGATGAGGTGGTGTGCAATGGATGGCATTAGACAATCGTTAACTTCTTGTTTATCTTTTTGGAATTTTGGATGGCATGAATTTATGAATTCATTGGACTGAATGTGGTGACATGTGTGACTACTTGTCTGCTGGTGTCTACACTTAGTCATATGGTTCAAGTGTAGGAACTAGCAACCATGCATTGGTTAGATACTTTACTCATGGTGAATTTATCTTTTTTGTATGGGATCAAGAGAATTGGGGAAAACCCGTTGGTAAGAGGCCATACTTTCCCCAAGAGTCTTTTAACAAAGGTTACTTCTATCTATTTGGGAAGAATCCATATAATTTGATGATGAGTTTCAGTTTTCTAGTAACAGGGTGGGACTAGTAATCAGTCCAAAAGAAGCACAAGGGCTAGAGGGTAAGAATTGTTTGTACTATTTCTGAAATAGTATTTTATAAGGACTCCTAAATCTCGTGTGGTTTGTTGGGACCTTTTCATTTAATGAAAAAGAGGTACAAAGCCACTTGTTGATCTAGAGCCCAGTACCCTTGAAGGAGGTGTCTCTTGAAAGAAAATTCTTCATTCACTTTGATTGGTATCTGTTATTTTCTTTTGAAAAGTCATGATGACCAGGTGTGAGTGATAAGTGTAAAATCAGATCTTTATAGTCTTTAAATAATTCTGTTTAATTCAGACCTTGTTTGTGTTGGACTCGCGCGGGACCAGTTATTACCATGGTGCTGAAGCATGGCTTTGGCATTTATTTCATTTCTTCCCTTCAAAAAAAAAAAAAAAGGGTTCCTATACACATTCGGGAAATAAAAAATGGGGTGTGTGAGGTTTTGATGAACAAGCGCAGTGGGTAGGAACCTCATTTGGAAAAGGGTTGCTGTACACTTGGATTATCTATTGAAACTCTTCATGATAGTTTGGTGGTTCCTGTGAAAGGGTGGCTGACATTGTTAAACTGATTTGAGTCATGTTATTGCTTTCTGCTCTTATTCTTTAGAGTTGTCATTATAATGATTACTCTTAAGCAACCCTTGATATTGGTATTTTATACTATTATATGTTGTTGTTATATGTCGTGTAAAACAAATATCCTTATTTTTTTGTTTTTGATAAGAGATGTGAGGGTACGAAGCCTGAAGATAGAATTGGGTCTGGTATCTATGGGCTATGTTTGGTTTTTTTTTTTTTTTTTTTTTCGAATTGAGCATTCAAGACCCAACCATACTTTAATCTGGAACCTGTTTCTTGGAGTGGGTTATCTAGCAAGCCACATTCCGAGTTGACTCAGTAGGTTAACTCACCAAGTTAACTCATTAAGTTTTTTCATAAACAGATAAGAGTTTGTTTGGATTTTGTTTTTATATCCTGGAATTGCTTGATTCAGAAAAGCCACCTTGGTACAAAATGTGATGAATATGGTGGTGGTAAGATTTATTGAATCGATAAGGTATTACTAGTGGCTTAGTAAATCGATTTGATTTTTAGATATGATGATTAATCACCATGGTTATTATTTTAATATCCAATTGGATTACAATAAATCCAAGATGTTGGCAAATAAGGGTTAGTGGCCTAATTAGTTGGTGAACTAGTGGCTATTTAAACTATTTTGCATTTTATGGAATTATGTATGTTAGACAGATGATAACCTATGCTTACGGATATTTGTAAGTTATTACATAAAAAAAATAATTAAAAATTGTATGAACTCATATTGACCATGTTTGTTTTGCTATATCTGATATGCAAGTGGAAGTGCAGGATTAGAATTGGAAGTAAGTATGCGACTGTAAATTTCCTACTGTATGCATACAACTCTTGTTAATTGTGTGATATTGATTTTGAGTATGATATTATCAAGAAAAATTATGGAAGTTTTGTGAAAAATGCATTTTGTATATGAAAAATATCTTTTAAAGAGATAAACTGTTCAAGCAAGTGGTATAAGCTTTATTATACAAGTGTATATTTTGAATCATTTGCCTATGGACTTGAAGTTGCTTGAATTATGCAGTGGTCATATTTGAAATCTTATAGCATAAGTCTAAATAATGACACTTTAGGCCTGATTGGTTGGCCTGTTTGATTGTATATCTAAGACAACAGGTATCGTATAATCTATTTTCGTCGGATAAATTTTATGCAAGTAATTATATGTATATAAAGTTGCATGGTCATATGTATGATAATTTTCTTATATTGGCCAAAGTAGTTTAATTGGCCTATTATATTTGATATGCTTATAGCTATGCATGGATAATAAGAATGAAAATGTAGGGGTGTTGCATGGTCTCCCATTAAAGGTATTCTCATTGATATACATAAAATATTTTAAGGTAGACATACCTTTTTGTGGTATTCTTTGATAATTTATTTGGTGAATCCCTCTATAAAAATTTGAATGGGCATTATGGAAGAACTAATGCTGGAAAAATTTATTTAATGATTATATTCTATTTGTTTGTGTATTAAAATTGAATTAAACTTTAAAATTAGTCTAAGTTATTGGCATTTCAAGCCAAGTGATCTATTTTAATGTCAAAAGATACTTGTATTGTTTGAATGTCTGCTTTAATGCATTTGATCATTCTTTGTCTATGGTTGAGTGTATTTGATGAACTTGATATGACACTGAGAGGGGAGGGGGTGAATCAGTGTCTGAAAATTCTCCCTAATTATTTCACTGCTGTCCAGAACTGATGGAGATATATTCTTTTACACACACACAAGCGTATGCAAATCTACCTTGCTACCACTCAGTGGCCTGGTCTACCAGATTTGCACACTCATCCTGCAAGTCATTCCACGCACTCTAAAATATATAAGAAAATAAAGACAGTCCACAACATAGGATATACGTGGTTCACCAACACAGTGTGTGATGGTTAGTCCACGAGTAATGCCCAACGGGCTCCGTATATATTCAATACACTTCTTTTTGCTGTCTACACAGCAGGGAGTATATACACCTAATTTACCCAGCATAAAATTAGAAGGGCACACATGTGCCAGGAATTCAGGTATCAAGTACCAGTGTTCAGCACACGCTGCACACCACGATTAACCCGCACCCACGGGAAGCAAATAATAAAAAAAAATTTAGGCTTATAAATTTGCCTTACAATTTTTTCCCACTAGCTAGGTATTCAACAATATGCACCTACGCTAGCATACAATAAATTGAAAGCATAAATAAATAAGGAATTGAAAAATCTCACAAATAATGCTTTCGAATGGCCAACAATATCTCTGAAGCTTCACACTGCTCTCAGATACTCTCTAACAACCTTCAATGATGATAGAGATAGATTCACAGAGCACACCTCATCTACAGGCTTCTAATCTCTTCCACACAACCTATAATCACCATGAATGTGAAAATAAAAGCTCTACTAACCTCTCATAGGGATTTAGCATTCCATTGATGCACAGAGAAGAGATAGTTGGTGATTCATCACTCCCACAGGCATGAAACCCTAGAAAAACCCTTTGTTAAGCTTCAAAACCCTATTTTTGATTTTTTTTCCACAGCTTTACGACTCCTAACGGCACCCAATGTATAGAGCATCCGAAATATGGAAAGTGCAAGTTGAACGGACCGATTTAGAGCTCGGATGAAGAAGTTATGACAGTTTGAAGTTCGGCCAGTAACAAATAAGGAAAGAGAATCTTTCCAAACCATACGTGCACCCGCTGCGCTGTCGAGATATGATTCGCTGGACCGAGAATCTTCATTGGCGTCCGTCGGATCATCTACAAAAAGGCAGGATTTGTCTTGGTTCGTCAGATTTGAATAAATCACGCCTCTGAAAATCGACGCTTATAGATGCCGTTAGATTGAGATCCGCACGCCGCCGTACCATATGTGCGCAACACAGAATCAAAGCGGCTTGTCCGTGAAAAGCGATACACCATATTAACTTACCTCCGTCCAACCATAAGCTGCGCGATGGAATCTCGACGCAACTACGACGATACACCACAACCCGCCTCAATCTGGTCCATCAGATTATAATTTGAGCTTTGACACTTCATCTTGACCGCCGATCTTGCATCTAAACCTTTGTAACTTGACGAAAATGCCCTGAATAGTGTCTCTCTCCTGACATTACATCGAACACTTGGTGGGCGCGCATCTGGGCTTGCTGGAAGGCCTGTGGCTACCTGCCATGCACCTGCTTGCGGGGCTGGCTTGCTGCATGGCGTGCGACCCTGCTTGGGGTGTAGCATGGCTTGGCTGCGGGCCTTGCTTGTGGGGCAGGGCTGTGTGCCTTGCGGCATGTGCTGCTACATGACTGGCCTGCTAGCTGTGCCATCAGCTGGCCATGTGGCTGGCCATGTGGTGCCACAACTGGCCATGTGGTGCCATGGCTGGCCCTCGACCACGTGGTGGCTGCTGCCTATGGTGCCAAGGCCCTCGGCCAGGTTGGCTGTCGTGGTGGCATGCCACCTAGGCACAATGGGTCCCACCCATATTTCTCTCTCCTCTTTCTCTCTCTTCTGATTCTCTCTCTTCTTTCTCTCTCTTGAATTTCTCTCTTCAATGCCACAACACCAGAAACACGAGAAACATGAACATGATCAGAAAAGCTTCAGGAACACTATCGCATCATCAGAAACTCGGCCACATCACCAGTGGGGTCCACATTCACTCTCTCTAATCAAACTTGATGTAGAATGCCATTTAACTCACTACAAGCCATTTGAAACACATGTAGAACACTGTAGAACACACATACGAGGTTACTCCATTTTTGCCACTGCACTGACATTCTCTCTCCTACACTAACACTCTCTCTCCTCATTCATCTGATTGAATGCTCACAAACACTGTCACATCAGCCAAGTTGCCAACAATGACAACACAAAGTCCAACAGTATATTTTTGGGCTATGATAAGTTCAAATGTTGATGGAATATGAACCTGAGACCAATTTAAATTGGTTGACCTCTCCAAGATGCCTAATTGAAACATATGGCCCATTGATATGAACTTCTATTTATGCATGGTTATTGTAAGATCCGCACTTTGTGAACCCAATCTAAATCTTTCATTCATGTCGTAACAGGTCTTTCAATCATCACCGGGCCAGACGGGACGAGCGGATGACACAGGTATGAAATCGGACCAATCGGACCAATTCAAGTATGAAAATTTGTACCGGTCGATGGTCGACCGATATGGCCTGCGCAGACTTGGATCCGGAAAAGGATCTCTGCGGTCCTACTTTCCAAATTTCAAACCGAAGGACTTTCCTAATGTTAGGAGGCTTCCTAAACCTAATCCTAGCCTATATAAGGACCTCTAAACCTCCTAAAACCCCTTTCATTGATCCTCACAAGCCCTAGAGAGGAGAAAGAGATTGAAGAAGGAGAAGAATCTAGGAAGGAGAGGGAAGAGCCGCCATTGCCGTTTGACGAAGAACACATTACCGCAAGTCAACGGTAAGTGCTTAAACCTTCCTCTACATTAAGTATTCTAGGATGGTTAGTTATGATTGGATCAATACCATGCAAAGTAGGTATTGATCTAAACCCTATTTTGCCGACAAACCTTAATCTAGTCGGTAAACCCTAGATTCAAGTTCTAAGTCGAAGATCATCGAGGCTAGGACTTGAATGGAGTTGGAAACAACTCTAACTCAATGCTCAGACCTAGGATGTGTAGGAGAAACCCTAGGATCAATAGAGGGTGACCGACGGAAGGCGAGAAGCAAGCGTATGGTCTTTCGGAGTCATATCGATCGACCATACCGGTCGCACCCAATGCGACCGATACTGCGACTGATACCTCCCGGGGACTGGTCTGTAAGGACCGGTCTACCATACCGGTCGCACCTTTCCCCATAGTGTCGCGATCGATACTGCGACCGGTATGCTCTGTGAGGAGTATTTTTGACCCAGTTGGTTTTCCGACCAATGTAAACATAAGGAAAAACTATTCTAATTAAACCTAACATTGTGTAGGACCTTGTGATAGCACGTTTAGACCTCGTGACGCGAAACGAGCTATCAAACAAACGTCAGGTAAGGGAATCAGACCTAAACCATAATAATTTAATAAGCAGTAAATCGTTGTTAATAACCATGATTCTATGGTATGATGTTTGTGCATACTCGCATGTCATCCTTTACTTTCAGTTATTATTATTGTTCATGCATACTCGCTATGCTAGGATGTGACTGTTAGACATGTGATTGTTTTCGTTTGTGTGTGGAATGGGAAGGACTGGAGGTCTGGGATCATTCCTCACACTAGCACCTTTTGTATCGTTCTGTCTTAGCATGCTTGGTGCGGGTAGGGTATCAGGGGGAGGAAGTGGCACTGTGGTCTCCGGCCTGGCCACTAGACTCTAGCTCTATCTCTATGCCATAGGGAGCTGCGTTGGGGCAGGGCCTACTATGATGACATATAGGATTGGTTAGTTGCGAGCCTAGTTTCCAAGCCCTCGCCAATAGGGGCTTACGTGTTGGTATGGGTAGAGTATCAGGGGAGGTGTTGGCGATGTTTGATCCGGACGTCTTAGCTCTATCTCTATTCCATGGTAGGGTGCATGTGGGACGACAGTGGTGTTTGATCCATTGGGCGACTTCACACACTCATGTATAGAGGTGCGGTGGCCGCCAATCCTTTCTATAGCACATTGTAAACTTAAACCAGACCATAATGTGAATGTTACTCATGCATATGTTTGTTGCACTGTCTGATTGTCTTACTGAGCTAAGTTGTGAGCTCACCCTTATGTATACACTATTTTTAGATGTTGATGCAGGTTATTCGGAGGAGGATTATGTGAACGCTTCAGTGTACGGAGGCGTGGCTGCTTTGGACGTGCAAGCAAGAGAGGACGAGCATGACGCTTCGTGCGAGTGCCCTTTCTACGTGTACCTCTAGGATTTGATTTAATTTTTTTTGGTTATTTTCTGTTGGAATACATTTGATGTAAAGATATTTACTTAAGTTTTGGGTATTTGAATAATTGAATATTTATTTAAATTTATCAATAGATTACTCAGTTCATTTAATTTAAGACTTCCACTGTATTTATTATATTCTGATTGTGGTTATGTGCAATGGTTTGTATGAGTGGACACGGTCTTATTGAGATCCTGATGTGAACCGTTGGTTCAGTGACGGTTCACTCACACTTCTGGTTCAGCTAAAATTGGGGTGTGACAACTTGGTATCAGAGCCCTTAGGCTCTGTCCAACAGACCATATTGCACTTAACTAAGTCGATGAACTGAGATAGAAAAAATTAAAAACTTTAATAAGAACACACTCTAAGCTCTTGTTTGATGCCTGAGACTAAATATGAAAGAGCATAATGTACTATACTAAAGGTGGAATTAATAGACATGCTCTAGATAGAAAACTTAATGACAAGTGAGAAAAATCATAAACTTCTATTAAAATATTTAAAGAAGTATCAAGGGTAATTGTGCCACAGGGTACAGTCCACAAGCCGGACAGTTACTCTGACATATAAACCATGCTGAGAGAAAAATAAAAGGGCTATCATGGGGATGGAAGCATAGGAGGAATAGGGTTCGTGATGTCATAGTCACACTCATAAGCCACCCTAAGCCAATGTACCTGCTCCTGCGTGACTCTGAGGCTGCGAGCAAGACGCCCTAGGTCACGACTCATCTCCCACTGGGCATCTTGGATCTCCTTGAACATACCCATCACGGTATCAGGAGGAGGCTGAGATGGTTCCGCTGCATGCGTGGGCGGTGGTGCTGGTGCTGGAACATCCTCCAACTGATCATCGTCACCCTCATCATCATCCCTTGGCTCTTCTGCATGAGCCGCATTGGCTGCTGTGCTGCTGCTGCTACCGTGGATGCTACCCTCCTGAGTAGACAAGGACGAGCCTCTAACTCCTCATCACTGATGGGCAGATTGTCCATCTTCATCCAAATGATGGCATCCCAGTCAATGTCAGAGGTCATGGTGTCCTCAACTGCAATCTCACCTCTCATGTCCACCCGTAAGCGTCGCAGAAGAGTAGTGATAAGCTTGCCGTATGGAAGGTTACTGATCTGATCGGGCCGAGTAGCCTGACGCATGGTCCTGATAATGATGTAGGGAAGACAGACCCGCTCCCCAGTGCAGACGCAATAGGTCAAGTACTGAGTGAGCTGAGACAACTCACTGTAGTGGCCGCTCTGGGGAACGATGTCGTGCTGGATGATGCGACAATATACCCGGGGAACAGGCCTCAAGTTAACGGCTTTCATAGGCGCTCCAGGGTTAAGGATCTGCTCCGAAACCTCTTGGCACAGATCATCAGGAAGAAAGCCCTTCATCTTAGGGGCACAGTAAACCAAGTCACCATCATTGGGAATCCCTAGGAGATCGACAAGCTGGTGAGTGTCGAAGGAGATGAGGACACCTTTGACGTAGCTAGTAAGGCAGAGTTCCCTGCCTCGGCTGAAGTCATTGACATCTCCCTCTATCTCCAAGTTTGCATAGAAATGTTTAACAAGGTTGGGGCGGGTAGTCACCGTGTATGTAATGATGGGCAACCACCCGAGTCTACCAAAAGCTGCTTCCACATCAAACCGCTGAAGCTGCTCTAGGTTCAGCCGTCGCCCTGACTCAATATTCTTCTCATCAAATCAAGGAAAACGGGCTTGCGCCGTCTCAGAACGAAACCACAGTTCATCGAGTTGTGGAACAGGTGGATGCGGGCGGTTCATGCCAAGACCAAAGGCATGTTTACTAGCACCTCTGCGTTGAGACATGTTGAGCTACAAAACAAAGACAAAACAAGGAGAAATTGGTTAGAAATTTTCAAAATTTCGGCAGCATAACGACAGTAATTTAAGCAAAAGCCTCGAACTCACCCAAAACCTGGGGAGGAGGACTTATGTCATCACCCAAGACCACATGGAAACCAATCATACATCAAACAAACAAGAAATTTAGGAATTTTCAAGAAAAATTCGATTTTTATCAAAACTTAGGTTAAAAAAAAACCTAAAAATGCGATTTTTTTTTAAAACCATTCGGTGGAACCTCAAATTGGTTGAGGGCTTTTGCTCATAGAGGTCCCTAAATCCTTCCTAAGCCGAAGGAAAAGAGTTCTTATGGTTAGAATCTTCCAAACTAAGAAAAACCTAGTTTTTGGGCATGAAACCATGAAGAAACGATGTAAAAAGTAAGAATGGAGGGAAGGAACTTACTTGGAGGCGATGTTCTAGGTCTTGATCAGAAGGAAATAGCTTTTAAGACCACCGGTCGGACTATAGCAACTCAACAAGCCAGAGAGGAATCGCCACCGGAGAGGAAGAAGAAAGGAAAAGTGAGAAAAATCTCACTTTTCCCGATTTTAAAGAGGAATCTGGGCATATCGATCGACGGTTTTGCCCATACCGGTCGACCGGTACCCCCTGGTAAAGTCGACCGGTACCTCTTGGTCAGGAGAAAATCCTGACCGGTCGACTATACTGGTCGCGCCATACCCTACAGGGTAGCGACCAGTACCTCTCGGGAGTCCGAGAAGTTTGTCCTCCTGGACATACCGGTCGCACTACCATATACAGTGCCGCGACCGGTATGTTGCGACCAGACAACTATTTGAAGCCTAGAAAATTTTGAGAAAAATCTTAAGAATTTCCAATTTAAGTTTCTGTTACGATTTTTTTCGCCTTGCATTTGTTAAAGACTAACACTATTATGACTATTCGACTGTGCCTCATGTGTTATGTCTTCTTCTCAGATCCAAACAGACTAATCTAAGATGGCTGACGAAAACGGTCGAAGAGGCTCACGAAAGCATCACCACTCCAGGGTGCGCCCAGACGAGGATAATGTGGAAACAGGAACTGTTGATGAGCAAAACCTGAACTCAAAAGGTACTGGTCGATGGTCGACCGGTATGGCCTGCACAGACTTGGATCCGAAAAAGGATCTCTGTGGGTTCCACTTTCTAAATTTCAAACCGAAGGACTTTCCTAATGTTAGGAGGCTTCCTAAACCTAATCCTAGCCTATATAAAGACCTCTAAACCTCCTAAAATCCCTTTCATTGATCCTCACAAACCCTAGAGAGGAGAAAGAGATTGAAGAAGGAGAAGAATCTAGGAAGGAGAGGGAAGAGCCGCCATTGTCGTTCGACGAAGAACACATTACCGCAAGTCAACGGTAAGTGCTTAAACCTTCCTCTACATTAAGTATTCTAGGATGGTTAGTTATGATTGGATCAATACCATGCAAAGCAGGTATTGATCTAAACCCTATTTTGCCGACAAACCCTAATCTAGTCGGTAAACCCTAGATTTAAGTTCTAAGTCGAAGATCATCGAGGCTAGGACTTGAATGGAGTTGGAAACAACTCTAACTCAATGCTCAGACCTAGGATGTGTAGGAGAAACCCTAGGATCAATAGAGGGTGACCGACGAAAGGCGAGAACCAAGCCTAAGGTCTTCCGGAGACATATCGATCGACCATACCGGTCGCATATCGCACCCTATGCGACCGATACTGCGATCGGTACCTCCCGAGGACTGGTCTGTGGGGACCGGTCTACCATACCGGTCGCACCTTTCCCCACAGTGCCACAATCGGTACTGCGACCGGTATGCTCTGTGAGGAGTATTTTTGATCCAGTTGGTTTTTTGACCAACGTAAACCTAAGGAAAAATTATTCTAATTAAACCTAACATTGTGTAGGGCCTTGTGATAGCACGTTTGGACCTCGTGACGCGAAGCGAGCTATCAAACAAGCATCAGATAAGGGAATCGGACCTAAACCCTAATAATTTAATAAACAGTAAATCGTTGTTAATAACCATGATTCTATGGTATGATGTTTGTGCATACTCGCATGTCATCCTTTACTTTCAGTTATTATTATTATTCATGCATACTCGCTATGCTAGGATGTGCCTGTTAGGAATGTGATTGTTTTCGTTGGTGTGTGGAATGGGAAGGACTGGAGGTCTAGGATCATTTCTCACACTAGTACCTTTCGGATCGTTCTGTCTTAGCATGCTTGGGGCGGGTAGGGTATCAGGGGGAGGAAGTGGCACTGTGGTCTCCGTCCTGGCCACTAGACTCTAGCTCTATCTCTATGCCGTAGGGAGCTGCGTTGGGGCAAGGCCTACTGTGATGACATATAGGATTGGTTAGTTGCGAGCCCAGGCAAGCCCTCACCAATAAGGGCTTACGTGTTGGTATGGGTAGAGTATCAGGGGAGGTGTTGGCGGTGTTTGATCCGGACACCTTAGCTCTATCTCTATTCCATGGTAGGGTGCATGTGGGACGACAGTGATGTTTGATCCATTGGATGGCTTCACATACTCGTGTATAGAGGTGCGGTGGCCGCCAATCCTTTTTATGGCACATTGCAAACTTAAACCAGACCATAATGTGAATGTTACTCATGCATATGTTTGTTGCACTGTCTGATTGTCTTACTGAGCTAAGTTGTGAGCTCACCCTTGTGTATACACTATTTTTAGATGTTGATGCAGGTTATTCGGTCGAGGATTATGTGAATGCTCCAGTGTACGGAGGCGTGGCTGCTTTGAACGTGCAAGCAGGTGTAAGCACCCCATTTTTACCATCCCCAGCCAAACAGAACTTTATTGGTGTATAGGCAGTAAGAGAGCGGAGGGGGATGAAAATTTAAAAAGTACAAGGGAGGCGAGTGAAACTCTCTCAAACCAATAATCGATCAATTCCTCTGTGCTCTCTATGGTGTTCTAGGCTGAACCAGAGTGTCCCCAATGTACAAGAGTCTTGGTGGGCATATTCAGAAGGGTTACGGGTCAATTCAAGGATTGGATGCTAAGCGGTGATTTCAAAACTGATTTTGGTGGGCCCTACAGCAAGGTCATGAAAATACCTTTGAAATGATACCAGAATCACTCAATTCCGATATCAAACGAAGAAGATGTCGCAATTTTAGTCGGATTGAAATTGGCTTATTAAATCCAAGGGCTTTTCTGTAAATTATCATAAATTAAGGATTTATTGGGCAAATTATCGTGATTTAAATCGATCGGACTTCATTCGACCATATCTTGATCGTCCGACATCCAAATCTGACGATTCAAGCGTCACTGTGCTCCATTGTCTGTCCTCTTCAAAATGGACGTAAAGAATTTTGGGTAGAAGCCACCAGCGGGTCCCATGCAAAGTTGCCGATTGGATTATCGTCAAAACTCCAATTCTTCATATCTTGATCATCTGAAGTCCGAATCAGGCGATTCAAGCGCCACTGTGCTCCATTGTCCGTCCTATTCAAAGTGAACGTAAAGAATTTTGGACGGAAGCCGCCAACGGGTTCCATGCAAAGTTGCCAGTAGGATTATCGTCAAAAAAACTCTAATTCTTCATATCTCGATCATCCGAAGTCCGATTCAGGCGATTCAAGTGTCAGTGTGCTCCATTATCCGTCCTTTTCGAAGTGAACGTGGAAAATCTGAGACAGAAGCCGTCGAAATTTTTCATGCGAAATTACAAGCTGAGAGGATCTATAATAGAGAGAGAAATCAATCCAGTCCATTCTTACTCAGCCCAACCCAGCTCAAGCCCAATTTAGTCCAACCCCGTCTGTCACACCCCAATTCTGATCCAACCAGAATGGTGTGAGTGAACCGTCATCGAACCAACGGTTCACACCAAGATCTCGAATAGGCCGTGTCCACTCATACAAACCCTTACACATAACCACAATCAGAATATAAATATACAGCAGAAGACTTTAAATAGAATGAACTGAGTATCTATTGATAATTTAAATAAATATCCAATTATCCAAATTCAAACACATAAAATAATATCCGTACATCCATTTAATCCAACCGAAAATAACTGAAAGAAATAAAGAAAACGAATCAAAGGTACACGCAGAAAGGGCACTCGCATGAGGCGTCATGCTCGTCCTCTCCTGCCTGTACGTCCAGAGCAGCCACACCACCGTACGCCGGAGCGTTCATATAGTCATCCACGGTGTAACATGCATCAACATCTAAAAACAATGTACGTACAAAGGGTGAGCTACCAACACAGCTCAGTAAGACAATCAGACAGTTTCACAAGATTATGCATGAGTAACAATCAATTTTATGCCGTGGTCTGGTTTTAAGTTTGCAATGTGCTATAGAAAGGTTTGGTGGCCCCCGCACCTCTATACACGAGTGTGTGGCACCTCATGGATCACACCCCCATTGGCCCACATGCACCCATCATGGAATAGAGATAGAGCTAAGATACCCACGTACCTCCCCTGATACTCTACCCATACCAATACCTAAGCCCCTACTGGCCAGGGCTCGCAAACTGGGCTCGCAACTAACCAATCCTATATGTCATTAATGTACGCTCTATCCCAGCACAGCCGTCTACGGCATAGAGATAGAGCTAAGGCATTCCCACACCTCCCCTGATGCCCTATCCGTAACTAACTCACTAGGACAGAACAATACGCAGGTAGACCCTATCCCAACATAACTCCCTACGGCATAGAGATAGAGCTAAAGCATCGTGGACAAGCCAGCGTCGACTCGGAGACCACAGTACCACATAACAATGGTCGGGACAACATCAATATCGGAGACACCGTACCACGACCTTCCCCTGATGCCCCACCCGTACCGAGCATGTTAAGACAGAATACTACAAAAGGTGTTAATGTGAAGAGCGATCCCAGGCCCATGCCCCATTCCACACACTAACAAAAACAATCACATGCCTAACAATCACATCCTATCAATGCATTAACAGTAATAATAACCGAAAGTAAAGGATGGCATGTGAATATGCACAAACAACACATCTCATATAATCAAGTGATTAACAACAATTTACTGTCCCTTAATTATTAGGTTTAGGTCAGATTCCCTTACCTGACGCTCGTTCGATAACTTGCTCCACGTCGCAAGATCCAAACAATAAGTCACAAAGTCCTACAATATTATTAGGGTTTCATTAAAATAACATTCCTAGAGTTTCATGTTGGTCGGAAACCAACAGGGTTACAAATACCCTCATAGAGCTGATCGGTGGCAACATACCGGTCACAGCTCTGTGGGGAAGACTGGCGACCGGTATGGTCAGCCGGTCCCCACAGACAACCTCCTGAGAGATAGCGGTCGCAACATACCGGTGGCACTATGTGCAACCGGTATAGTCGACCGGTATGTCTCCGGAAGACCATACATGGGTTTTTCGACTACCGTCGATCATCCTCCATGGATTTTCAGGGTTTCTCCTATCCATTCTAAATCTAGGCTTGGAGTTAGAGTTATTCCCAACTCATTCAAGTCTTATTTCGATGAATATCATCTCGAAACTCAAATCTAGGGTTTGACGGCAACATAGGGTTTATTGGCCAATTTAGGGTTTTAGATCAATACCTACTTTGCATGGTATTGATCCACCCACACAAGTAACCTAGGGTAAGAATATGGATTCAAACACTTACCGTTGACTGGCGTAATGAGAGCGTCGTCGAACTGTAATGGCGGCACCTCCTTCTTCTTCCTAGCCCCTTCTCCTTTCCAAGCTCTTTCTCTTCTCTAGGGTTTGTGAGAGACAATGGAAAGGATTTGGAAAGGCTTAAGGGTGTATTTATAGGCTAGAAATAGGGTTTAGCAACCCTACTAGGATTAGGAAACTTCTAGGATTCGAAATCAAGAAAGCGGGACCCGCAGAGACTAATTTCCAGATTCCCGCACATAGCTGTGCAGGCCATACCGGTCGACCGGTACCATAGACCGGTATACCTAAAATCAGGTATAATTGGTCGACTTCGGTCCGATTTTGTACCTGTTTGTTATCCGCTTGCCCCGTCTGGCCCGGTGATGATCGGACGACCTGTCATGACACAAAACCAAGGTTTAGACCGGGTTTTCAGAGTGCGGGTCTTACACCGTCGAACTCAACCAGTCCAGCCTGACCCAACCCGAACCGGCCCAGATCGAGTCAGATCGGCCCATGTGTATGCACTTTATGTATTTGTTATATATATTTTATATACTATATACATTTATATATTATATAATAATATATGTTTTATATATGTTATATTATATATACTTTTATATTTTATATATATAAAGAGAGGGAATGGGAATCCAACAAGGCAAGAGAGAGAAAGAGAGAGAGAGAGAGAGAGAGAGAGAGAGAGAGAGAGAGAGAGAATGGGAAGAGAGAAGAAGAATCCTATTCTCTTCCACTTCTTGAACCTCCATGCCCCTAAATCCCTCCACCTCTTGAGCCATAAATCCCTCCACCTCTTGAGCCATAAATCCCTCCATTTCTTGAGCCATCCCTCCACCATGAGACCTCCTCCTTGAACCCTTTTCCCCTCCTTCTTGAGTCCCACCATGACAACTCCTTTTTGAACCACCATGACACCTCCTTCTTGAGCCCCTAAATCCCTCCACCTCTTGAACCCTAAATCCCTCCACCTCTTGAGCCATAAATCCCTCCACTTCTTGAACCTCCATGCCCTTAAATCCCTCAACCTACATGCCCTTAAATCCCTCAACCTCCATGCCCCTAAATCCCTTCCACATCTTGAGTCATAACCCATCACCTCATCTTCTTGAGCCTTCCACTTTAGCCATCCCCCAAAACCTATAATTAGTCCCTTAGCTACCCTAAACCACCTCCATTTGACACCTACCAACTCCCTCAAGCCACCTCCTTCTTGAGCTCAACACCTTTTCCATCCCATGACCACACTTCCTTGAGCCCAACTCCAGCATACATCATCTTCTTGAGCCATGCTCAAGCAACCAAGGGCCATCTATAAAAGGAGCACCCATCTAACCACTTGAGGGATGAAAAAAAGGGGGAGGGAGAAAAGAAAGAGGGAGAAACGCTAGAAAAAAAAAGAGGAGAATAGAAGTGAGTTAGAAAAAAAAAGAAAGGGAGAGAGAAGAGATATTGGAATCAAGAGGGGAGATTGAGGAAAAGAGAGAAAGGAAAGGAGGAAAGGAGGAAAGAAAGAGGGAAAGCTTGCCATCGATCGTCTCCAACCATCATCAAAGGCTCCACCCCAGTGTTGGGGACAAGGTTGGTACCTCAAACCTTATTTTGATAGCATTCATGAAGCTCAAATAATCAAAAAAAATTGTCTAAATATGCCTATTTCGATAATCATGATCTTCAAATGCTATATGGCATGTGTGTCAATACCATGATGTTCATGTTTGATGTGATTTAATATTGGCCATCAATCTTGGATAAGTTAAATCTATCCCATTGATTATAAATTTTAATGTGATGAAATATGGGCCATTGGATGTTAATTTGGACCGTTGGATCAACATCATGAGTGATTTAAATGATCTAAAGCATCAGATTATCATTTCAAATGATTTCAACCGTTAGATCTTCACCATGAGTGATTTTGAATGATTTCAACCGTTGGATCTTTATTGTGAGTGATCTTGAATTTATTTCAACGTTGGATCTTCATTATGGGATTTTGATCTTGAATGATTTCAATCGTTGGATCTTCATTGTGAATAATTTTGAGGTGATGAAGTATGGGCCATTGGATGTTGATTTGGATCGTTAGATCTTCACTGTGAGCGATTTAAATGATCTAAACCATTAGATTGTCATTTCAATTGATTTCAACCTTTAGATCTTCACTGTGAGTGATTTTGAATGATTTCAACCGTTGGATCTTTATTGTGAGTGATCTTGAATTTATTTCAACGTTGGATCTTCATTGTGGGATTTTGATCTTGAATGATTTCAATCGTTGGATCTTCATTGTGAATAATTTTGAGGTAATTAAGTATGGGCCATTGGATGTTGATTTGGACCGTTAGATCTTCACTGTGAGCGATTTAAATGATCTAAACCATTATATTTTTATTTCAATTGATTTCAACCTTTAGATCTTCACTGTGAGTGATTTTGAATGATTTCAACCGTTGGATCTTTATTGTGAGTGATTTTGAATTATTTCAACGTCGGATCCTCATTGTGGGTGTTTTAAAGGAATCTGAATGGTTGGATTATGATATTTAATGATTTGAACCGTTGGATTTTCATTGTGAGTGATATTGAGGGATTTAAACCATTGGATCTTGATCATGAGTATTTTTGGTAAACCTGAACGGGTGGATTATCATGATGAGTGATCTGAACCGCTAGATTATCTTTTGTGAGATCTAAACCATAGGTCTTAGCTATTTTGATGATATATGAGTCATTGATCATGATTATAACTTGATGTGAGATCTGAGCCGTTGATCTTGGTTGTTTTGATGAAATCTAAGTGTCGATCATGATCATCATTTTTTTGAAGAGATATAACCGTTAGATTGAGGATCTGATATTGCCTATGTTGTTGTATCCATGCATCTATCATGTTCCCTTGATTACGCTGTCTTATTATGCACTACCATGTTTGGGATGCTTACAATGCTAGCTTTGTGCACACTGCCATGCTGATTTGTTGTTGTATGCTATGTTTGAATGATGCTTATGCCGGCAAGAACTTACTTTTCGCTACACCCTAGTCGAACTGTCGTGCATGTACACTGATAGAAGACACTCCTAGGTGTGGGGACGTGCATGTAGGCACCCACATTCATGGGAAGGGCAATAATGGGAAAATGATAAAAGTCTTAATCAAGAATCATGAAGCCTAGCTAAACACAATTCCAAAATTAGGATTGTAAGTTACAAGGGTAATTTAGGACGATCCATACCCCTCAGTTCATTTTCCTAGGATGCAGAATCTAGATAGGTGTAATATGAATCCAACCTTGATCATCTAGGATCGTCCGGCTGGACCGTCCATATTCTGACCCAAGCGGGTCATCCAAAATCCATCTCTTTCGAACTACGCGGATCCTGATTCTCAGGTCAATACCCTGAGATACGTAGGTAGTTTGGGAAAGAGACCCAAATACGGACTCATACTCCAATCTTGTAAAATCATTCCATATCCTGGTCTCCTTGCTTTGCAAGGCTCGATCCCGAAGTCGTACTTGCGAGTACACACCCTTAGCCTTGCGAGGCCCTATCTTGAAGTCGTGCTTGCGAGCATGCACCCCCTTAGCCTTGCGAGGCTCAATCCAGAAGCCGTACTTGCGAGTACGCACCCTTAGCCTTGCGAGGCTCTATCATGAAGTCGTACTTGCGAGTACGCACCCTTAGCCTTGCGAGGCTCAATCCCGAAGTCGTGCTTGCGAGTACGCACCCTTAGCCTTGCGAGGCTCTATCTTGAAGTCGTGCTTGCGAGCATGCACCCCCTTAGCCTTGCGAGGCTCTATCTTGAAGTTGTACTTGCGAGTACGCACCCTTAGCCCTGCGAGGCTCTATCTTGAAGTCGTGCTTCCGAGCACGCACCCCCCTTAGCCTTGCGAGGCTCAATCCCGAAGCCGTACTTGCGAGTACGCACCCTTAGCCTTGCGAGGCTCTATCTTAAAGTCGTGCTTGCGAGTACGCACCTTAGTTTTGCGAGACTATCCCACACCCTACTCCCTGAGAGTACAAATCTGACTCCCTGAGAGCCACACTCTACTCCCTGAGAGCCACACTCTACTCCCTGAGAGACATACCCTAGCCCTTGAAGTTACCCAATCCACCCAAAAAACGAACTACGTTGTACCTGATTTCCAGGACCTCTGGAATACGTAGGCAACTTGGAGGACTCTCCAAGTACGGTACCCCATCTTAGTATCCTTAGATCCCCCACATCCATATCCATTTCCAAATCCATCTTCACTTCAATCCATATTTAGGCTATCTCTAGATTCAATCTCAATCATCATCAAGCATAAACTTCAACTTGAACAAATTGAATCTAAGAAAACTTAATCATAATCCACATCCATAAACTTTAATCACTTTCCGTTTCGAACTATATTTTTGGACTTGATTTCCAGGATTGGAATACATAGGCAATTTGAGACGTTTTGGGCATCTCAGATTCAGTCTATCACTGAACCATCTTTGGTTCGGTTCATTGTATATTATTTTATTTGTTTTCTTACTTCGAGAACATGTTTGGCTGAAATTAAGCTAGAAGAACTTAGCAACTTGGCATAGGATCCCCCATGAGCCCTAGTCATCATCCATTGACCATGAACAGTCAGAACCATAGAGTCTAAGGAAAGAAGAATCACATAGGAGGCCGATTTTCGGATCGGGTAGGTTTGGGTGCCTAACACCTTCCCAAACTGTACCTTGAACGCTTACCCGTTCTCTGATAGACCAAAGCCAATATGTTGGGTCATGAGTCAATAGAAGTCTTATCTCAGGATGAGGCTACATTTTAGGTCCTAGACCTTAATCTAGGTGGCGACTCCAAATCATTTCACCGTCCATTCAGCGTAGGTGGACATTTGTCCTCACAGTGGCGACTCCGCTGGGGACTCTACGTTCAGACTCTTGATTTACTTTCCTTACACTGACATTGGATGCTAGATCTAGGGCTACTATATTTATGATTGTACATATTGTTTTGGGGGGTTTGGGTTCAGTTACACATCGTGCTATTAGCCAACCCGGGTCCTCATGCATATGGGATCGCCCGCTAGGTGAAAAGCACAACCTTGACACGTACCTTGTAAAAGTTTCGACTGTGGAGAGCCTCTGACATTTGTTTCTCGGGTCCACCCGGGGAGGCGTTATACTTCTCTATGTCGTTTGATATTTTGCAAAATGGTATATCAAAAGGAATCGAGGGGCCCATGATTCACCGTGTAGACGGGAATAGGTCCACTCCTCCTCATCAAGGTAGCCTTTGCCGGTCCTAACCCAGAGTGAGCCACATGCGTGTTATTTTTGGTTCATCCCCGAACTGACAGAATGACCATGATGGATAAGGCCTCGAGAGAGTGGAGTTGGCATAAAGAACTTGCTGAAGATAATTTTTTTTCCTAAGGAAGGTCAACTTGCATCTCTTTTTCCAAATGGTGATAGTAAAGCATGTGCCCAAGTTTGTCGAATGTGGCTATTCAGTGCTGAGGTACAGATGGCCCACATGTTCAAGAAGGTTTCGTCTCTCTCCGTTATGAGTGGCAAAAATGTGCTTCTTTGTCTTTACCCTCAATTGATACAATCTCGGGTAAAGAGGGGTATCTGTAAGCACCCCATTTTTGCCCTTCCCAGCCAAACAGAACTTTATTGGTGTATAGGCAGTAAGAGAGCGGAGGGGGATGAAAATTTAGAAAGTACAGGGGAGGCGAGTGAAACTCTCTCAAACCAATAGTCGATCAATTCCTCTATGCTCTCTATGGTATTGTGGGCTGAGCCAGATTGTCCCCAATGTACAAGAGTCTTGGTGGGCATATTCAGAAGGGTTGCGGGTCAATTCAAGGTTTGGATGCTAAGCGGAAATTTCAAAGCTGATTTTGGCGGGCCTTACAGCAAGGTCATGGAAATACCTTCGAAATGATACCAGAATCACTCAATTCCGATATCAAACGAAGAAGATGTCGCGATTTTAGTCGGATTGAAATTGGCTTATTAAATCCAAGGGATTTTCTGTAAATTATCATAAATTAAGGATTTATTGGGCAAATTATCATGATTTAAATCGATCGGACTTCATTCTTCATATCTCGATCATCCGAAGTCCGAATCAGACGATTCAAGTGCCACTGTGCTCCATTGCCAGTCCTCTTCAAAATGGACGTGAAGAATTTTGGGCAGAAGCCGCCAGCGGATCCCATGCAAAGTTACCGGTAGGATTATCGTCGAAACTCCAATTATTCATATCTTGATCATCCGAAGTCCGAATCAGACGATTCAAGTGCCACTGTGCTCTATTGTCTGTCTTCTTTAAAGTATACGTAAAGAATTTTGGGTAGAAGCCGCCAGCGGGTCCCATGCAAAGTTGCTGGCCGAATTATCGTCGAAGCTTCAATTCTTCATATTTTGTTCATCTGACGTCCGAATCAGACGATTCGAGCACCAGTGTGCTCCTCTGTCCGTCCTCTTCAAAGTGGACGTGGAAAATCTGAGGCAGAGGCCGTCAAAATTTTTCATGCGGAATTGCAAGCTGAGAGGACTCATAATAGAGAGAGAAATCAACCCAGTCCATTCTTACTCAGCCCGACCCAGCTCAAGCCCAATTTATTCCAACCCCGTCGAACTCAATCAGTTCAGCCTGACCCAACCCAGACCGGCCCAGGTCAAGTCGGGTCGGCCCATGTGTATGTACTTGTTATATATATATATATACATTTATATATTATATAATATATGCTTTATGTTATATTATATATATATATTTTTTTATATATTATATTATTATACTATTTATACTATATTATACTATATTATAGTATTATATATATATATATATGTATGAATATAGTCGATCAAGAGGAATCCGATAAGAGAGAGAGAGAGAGAAAGAGAGAGAGAGAGAGAGAGAGAGAGAGAGAGAAGAGAGAGAGAGAGGAAGGAAAAGAGAGAGGGAGAGAGAGACAAAGAGAGGAAGAGAGAGAGAGAGAGAGAGAAGAACCGAAAAAAAAGGAGAATTCGGTGGAGGGAAAGAGGGAGGTGTTGCCACCTCCATATTTCCCATGCCCCCTCCCACTTCTCCTTCATCAAGTCACAGTCGTGCACCTCCTCCTCTCCTTGAGCCCCTTGCCACCTCCTCCTCTCCTTGAGCCCCACTCCAAGCCGCCACAGCCCCTTGCCTCTCACCCAACTATCATGCCACCCGCCATGAGCCCACGCCCCCAGCCGCCTCCTCCTTCTCCATGCCCCTACTCACCCCCATGACCGCCACCTATTTGTCTTGAACCCAACCCCAGCAATAAAATCCGGAGAAGGGAGAGAGAGAGAAAGAGAGAGAGAGAGAGAGGAAGAAAGAGTGGGAGAAGAGAGAAGTGGAGCGGCAAGACCATGCCGCCACCTCACTCCTCTCCTTGAGCCCAACCAAGCCTACCCACTTCATCAAGCCATGCCGCCACCTCACTCCTCTCCTTGAGCCCAACAAAACCTCCCACTTCTCCTTCATCAACCCACACCCCACCAACGTCTATAAAAGGAGGCAGAAAAAAAAGAGAGGAGGAGGGTTTGGCCGAGAGAAGCCAAGAGAAAAAAAAAAAGAAAAAAAGTTAGAAAGGAAAAGAGAACAGAAGAGAGAGTGGGTTTTGAGAAGGAGAGAAAGTGGGTTGGAGAAGACGAGATAATGAGTTTGAGCTGAATTTTGGTTGAGAGGGAGTTGAGAAATAGAACAGTCTAGGAGGGAGCAAGGAAAGCGGCTTGCAAATTCCGGGTAAGCTCTCACCTCCCCCTCTGTTTTTCTCTTTATTTTTCTTTCTTACTCTCTGTCACCATGCACCCATGAATACCCATAACCACCCACTCGCCAAACCATTCTGACCATGTATTTTAATTTTAATGTCATGGATCTGATTTATGTGATAAAATTGATCCGATGTGCATGAAAGTTTTATGTGATGAGAATTGTAATTGGTCCGACCATGTGATGGAAATGGATATTGGTCCGACCATACGATGAGAATTTTAATGTGATTGGTCCGACCATGTGATTGGAATTTTAATGTGGTTGATACAACCACATGATTTTGAATTTTATGAGAATTGATCATGTCCATATGATAAGAATTTTAATGAGTTGATCATAGCTATTGATATGAAATTTTGATGTGATTAAAATACATCCATTGATCATAAAGTTTTAATGTGAATCTTAATATGGATTTCTTGATAAATGACTTTTTTTAATTTGAATGGTTAGATTATCATGATGAGCGATCTGAATCATTAGATCATCTTTGGAGTGATTTTAATCAATCTGAGTGGTTGGATTATCATGATGAGTGATCTGACCTGCTAGATCATCTTTAAGAATGATTTAAATGAATATGAATGGTTGGATTATGATCTTGAATGATTTGAACCATTGGATTTTTATTGTGAGTAATTTTGAGTGATTTGAACCATTGGATCTTGATCATGAGTGTTTTTGATGAATCTGAGGGGTTGGCTTATCATGATGAGCAATCTGGACCGTTAGATTATCTTTGGTAATGATTTAAATGAATCTGAATGGTTGGATTATGATCTTAAGCGATTTGAACCGTTGGATTGTCATCGTGGGTATTTTGAGTGATGGAAATTGTTGAATCTAGATCATAATTGATTTAGACGAATCTGAGCCATTGATTTCTTAGTCTGATCATGATAGGAGATCTAGGCCATAGATCATAGCTATTTTGATGAGATATGAGTCATTGATCATGATTATAGCTATTTGATGAGATCTGAGCCGTTGATCTTGGCTGTTTTGATGAAATCTAAGTGTTGATCATGATCATCATTTTTTGAAGAGATATAACTGTTAGATTGAGGATCTGATATTGTCTATGTTGTTATATCCATGCATCTATCATGTTCCCTTGATTACGTTGTCATATTATGCACTACTATGTTTGGAATGCTTACAATGTTAGCTTTGTGCACACTGCCATGCTGATCTGTTGCTCTATGCTATAATTGAATGATGTTTCTGTCGGCAAGAACTTACTTTTCGCTACACCCTAGTCGAACTGTCGTGCATGTACACTGATAGAAGACATTCCTAGGTGTGGGGACGTGCATGTAGGCACCCACATTCATGGGAAGGGTAATAATGGAAAAATGATAAAATTCTTAATCAAGAATCATGAAGCCTAGCCCAACAATTCCAAAAGCAGGGTTGTAAGTGACAAGGGAAGTTTAGGACGATCCCTACCCCTCAGTTCATTTCCCCTAGGATGCAGAATCTAGATAGGTGTAATGTGAATCCAACCACAGATCATCTAGGACTATCATTCAATCCGGTTGGACCGCCCATATTCTGACCCAAGTGGGTCACCCAATGAACAGTGCCATTTCCGAACTACGCGGATCTTGATTCTCAGGTCAATACCCTGAGATACGTAGGTAGTCTGGGAAACTTCCAGATACGGTTCCACACATCAATCAATGTGCCCTCATACCTCACTCCCTGAGAGTACAAACCTTACTCCCTGAGAGTACAAACCCTACTCCCTGAGAGTACAACCCTACTCCCTGATAGTACAAACCTTACTCCCTGAGAGTACAAATCCTACTCCCTGAGAGTACAACCCTACTCCCTGAGAGTGCAAACCCTACTCCTTGAGAGTACAAATCCAACTCCCTGAGAGAACAACCCTACTCCCTGAGAGTACAACCCTACTCCCTGAGAGTACAACCCTACTCCCTGAGAGTACAACCTTACTCCCTGAGAGTACAAATCTGACTCCCTGAGTCACACATACATATTCTACTCCCTGAGAGTACGCATGCTCAATCCCGAAGCCGTACTTGTGAGTGCGCACCCTTAGCCTTGCGAAGCTCTATCTTGAAGCCGTACTTGCGAGTACGCACCCTTAGCATTGCGAGGCTCTATCTTGAAGTCGTGCTTGCGAGCACGCACCCCCCTTAGCCTTGCGAGGCTCTATCTTGAAGCCGTACTTGCGAGTACGCACCCTGAGCCTTGCGAGGCTCTATCTTGAAGTCGTGCTTGCGAGCACGCACCCCCCTTAGCCTTGCGAGACTCTATCTTGAAGTCGTACTTGCGAGTACGCACCCTTAGCCTTGCGAGGCTCTATCTTGAAGTCGTGCTTGCGAGCACGCACCCCCTTAGCCTTGCGAGGCTCTATATTGAAGTCGTGCTTGCGAGTACGCACCTTAGTCTTGCGAGATTATCCCACACCCTACTCCCTGAGAGTACAAATCTGACTCCCTGAGAGCCACACTTTACTCCTTGAGAGTACAAATGTAAGACCCACACTCTGGAAACCCGGTCTAAACCTTGGTTTTGTATCGTGACAGGTCTTCCGATCATCACCGAGCCAGACGGGGCAAGCGGATAACAAACAGGTACGAAATCGGACCGAAGTCGACCAATTATACCTGATTTTAGGTATACCGGTCGATGGTACCGGATGATGGTACCGGTCGACCGGTATGGCCTGCGCACGCTATGTGCGGGAATTTGGAAATTGGTCTCTGCGGGTCCCGCTTTCCTGATTTCGAATCCTAGAAGTTTCCTAATCCTAGTAGGGTTACTAAACCCTATTTCTAGCCTATAAATACACCCTTAAACCCCCTCAAATCCTTTCCATTGTCTCTCACAAACCCTAGAGAAGAGAAAGAGCTTGGAAAGGAGAAGGAGCTAGGAAGAAGAAGGAGGTGCCGTCGTTACCGTTCGACGAAGCTCACGCTACGCCTGTCAACGGTAAGTGTTTGAATCCATCTTCTTACCTTATGTTAGTTGTGTGGGTGGATCAATACCATGCAAAGTAGGTATTGATCTAAAACCCTAAATTGGCCAATAAGCCCTAAGTTGCCGTTAAACCCTAGATTCGAGTTTCGAGATGATATTCATCGAAACGAGACTTGAATGAGTTGGGGATAACTCTAACTCAAAGCCTAGACTTAGAATGGATAGAGGAAACCCTGAAAATCCATGGAGGATGGTCGACGGCAGTCGAAGAACCCATGTATGGTCTTCCGGAGACATACCGGTCGACTATACCGGTTGCACATAGTGCGACCGGTATGTTGCGACCGCTACCTCTCGGGAGGTTGTCTGTGGGGACCGGCTGACCATATCGGTCACCAGTCTTTCCCACCGAGCTGCGACCGGTACATGCCACCGGTCAGCTCTGTGAGGGTAGTTTGTGATCTCTGTTGGTTTTCGACCAACATGAAACCCTAAATAATATATTCTAATGAAACCCTAATATTATGTAGGACGCTGTGACTTGTCGTTTGGATCTTGCGACGCGGAGCAAGTAATCGAACGAGCGTCAGGTAAGGGAATCTGACCTAAACCTAATAATTAATGGACAGTAAATCGTTATTAATCATTGAATATCTATGATGTGATGTTTGCGCATATTCACATGCCATCCTTTACTTTCAGCTATTATTATTGTTCATGCATTCATAGGATGTGATTGTTAGGCATGTGATTATTTTCGTTGGTGTGTGGAGTGGGGCATGGGCCTGGGATCGCTCTTCGCACGGCGCCTTTTGTAGTATTCTATCTTAACATACTTGGTACGGGTGGGGTATCGGGGAAGATCGTGGTACGGTGGTCTCCGATATTGATGTTGTCCCGGCCATCGTAGTGTGGTACCGAGGATTCCGAGTCGACGCTGGCTTGTCCACGATGCTTTAGCTCTATCTCTATGCCGTAGGGAGTTATGTTGGGATAGGGTCTACTGCGTATTGTTTCTATCCTAGTGGGTTAGTTGCGGATAGGGTATCGGGGAGGTGAGGTTTGGTGGTCTCCAACCCGGCCTGCACGCTCTAGCTCTATCTCTATGCCGTAGACGGCCGTCTTGGGATAGAGCATACATTGTTGACATGTAGGATTGGTTAGTTGCGAGCCCGGTTTGCAGCCCCGGCCGGTAGGGGCTTAGGTACTGGTATGGGTAGAGTATCGGGGAGGTGCGGGTATACCTTAGCTCTATCTCTATTCCATGATGGGTGCATGTGGGTTGGTGGTAGTGTGATTATTGTGCGACGCCACACACTCGTGTATAGAGGTGCGGGGGCCACCAAACCTTTCTATAGCACATTGCAAACTTAAAACCGGACCACGGATAAAATTGATTGTTACTCATGCATAATCTTGTGAAACTGTCGAATTGTCTTACTGAGCTGTGTTGTGTGCTCACCCTTTGTATATACATTGTTTTTAGATGTTGATGCAGGATACACTGTGGACGACTATGTGAACGCTCCGGCGTACAGTGGTGTAGCTGCTTTGGATGTACAAGCAGGGGAGGACGAGCATGATGCTTCATGCGAGTGCCCTTTCTGCGTGTACCTATGATTTGTTTTATTTATTTATTTCAGTTATTTTGATTGGATTAAAGGGATGTAAAAGATTATTATTTTATGTGTTTGGATTTGAATAATGGGATATTTATTTACATTATCAATAGATACTCAATTCATTCTATTTAAAGTCTTCCGCTGTATATTTATATTCTGATTGTGGTTATGTGTAATTGGTTTGTATGGGTGGACACGGCCTATTCGAGATCCTGGTGTGAACCGTTGGTTCAATGATGGTTCACTCACACCATTCTGGTTGGATCAGAATTGGGGTGTGACAACAAACCTTACTCCCTGAGAGTACAAACATCACTCCCTGAGAGTACAACCCATGTAACGAACTACGTTGTACCTGATTTTCAGGACCTCTGGAATACGTAGGCAACTTGGGGGACTCTCCAAGTACGGTACCCCATCTTAGTATCCTTAGGTTCCCCATATCCATATCCGTATCCATATCCTCATTCACTTCGATCCATTTAGGCTATCTCTAGATTCAATCTCCATCATCATCAAGCATAAACTTCAACTTGAATAAATTGAATCTAAGAAAGCTTAATCATAATCCACATCCATAAGCTTTAATCACTTTCCGTTTTGAACTACGTTTTTGGACTTGATTTTCAGGATTGGAATACGTAGGCAATTTGAGATGTTTTGGACATCTCAGATTCAGTCTATCACCGAACCATCTTTGGTTCGGTTCATTGTATATTATTTTGTTTGTTTTTCTTACTTTGAGAACATGTTTGGCTGAACTTAAGCTAGAAGAACTCAGCAACTTGGCATAGGGTCCCCCATGAGCCTTAGTCATCATCCATTGACCATGAACAGTCAGAACCATAGAGTTTAAGGAAAGTAGAATCACATAGGAGGCCGATTTTCGGATCGGGCAGCTTTGGGTGCCTAACACCTTTCCAAACTGTACTTTGAACGCTTACCCGTTCTCTGATATACCAAAGCCGATATGTTGGGTCATGAGTCAATAGAAGTCTTATCTCAGGATGAGGCTACATTTTAGGTCCTAGACCTTAATCTAGGTGGCGACTCTAAATCATTCACCATCCATTCAACGTGGGTGGACATTTGTCCTCACAGCAGGAGAGGACGAGCATGACGCTTCATGCGAGTGCCCTTTCTGCGTGTACCTCTAGGATTTGATTTAATTTATTTTGGTTCTTTTCTGTTAGAATACATTTGATGTAAAGATATTTACTTAAGTTTTGGGTATTTGAATAATTGAATATTTTATTTAAATTTATCAATAAATTACTCAGTTCATTTAATTTAAGACTTTCGTTGTATTTATTATATTCTGATTGTGGTTAGTGCAATGGTTTGTATGAGTGGACACAGTCTTATTGGGATCCTGGTGTGAACCGTTGGTTCAGTGACGCTTCACTCATACTTCTGGTTTAGCCGGAATTGGGGTGTGACAGTTATAGTTCTGTTGAAAATATTACAGATGATACTGTTAGCCATGTTTATGTTAAATACATGCATGTTTTGAAATAAAGTACATGGATACATAAATATGTAGACTCAGAGAGAGTATGGTCAGACCAAAATATGGGGGATTTTATGAGCATGCAGGTTTTGCATGGTGAATTCTTGCTGCTGATCTATAACCACTCTCTCCCGGTGGTCGAGCTGATTTACCGCTAACGCCCCTGTTGAGTTTTGGTTTTCTTGTCGGGCGCTACAAAGATAGTTATTAAATCGTTAGCACCACATAAAAACATTCCTCCTAGAGTAGCTATTAATACGAATAACAGAAACTCTGTTATAGCCATTTATGTACATTCATTGTACTCTACGGATAGAGGAATACATAGAGTTGAACGTAGTAAAATAAGAAATTGAAAGATTTCGTTGAAATTGTTCGTTTGGAAATTTTCCGAAAAGCTAATCATAGGTTCTTCGTTCACTGGGCTGTTGGCCTACCAAGCACTTGCCCGCTGCTCCTGCCGCCCGCCAAGCGGGCAGAGCGCTCGTTATCCTTACTGTTTTTTCTCTCTGTTATTTGAAGAAAAATAAATAAATTCAAGTAGAAAGGTTAATCTCTACTTAAAATTTTTGTTATTATGGAATCTATAAGATAAGCCTAGATTCGGGAACACTAACAAGTGTAATAAAAAAAAATGAAAAAAACATGTGTTGGTGGGAGAGTAACCGAAACCTATGATATTGGTTCCACCATGTAAAATCTCATGAGATGTTGTGAGATTTAAAAGTCGAGATAAGGGCCAAGTGGCTAAATATCTCAATGATAGATATAATGAAAATTGAAACCGATTATGCTAATTTTAAGCAACAAGTATACAAACAAGAAGTGTAAGTGTCAAGTAAGACAACTATGATTTGGCCAGTTGCTTAAATGTCTAAGGACATCTAAAAACATGTGTCTTAGGCAGTTGTATAATATATCTGGAGAAACTAAGAAGATAGTGCGCTTTTATTCAGTTGGGGTATTATTTTTTTTAACTAAAAAATTATTTAGCTTCTGACCACTTTTGTGGTATTGATCGAAAGGAATAGGTTCAAGGTCCGTGATTCATGAGTCAAGGTGATGGACACCCAACCTATGTGAGAGGAGATCCCTGGAATTAGGTTCAAAGGGTAAAAACGAAGTCACTAGATGACTTGATTAATACTATCATTTATTGCTTATTCCAGTTTAGATGAGAAGATAGTACTCACCGCGATGATAGGAGGATGAGTTTTAGAACTCTTAATTGGCCAATCACAGAATTGTGGGGGTATGTTAACCGTGGTGTATACTATGGGTTGACCTAAGTGAATGTAGGAAGTGTGATTGCTTTCGATGAGAATTTCTATGGACGAATTCTCTAAACATTCATGACTCAAGATAGGGACATGGCCAAAATGTCCATGTATAGAAAGAGTATACTGAGGGGTCGGGCAGTAGGACATAGCTAGTAGGACAGTCGGCTACACCAATGAGGAAAGGTTCAATGAGTCTGACTCAATCCGTACTCTGTAGCGTAGCTTGCCAGACCTAGTGCAGATTCAAGTCCAAAAGACATCTGTGACGATGTATCCTATTATTCTAATGTGCTTAGGTTATCATTTGTTTTATTTGTATTTTGAAACTTGTGGGGGAATTGTTGTATTTTATCTATTTTTATTAAATAAAATTTCAAAATAAAAATATGTTTTGTTTTGGTTTTCTCGGTATGAGGCTAGTGAAGTGAGGTTAGTAAGATTGGAATCCAAGACCCCTTAGATGGGTTGAGTTTTAATTTGGCTTCTATTAGGACAATAACGGTTCAACCCCTTTGACCTGAAATTATTAGGTTGGTAACGGTTCAACTGGTTTGACCCGCTTCATTAAAGTGTCTCTACAAGAGACACATCGATCCTTTGTTTGTAAAGACATGTTGGTTCAAAGGGACACACCCTTCCTCAAGGGATGTCTTGAAAAGACATGTTCTCCTCTATAAATAGAGGAGGAGGAAGCCTTAGAAATTGTTAGAAGAACTAAGTTTTTCTTGATTCTTTTTCTTTCATTCTCTCTCTTTCTTTGTAAGCACATACTGAGGGTATTCCCCTATGTTTTCCGAAACATCGTTATTTTGTCGAAATTACATAACCGTCTTGCATTTGACCTAAGCACAACTCCGAAGTACTCGAAGGGGCACATTAGACTAGTACAGGTTTAATGCGGGAAGTCGAGAAACTGTTTTATCTTGGAGCCAGATTTGCATCAAAACCCGGTTGCACCATTGGGGGCAAATTTTGTCTTTAGAACAATATTATTTGTGATACAACCCAGTTTCAAACTCATTATCAATTACAGTCTTCTTCAACAGATCATTAGAAGCATGACATCAGATAAGTGGTTCTCATTTAAAATTCTTTTCCTTTATATTTTTACAACACATACAGAGATACAAAAAGAGAGAGAGAGAGAGAGAGAGAGAGAAGGAGAAGAGAGCTTACAGAGCCAATCGTCAAGGTAGAAGTGTTTGCCTTTGGCCCAAACGGTGTAGTTAACATTGGTAGCCCATCCCATGTTTCCTCTGACGATGTATCTTGTGGATGATATTAGGGCTCCTGAACCAAATTGCAATAGAGAAGAAAATAAGAAATTTCGAGAAAGAAATAAGAAAAGAAAGAGGCAAATTAGTAATTTTATCTCATTTAAATGTTTTAAAGTTTCAAATAGAAAATGTAGGAATGTCTACTCACATGTTCAATCACGTCAGTCAGTCAAATGAGGTTGATTGGAGTTTTTGGAAACCATTGGGTAGTAGATCGAATTTGACATAGTTTTTGAGAGTTAGATGAAATTTTTTTTCTTCTAGTTTTTAGCCCTTTTTGTTTATCTGAATTAACTTACTGTTCCAGTTTGATTTTTAGTTTCAGCGAACCAAGGTATCCGTGTCAGTGTGTGGCATGATGAATTTCTATTATACAGCTTTAACCAGATTGATATTATTAACTTATTAAATGCATGAACTCACCCCTGAACTTCCAACTACCAAATCCGGCTCTCAGAATCATGGAATTCCTGCATTCTTCTCTCAATCCCTATTTCCCTTATTTCTTCTCCCGTATTCTTCTCTCTTCCCCTATTTATTCTCCCGTATTCTTCTCCCAAGCCTTATTTCCTCTTTTTCCTCTCATCTCACTCGATCTCATTCCTATTTCATTTCAATCGGATAAGGAAAAAAAAAAAAAAATCAACCCTCCGGTTCTCCCTCTTTCTATCGATTCTTTCTCTCAATCTTCTATTTCATTAATCAAAGACTCTCTCTTCCCCTATTTCTTCTCCCTTATTCTTCTCTCAATCCCTATTTCCTCTATTTCCTCTCTCTCCTCTCTTTCCTCTATTCCCATTCAATTTCACTCTTATTTCATCTCAATCGGATAAGAGAAAAAAAAAAAAAAAAAAAACCACAGCATCTGTAGATTCCATAACCTCTCATGAGATGACGGAGCTAGGGTATTATTCGGAGCAGATTCCACCGAGGTATTCATAAGATTTCCGGCTATTGAAACCATGCAACGAGCTACTGCTACTCATCCGACCACGCAAATTAGGACACAAAGGAGAGCGGCAAGGAAGAAAAGGTTAAGCGAATCAGAGGTAGGGTAAATAAGAATAAAGGTATTTTGGTCTTTCAACTTTAAAATAAAGGTATTTTTATCCTAAAATTTTTCAAATAGTGATATGTCATCAACTAACGAGACTCTACTAACAGGGGATCTCTTTGATTAACCGTGACAAAATTTTAGATGGTAAATGAAAAATTTGGAAATCTATAGGGTTAAATCAATTCGGCATAGTTTTGAAGGATTGATGGAATTTTTTTCATTTTTTTTTTTGTTAATTGCCGATGTCGCGAATTGTATTTTTAAACATATCCTATTATGAGTGTTGTGAAATGATCATACTATCATTTTGTGAAATAAAAAAAAGACTTGCATTCTCTTTTCCTTCACTTTCTTCTCTATTTTTTCTAGTTTTCATCTGAAATCGCGAACTGATAGAAGCCCGAAGTCGACGAAGGTGTGAGATCGACTGAGACGAGTGGATTTATCAACACCAGTTGCCGCTGCCAGGGGAACTCCTTGAACTCAAATCATAGGTGAGAGAGAAAACTTTCTTGCTGACTCTGCCCTTCAACGAGAACAGAAGAAGAAGAAGAAGAAGAAGAAGAAGAGAGGAGAGCTCTCCCCTTGCTGCAACCGAATTTGGAGAGAGAGAGTTCTCTCTCATATACCTTGCTGCACAGCAGTGGAAGAAAGAGCAGTCTTACATAGCCGCTGTAACTCAACTGAGCAGAAATCAGAAATTGAGGAAGGAAGCTAGTGGAAAATCGTTGGAATATTTCTGTCCAACCATCTTTGGAAAGGGAAGAGAGAAGAAGGGGAGGAAGGAGGTAGGAACTCCTACTTAATCTCGGCAACCCCTCTTCTTGCTGCAGTCTGTGAATTCCTGAATCAAGGTAAGGGTTGCTGATTGTTCCTACTTCTACAATTGTATCTATGTGCTGTAAATTTGAGATAGGTAAAGTTAGGAATCAGTATCCGATCAGCCAATTCACATCTTTTTTTTGCCATGATTGATCCATAGATTTAGATTCTTGGGTTTTGGGTATATATCTATTTCCAAAATTTCGGTCTTCCATGTCCGCCGAAATTTCTGGATTCTATTTTGATTCTCCAAACGAGCGGAAAATTCAAACTGATCACGTGCTCATCAAGAAAAGGATAAAATCGTCATTCGACTCTTAAAACACAATCAATCGAAGGAAGTGTTGCTCGACGAGGACACCGCCGACAACGAAAACAAGGTCGTCTTTCTTCAATCCATCTCCTTGGGTTTAAGACTTTTTGTTAGGGTTTTGAAGTACGGGTTTAGGGTTTCTCAGATAAAATCTATCTGTTGTGCATCATTGATCCTTAATCCAATTCACTAGCCATTGCTGGCCAGTTACTAATTTTAATCAGACTTTTTTTGAAATTTCCGTTGGCAGTTTGCTTGGGTAAATTCTGATGTATAGACTGTGTTGTGCAGTTCAATCCTTCATCTGCTAATTCGATATTTTGCAATGATACTGGGAATGAACTTGGTTAGTTTGTGAGTTCAGTATTTTTAGCAAGTTCCTTGTCTAGTTTTTTAAGGAATTAAAATCATAATAGTCTATAAAAAGACGACAAAGAAAGTTACAAGGACAATTGAGTTCTGATTTGAAGCAGTAGCTTTAAGTGGATGTGGGTTGCTCACTTTCTCTTGAGCATTGGCTGAACAAGGTATTTTTCCCTTGTTGTTAGGCTTCTACGGTGTGCTTTGAATCTTCCTTTACTAGTATTGCTCGTCTTTCAACTGCTATTGTTATTTCATTCTGATCTTGATCTGTATTTAGAGCTTTAAATTTTTGTGTACCCTAGTGATGCAGTCCAAGAAAGCAACTAGCCCACATGGTCAACACTGTTCACGTGGTACTGTTCACGTGAACAGTACCAACAGATTTTTTTTGAAATATTTGTTCACTCTTTTGTTATTTCTTTTCTAAAATTAGTTTCCTAATTTCATTATTTAGTTAGTTTCCTAATATTTAGGATAGATTGTTAGTAGGTTTCAATTACCTGGAGACCAAGTATTTACTTTCTTATTTTTAGATTTAGGACTTTCCTATTTTATTGTTTTAGAGTCTTCCTAAATTATAAAGGAAGGTTGGTTTTACTAGATTTAGTTCTTTCCTATCTTAACTGTAAAGTTTCAATCTATAAATATGAATAAAAGTAACTGGCGGCAGTAGAGCTTTTCTAGAAAAATTGAAAATCAATTAATTTCTGGTTGAGCTTCACCTGGTTGTGAGACTCAACCTCTTGTTCTTTTCTCTTTCCTTGCAATTTCTGTTCTTCCTTGGATCTAGGTCTACTATACCTTGGCTGGCAACACTGTTCCTACAAGCTCCTTCAAGTTCTGTGGCTGAATTGAAACCAGATCACAAAAGTTCCAGAACACTGTCCAGAACTAGGCGCTACCAGGTCCAGCCAGCTTTGGGGCCTCATATCTTCTTCAGTTTTGTTCCGATCGTCTTTAACTTTGGAGGGGTGTTCATAACTATTATAAAGACCATTCAACCCAAGTTTCATCAATTTCTGACGGTCGGATTTCCAGATAAGAATTTTTTTCTATTACTTTTCTCTGTAGATTTTTGTATTGGACTGATTAGAGATCTTGTAGCAAAGAGGGCTTGTTAATTTGATATGTCTTAACCCCTTTGCCACCAATTTGGTATCAGAGCATGGCTGAGGAGAGTTCTAACTCTCCTAATCAGTCCAACAATCCCAATGACCTTGTTAATCTGGTTCTCCAACGATTGGCCAAAATGGATGCCAAGTTAGATAGCATGGATGGGAGAATGAGTAATTTGGAGGAGCTAAATCATCCTAGGCCTGCTAGAGTGGAAGCCCCTAGAAGGGAAACCCTTAATGCTAACCTAATGCCAAGACGTATTCTTAGGGCTCCACAAAGAGTCCCTTGAGAGGAATACCACAACCCACCCTATGACGACTATGATGAACCTATCCGTTACCAAACCCATAAAGTACGGATGGACCTCAAGGAGTTTCATGGGAGATAAGACCCTGAAGCCTTTCAAGATTGGCTGAATGCCTTAGATGACTACTTTGATTGGTTTAGCCTTCCCGAACCTAGAAAGCTGCAATTGGTCCGCTCCAAACTAGTAGGGGGTGCTCGTGATTGGTGGCGTAATTATGAATATAGTCTCATGAGGAGTTGTAGAGAACCCACTACTTGGGAGGATATAAAGGAAGAATTGAAAGAAAAGTATTTGCCTCGGTTTTTCCAAAGAAGGTTGCATGACCAGCTGAACAATCTTTGTCAAGGTAATATGAGTATGAAAGACTATGTATACCAATTTGATCAATTATGTGCACGGTCAGGTTCACGAGACAATGATGATCAAATGATATCTCGGTTTCATTTGGGGTTGCGACCTGAGATTAGAGAAAAAATGGGTGTGGTTGATATTGTTAGTCTTAACGACTGTGTTGATAAAGCTTTCCAAGCCGAGGACCTTTTGAAGTCAACACTGAAGCCCACCTCCAGTTCTTATGAAGTGAAACACCCCACACCAATCAGCAAAGCTATAAGGATTACATCTCATGCTACTCCAACGACAGATAAAGGTAAAACTCCCATGGCAGCAGCTACGGATGTGCAATGCTATCACTGCAATGCATATGGTCACTTTGCTAGAGATTGTCCACAGAAATTAAGGGTAAACTTTTTTGTTTCTGCAATCAAGGCCAATCCAGATACACAGGTATGTGAGCCGCAAAGTGATGACATTTCTGTTCCTAATACGGATGTCATGGATGATGGTGAGGATTCATATGGAATCCATATAATCAACAGTATGGTCTTGATTGTCCCAAAAGTAGATGCGGATAATTTTGATGTCTTTGCTAAAGCTCCAGGGATTGACAAAGATGACCACAGTTCTGATAAAGACCACGGTGTTATGGAGACAATTGCGGAAGATGAAGAATTGAACAAGATAGTCCCCATGAATACCACGATTCTACTTGACTTTCCTCAAGATATTGAGTATATTGACTTTGTGATACCGTCTAAATATCTTGAAGAAAGTGGACCCAAAGTGATAGATTTTCTTCCAACATTGCAAGCACAGTCAAAATTTCAAAATCAGAAGACGTTGTCTGCCGAACCCACTAAAATCATTCTTCATCATTATCGAACTCGTGGACGAGTTCATTTTAAGTGGGGGAGTTGATGCAGTCCAAGAAAGCAACCAGCTCACATGGTCAACACTGTTCACATGGTACTGTTCACCAGCAGATTTTTTTTGAAATATTTGTTCACTCTTTTGTTATTTCTTTCCTAAAGTTAGTTTTCTAATTTCATTGTTTAGTTAGTTTCCTAATATATAGGATAGATTGTTAGTAGGTTTCAATTATCTGGAGACCAAGTATTTACTTTCCTATTTTCAGATTTAGGACTTTCCTATTTTATTGTTTTAGAGCCTTCCTAAATTATAAAGGAAGGTTGGTTTTACTAGATTTAGTTCTTTCCTATCTTAACTATAAAGTTTCAATCTATAAATATGAATAGAAATAACTGGCGGCAGTAGAGCTTTTCCAGAAAAATTGAAAATCAATTAATTTCTGGTTGAGCTTCACCTGGTTGTGAGACTCAACCTCTTGTTTTTTTCTCTTTCCTTGCAATTTCTGTTCTTCCTTGGATTTAGGTCTACTATACCTTGGCTGGCAACACTGTTCCTACAAGCTCCTTCAAGTTCTGTGGCTGAATTGTAACCAGATCACAAAAGCTCCAGAACACTGTCCAGAACCAGGCGCTACCAGGTCCAGCCAGCTTTGGGGCCTCATATCTTCTTTAGTTTTGTTCCGATCGTCTTTAACTTTGGAGGGGTGTTCATAACTATTATAAAGGCCATTCAACCCAAGTTTCATCAATTTCTGACTGTCGGATTTCCAGATAAGAATTTTTTTCTATTACTTTTCTCTGCAGACTTTTGTATTGGACTGATTAGAGATCCTGTAGCAAAGAGGGCTTGTTAATTTGATATGTCTTAACCCCTTTGCCACCACCTAGTCTTCACTTATCACTTCATTAACTGAAATTATAGTATGGACCTAGTTTTTTGTTGCTTCAAGTTCAAAGTTTATTAATTAGTTCTTGGTTGAGCTTTTTGTTTTGCCTAGAAGCTTTTTTGGTCTTTGCCAATATGGAAATATGTTGATACATTTGAGGTGTCATATCTCAAGATTTAGTACCTTGTTTGGGCCCCACTGTATATTCAGAGGGAAAAAGAACCTGGAGTGACTTTTCCTGTCATGAATCTGATAGATATAATAGTGGAATTGCTTAGCATCAATCAAGTTTGCTTGAGTTGGAAAAAAGATTTTTTTGAGTTAAGGAATAAAAAAAAAATTAAAAAAAAAGTCCACTTGAGTTGTGGCATGTGCTTCAACATTGTGATGTTGGTTATATTTCTGCACATGTACAAGGAACATAGCTGGGTGTCATCTGACATTTCCTTCACTCCAAACTCGGTAGCTGGGAGGAATCAAACTCTAGTTGCCTATATTGGATTTAAGTTCGAAGTTCAATTGCAAAACCAACCAATTAGATCATCTACATCTTAGAGATCAGTGAATATAGTTTTTGTTAGCTTTTAGTTTTTATGTGTATTTATCATATTTTCCTCTTGTCCCATTAGGCATCCAGAGAAAGACAAAGAGTTGGTAAGCTGGGTGTGGGGGAAGCTACCGCGTCTACGTTTTACGAAGCATAAACCCTCGTCTTGCTTCTGGCAAAGCTTCTACTTTGCTTGCTTCTCTTGCGCTTGCTTGTGCAAAGGTTTAGAGTCCTTTTCACTAGGCCCAAAAACTTCTGTCAAAGCGAAAGATCTGATCCAACAGAAATCCAGTATATTGTAAGTTCTATGTTATAGGATCTTTTTAGCCTTTTGGGTTGGAGGCATTTGGGGCTCTTATGAGTTGGCATAAGTATCTTATCGTGGTGTTTGTTATTGGAGATGTTGATCCTTTGATTAAGGGTTCTTTGGGTAATTGTTTGGATTGCTATGGTTGCTTATCTTTTGGTTGAGTAGCTGTTAATTTATGAGAGTTTATTTATAGCAGTTTGGTTTGGAAGTGATTTTTTCTTTGTTTTGAGGTTCTGGCATTCTGTTGTCAGGAAATTTTGTTTCCAGCACTGCTTTGCTGCTGTTCTTGGTGGTTTTTCAGAGATTTGCTCTTTGGTTGGTGCTTTTCTGGGCTTTTCTGTAAAGTGTTTTGAGGATTTGTTTTTTCTTCTTGTATAGCTTTGTTCTGTATTATTGTTGTTTGTGGTGTGGGGCCCTGCTATATATACACCCTTGTTGTACACCCCTTTTCTTTCTCTTTAACTTTCTTTCTTATTTTCCTATTAAAGGAAATTGAAAAACTGAACAAAACTACTAAGATTTCCCGTTTTGAATTTAAAATATTTCCCGCTAGGGGGTTTAGTTTTCTTTGACCAGGTAGTGTATTCTCATTAACATATCCTGTATCTATTTATTTTGAATAAAAAACATTGAGTTTTGTCTTGCTATATTTCAGATTTACGTGGATTTGAGTTATCCATATAAAGAGAGTGTGGAATCCAGTTGCTGGTGACCTATGGACAAGTGTCTTCAACCTTGTTAGGAGGGTTAGTTGAGTTGGGTGAATTGCAGTATGGCTCCTGCACAAGTCTTAATTGATTTAGATCCAGAAATGAAACTGGAAAGTACTGCAAATGTTACTTCGGACAAGGACAATCGGAATTCCTCAGCAATCCAAGATGAAAGGGGTCTGAAGTGCATGAGTAATTATGAGGACACCACGTTTGACATGGAGATTGTGCTAGATCAACGTAATAATACTGCAGATGAGACTGTCGATACAGAGGTTGATATAATTGAATGTGTGAATGCTGATGACCTCAGGTTGGCTCAAGCTGAAGATCCAAATGCAACTGAATATTCCAGTTCTTTCGATGACACAATTTCAGGAACTGAAGATGGTTCAAGGTTGAGTGATGCTGAAGTAGAGTCAAGATTCTGTGGTGACAGTGGGCCTGTTTTTGATGGATTTGATAGCAAGTTCCGAACAAGGTATCTCTCTCTGGACTACTAAAGTAAACCCTTAACTCATTTGTTGTTTTTATCAGTGATAAATCTAGACTTGGAGTGCCACAATATTAAATTAGTAAAGTTCTTTGACTTTTGATATCACAGACCTTGGTTCAAGCCACATCTTTGCCCTCTGATACCCCTCCTAAAAAACAAAAAGAGGAATGCTAACAAAAGTTCAAAACCTGTCTCCTACTCCAGCAATTAATGTAGTACGGTGTAACATAATTGATTGCAAAATCCCCAAAGCCTTTCCAGACAATGATGGCTTCAAAGAATTGTCAAGTTTTAGGAGTGGTGATTGTTGGGTGGGTTAATTGTCAAAGGTTATATTAAAAGCAATTGGATAAAACTCTGATTATGTAACTTGATTAATTCTGTTTTATAGAGCCCTTCCCCCCCCCCCCCCCCCAAAAAAAAAGAAAAAAATAAAAAAGGAATTAAAATAAATAAATAACTGTTTTGGGAGCTAGCAATGATTTAAAAACAATAAAGTGTTTCAAAATCTGGAGTAACTGATGGTCAATGGAAAAAATGAGCATGGCAGATTCTGCTGTGGATGTTTGAGCACAGTTTTGCTCTGTGTTGGAGAAGCACCTTTGGAGTACCAACAGTTTGTTTGATTGGTGAGCTCAATCAGGCGCTTTGTCACATGCCTCATTGTCACCTTGTGACCAATTTAACAAAACACCATATCATGGTTACAGATAATCTGTAACTCAAGTTTTTAGATGTGGTTGCTAGTGTAGTAGCTAGTAGGTTTATCAGTCTAATCTCTTATTTAAAGAAAAGATAAGAGACTGACAGGATCATGAAATGAATGGTGTACGCAGTTGTGAAGAGGTGGAAAATTTTCTGTATTTACCTTTATCTCATATGTGTTTGGTAAAGTTGATGAAGCAAATTCCTCAGGTTGCTTATTCAAGTATAAATATTGTCTATACATTCCTCAAGGAAATGGTTCCTTCATGATCCACCTTTTTGAGTTACATGAAGGGTTTTTTGGTCAAACCAATAGTTGGATGGCTAGTTGATGCAGGCAAGGGATTGGAAGACCCCTATGGTGCCTGAGGGTAATGAGCCCAATGGAATTCGAAGGAGAAATCCCATAAGATAACTTAAGATGTAATCAAATAAAGCAAATCAGAGAGTGGCAGAATCATGGAGGAGCATAACATAAAATAAAAACAAGCTAGAAAACCCACACTAGCAATGCCAACCATTCTGCTTCCCTAGGAAAACGGCAAAAAGGAAGGAGAATCACCCACAATTCTTACTCCAAACCAGTTCCAATATCCTAAGCCTCAATTTCATTAACTCATCGCCATAAATAAAGTTATTTACTGTGCTACATATAGACTAGCCTTCCCAATAATGAGATTGGACTTAGAATTTCTTCAATAATAAAGACTTAATATGAATCTAATTACAACATAGCAACTTCCATAGAGTGCACAACCCCTCTCGCTCGCGCTCGCTCTCTCGGTTCTAGTACTATCGACAAGAAGAGAGCTGGCTTGTTGACTTACTCAAACCAGCATTTCTAACTTGTGGAACAAATTGGCTATGTGCCTTGTTCCCAATCTAATTATAACTCTAAGTCTTATCCAACTATTCTTTTTATCGACTTATGTAATTGGTTGGGACTCCCTTTCATGTTGAGATGTGGAGTACCTCTCCTATCCTACTATCTCTATCCTATCTCTATTTCATTATATGTAATTAGGTTACTAGGATTATTGTGTAACTAGGATACATTATTAGTCTAGGATTCCTTGTCATGTTAACATATGGAATTCTTATTCCCATTGTAACTAAGACTCCTTCTCATGTGGAGTCTTAGACTTATCCTATTTCCCTTATTTAAATATCTATATATAGTGATTGCTAGGCGAGAGGATTACATACCCTTTTTTCTCTTTTACCTAAAACACTATTCATGAGTTACTATTCATGGTACTGTTCACATTCCTGAAATGGTCTTCTATTTCTCCATCTTCTCTCCTCCTCTCCTTCTCTCTTTATTTTTATTTTGCTACATGGTATCAGAGCAGTAAATTGATCTGTCATTTGAAGAATCGTCTAAGTTCATCATTCTAGTGTGCAGCCACCATTGCTGCTCTACTGCACCTTCCTTTTCTTGTTGTACCTGCTCTACTACTGCAAATCTGTTGCTGAGTTTTATTGCTATTGTTGTCTCTTATTCAATAGCTGAATACAAGCCTTCATCTAGATGAGGGCAGGATCTACTCTATTCTCATCAGATCTGAACTATTTTAGATCTGATCTGCTGCTACTGTCGTTATTCTGATCTGCTTCTGATGTACTGCTACTGATCTGCTACTGTTGACATGCTTCTAATCTGACCAGAAGTTATTATATTATCATGATGTGCTACTGATCTACTGTCTGCTACATTGCTACTGTTGAATTGTTTTAATCATCAAAATCTGATTTGCTGTTACTGTTCTTGATCTGCTAAGGTGTTCTTATCACAAGTTACTACTCAACCGGCTGAGTGTTCTATGGATTTGTTACAGATCTTGTTGGGACACTGGAGTATGTGGTTGTCATTGTTGGCAACATACTGAGGTCGTGGTGGTGTTACAGAGGTTGCACAGGCAATTTGATAGTGTTCTGGATGCATACAGAGTATATGGCATTGAGTTGACTAGGTTTGGCCTGTGAGTTGACTGGGTTTGACCCGATACTGAATCGATCAACCCCCATATCGGTTCAGCAACATTTTGAGGCTTATATATATATGTTTTCCAATGCGTGGGAGTGTCATGGCACATGTGGTAATGGTTTCGTGGTGAAATTCCAATGTCCGTCTGGAACTTTTCACTTTGAGGCAGATTCTGGTGGGTCCCATAGTGGTTTCATGTAAAGATTTGAACATAAAAACGTAGAGCATGGAGTTAGCTTCGCAACGCACTTCGCGGATCTTAATTTCGATATCGTATGACGAAGCTATGGTCATTTTAATGAAGACGTGTCGTAAAAATCATAAAAAATCAGAATTCATAAGCTGTCGGTAAGTTGTATGGTGTGACAAGGGTTGACGCATAACAATTCAATATATGTTTTGTTCTTATTTGAAAATAAGGAAAATCAGAAGCTTTTTGTTGAGATTTTCAAAAAGTAACAATTTTAATGATCCAACGGTCTAAAAGGACATAGACCTTTAAAGTCGATCTGACGACTTATGAAAAGGTGCGCCTAAAGCAGAATATTCTATCACGTCAGATTTTATTGGATGGCACAATATATTTCTATAGGCTGCACTACATGGAATCGTTAAATGATATAATGTATTACGTGCATTATAATATAGCGCAAAGATTCTATTTAATGGGATGAACTTCCACTCGATATCTTCAAGTTGTGTTAGAAGATCCGATACACCAGATTCCACCCGCCATTTGGAAGCAAGATCAGACGGCTGAAATGGCAGCCGACATTTGGTGACATGACAAAACGTCACTAGAATACATCAGGGCCACTCTTTTGCATTCTATTGTTCATTGATCAACGGTCGAAAGTATTTTGAGGCCTATATATATCCAATTTGAGCCAAAAAAATTTTGATCTCTTCGTAATTTGAGCCTCTATGTCCTTGCAACGTCAGAAGGAGAAAAAGAAGAAAAGAAATAGGGTTTTGAGGCAAAAACTCCTATTGATTGTGGAGATGGCTTGTTTGATGATCTGATCACTCTCCACATCAGTTTTGGGAATCGTTGAAGCATCATATAGTGGAGTATTTTTTGTGGAGGTAACCTTATTTGTAGAAACAATGATTGGAATGACTTGTCACCCTAAAAAAAGGCGATCGGCGCCCCCTTGCGTGTAAGTCGGAAAGGATCTCCCTTAACGCTTCTGAGGAAGGGTTCGCCCCTATGAATTTGAGTCGTCGGTCTATAAGCCGTTCCGCTATTTCGATTCGTTTTATAGCAGCGGGCAAGCGCCCCCCGCGCTCACGAAAGAGTTCTTCCAGCTTGAACTGTAGTGGATCCCACAGTTTAAGCCCTTCTTTTATGGTTGCTAGCCTTAAGGCTTAATTCCTTCTATCTATTATTGATGAACAGGGAGAGGCACAAGCACGTCATGCCCGACAGACCCACCTCGCATTGGGGAGATCAATGAACAATGGGACTTACCCTTACCAAGACCGTCGACCTAGTCCAAAAAACGAAAGACTTCGGGCGATTATAGGTGACGTCTCGTGGGAGACCTCCCGACACCGTAGAATGATCCCACAAATGAAAGAAAGGATCGGTTTTGTCAAGCATTGGTTGCAACATCAAAATTTGACTTCCCCTTGCCGAATTCACCTCAGGCTTTGGGGCCGGAGCTCCGGTCTTAACGCCCCTACTACTGCTGTGCAGCCTTTCCTCGGGTTCGTAGAGTCGGGTTTCCCGTTTACCCACAACGGAGGAGCCGCCCCTACCAAGCAGGCGGCCACTATGGTGGGACCTTTGAGAAGGAAACCCGCGTCTTTGGCTTCGAACTGACTTCAGAGGGCCCGTTACCGTTAGAGTAGATCATCTTTCCTGAACCTGGTAAAGGCGCGTCAGCCCTTAGACGAGTTCCTCAGTTAAAAAGACCTTCCTGGTTTTCTGTTTTCAGACCGTACTCATACTGGATAGACCTCAACAGAAAACTGAAGAGTAATGGCAGCAAGTGATTGAGTTCAGTAGTTCCTCATATAAAATTATTGACTCCAAGCCGGATAGGCTTCAGCCTTTTTTTATGTCGAAAGCCCCACAACTAGCTATCTTATAGCAGACAACTATTGCAAGCCTACTCAACTAATCTCATAAGTAAACTTTCTACATGACAGATTAGATTAAATCTCAAAAACCCTACGATTCCACATAGAGGTCCTCTTATTTATAATGTGAGAATGGATACAGGTAGTACAATACAAGTAGTACAATGAGGGTAGTACAAGTAGTACAAATGTACAATACAAGTAGTACAATGATTCTAGACAGTAGTACAATGAATCTAGACATAAAGATAAATTAATCTAAACTACACGATGGTTAATCCATGTGGACCATACGATCTCTCAACACTATTACTTATATTCATATCTTTATCAGTCTAGCGTTGTAATTGAAGTGTAAAACCTAGACTATGAATGTAATTGGGTTGAGAATTTAATTTTGCCATTATTAATTATAATCTTGTTGCGTGGGTGTTTGACAGTGCTTGGGATTGTGGCCTTTACTTCTTGTGGGTGCAAGGATAGAAACAGGATTCGTTCTTGGACTGTTGTAACATTCAAAATTTGATTTGAAGCGTATAAAGTAAATTCGAAGCCTTATTAGGTCATTTCTTTGTGGACTAACCTTTCACACACTGTAGAGGTGAACCACATATATCGTGTCTTGTCTATTTATCTTGGATATTGTAGTGTGTGTGTGATTTGTAGGGTGGCTGTGCACTACCTGGTAGGCCTAGCCAATTTTTGGTTGTGAGGTGGGTGTGCATACGACTGTGTGATACTGGTGAAATTGGGATTGCCCCAGCCAGTTTGTGGTTGCAGTTCAGAGAAAGTTTTTGGACACACTGATTCACCCCCCTCTCAGTGTTAACTTGGGAACATCAATTGGTATTAGAGCGGGATTTCCTACGTACATAGTTTAACAGCTAAGGGCAAATCAAAGAGACATAGAGAGATGGCACCTAATGATCACAAATTATACTACAAGGGTCCCATATTCGATGGATCAAACTATGCATTCTGGCGTATCTGAATAGAGATATATTTGAAGGCTTTAGGTCAAGACATTTGGCTATCAGTGAAGAATGGGTAGTACAAACCTGAAGAGCCAGTCACTGATGAAGCAATTGAAAAGAAGAGAATGGAAAACAATTCCAAAGCCTAGAATGCACTTCTTGGAGCACTGACACGATATACGTGGTTCACCTCCACAGTGTGTGAAAGGCTAGTCCAGGGAGTAACGCCCTAAAAGGGCTTCGTATTTACTCTATACGCTTCAAATCAAATTTTGACTGCTACAACAATCCAAAAACGAATCTTGTTTCTATCCTTGCACCCACAAGAAGTAAGGGCTATAACCCCAAGTACTGTCACGCACCCACGCAACAGGATTATAATTAATAATGGCAAAATTCAATTCCCACCCCAACTCCATTCACAGTCTAAGTTTTACACTTTAATCACAACCCTAGACTGATAAAGATATGAATACAAGTAATAGGGTTACCTCCACCAACGATACGCCACCATATGATGTTTCAACGATGCCCAAAACTGATGTGGAGAGTGATCAGATCATTAAATAAGGCATCTTGACGATCAGTAGGATTTTTTGCCTCAAAACCCTTTTTTTTTTCTTCTTCTTTTTCTCCTTCTGATGCTGCAGGGACGTAGAGGCTCGAATTACGAAGTCAAAAAAATTGGCTCAAATCGGATATATATAGGCCTCAAAAACCTCAAAATACTTTCGGCCATTGATCGATGAACAATAGAATGCAAAAGAGTGGCCCTAATGTATTCTAGTGACGTTTCGTCATGTCACCACATGTCGGCTGCCATTTTAGCCGTCCGATCTTGCTTCCAAATGGAAGGTGGAATCTGGTGCGTCAAATCTTCTGACACGACTTGAAGATATTGAGTGGAAGTTCATCCAATTAAATAAAATCTTTGCGCTTTATTATAGTGCGCATGATACATTGTATCATTTAACGATTCCATGTAGTGCGGCCTATAGAAATATATCGTTCCATCTAATAAAATCTGACGTGACAGAATATTCTACATCAAGCGTGCTATTTCATAAGTTGTCAGATCAACATTTAAAGGTCTATCTCCTTTTAAACCATTGGATCATTAAAAGTGTTACTTTTTGAAAATCTCAACAAAAAGCTTCTGATTTTCCTTATTTTCAAATGAGGACAAAACATATATTGAATTGTTATGCGTCAGCCTTTGTCACACCATACAACTTACCGAGAGCTTATGAATTCTTATTTTTTTTTATTTTTATGACGCGTCTTCACGAAAATGACCATAGCTTCATCATACAATATCAAAATTAAGATCCGCGAAGTGTGTTGTGAAGCTAACTTAATGCTCTACGTTTTCATGTTTAATTCTTTACATGAAACCATTGTGGGACCCACCAAAACCTGCCTCCAAGTGAAAAGTTCCAGACGGACTTTGGAATTTCACCATGAAACCATTACCACATGTGCTGTAACACTCCCATGCATCAGAAAACATGTATATAAGCCTCAGAACGTTGCTGAACCGATATGGTGGTCGATCAATTCGATATCGGGTCAAACCCAGTTAAATCACCAGCCAGATCCGGTCAACTCAATGCTCGTATACTCTGTACACATTCAGAGCACTATCAAATTGCCTATGCAACCTCCATAACACCACCACGACCTCAGTATGTTGCCAACAATGACAACCACATACTCCAGTATCTCAACAATCTCCCCCTTTGGAATTGTTGGCAACACCCACATAAGCCACCATACACCACCGACGTTACCACTTTTCTTCCCCTTTGACAACAGATACAAAGGGTGAACAACACTCCCCCTACATTGAAACTCCTCATGCATAGACTCATCGATAGGAGTGCCCACCGCAACTTCCCTATTCCTATTGATGGACATTGTTTCTATGCACTCACACACTCCCCCTGCACCATAGTTCAAAATCTCGGATCTCAAGGGTGTCTCGACCCTTGAGAAAACCGAGATTGCTGAGATTTCCGATATCTTGGCTACCGAAGCTCCCGAAGGGTAAAAATGGGAGTTTCGACAGGTTTTTTTTATGGTTTAAGCCATTTTTTGATGTTTTAAGGCCATTTTAAAGTCATTTTAAGGCTATATATTGCAGGAAAATACTTATTTAACATATATAAACACATTTGAAGCATAAAAAGTAATCACATTGTCAGAAAATCATACATTCATAAATCATAAATCCCACAAAATGACATAACTCACAAGTGCTCATTATATGAAAGACTTAAATACTCAAAATAAAATAATACATTCCCATCAATCCATCCCAATGTTTAATCATATGTAGAGTGGCGTGCAGGTTCCATATGATCAGATTGACTTTGCTGAAAAAAATATATCTCGGTGTGATAAACAAAGTCTTGCCACGACATCCTTCGGCTATAGAAGGTCTGGTAGTCTTCTACATATTTCTCATATACATGATCCAGGAAGTTTCTAAAGATACTTAACCTTGGATACAATTCACTATAATGTGGAGTAAAGTGAGCATATATTGGCTGGTGTCGGGGCGTGGTTCTCTGCAAATTTGGGACTGAAAAGAGACTGTCCACAAAGTTTGAGTCAGTCTGTGATGTAGCATTATTAGTATCAGTGGAATAATCATATACATTTCCCATCATGCGGTCATCCTCACCAGAATAAGAACCATACGCCGAAGTGGTGCCAAATCCATGAGCATTCCACTGCCCCTGCTCCCATCCACTGCTACCATCAATGCTCAGTCCTCCAAAGCTTGTGGACATGCTATCAATTTCAACATCAGGCATAATATCAGGATCAGGAACGATGTCAAAGAAACGATCTTCTTCTTTTTCCACTGGTTGCAAAGGGCGTTCCCGTTGACAAGACCTACGTGTATACCCAGTCGTAGGCCGTGATGAAGATCTTGGCGTCCACCATGATCCGGATCACGTGTAGCGTGTGTATATTGATTATCGGCTGGTCCATCCCAATAATGGATGCCGGTCGGTCTAAGATCACCACCACCATCATCACCACCACTACTACCATCATCACCACTACTATCAGAAACTGACCAGCCACTTTAATCCATTGTATCATCATCGCCTTCTGGGTTACTACCAGCTGGGGGGTCAAACGGTCTAGGCGACTGTGCGTGTACACGACCCTCATTCGAGGACATAAACCGCTCGAGATTAGAACCCATCGGAGCAAACACAGTGGGGTTGGGTATCCCACCAGGCTCATCCATCACTGGAACTGCTCTGTCTCTCACCCATTCTACATAGGGATCCTCTTCATCTGAAGATAGTTGGAAGACGTCGACTAGTTCGATCAGCTCTTGTTCATTTATTTGTTCAAATTTCAAGCATCGTACCCTTAGTCTCATGTTGTAATGGGCGTAGACCAAGTCATTTAGCCATTGAGAGCCCAATTTATTCCGCCTCTTTGAATGGATAAGGGAGAAAGTACTTCAATTTCGCTCACACCCAAATGCGGAATATGTCTGAGATAGGATTTTGATTGCTATTCTCCTCAACCCAGCTGCATGCTCGCATTCAACAACCATCACTCAGCTGCACAAGATGAAGAACACATTTTAATACACATTAAATAAGATGTTACTTGGAAATTTCAATTTCCATAATTCTATACTAGGATCGGTTTGATCTTGTCCATCTACTGCGGCGGGAGTTCTAAAACTCCCAAGACCATCTCTGAACGTTTTAATCTACACCCGTTCCAAAATTTATAACCATTAGCCATTGTAATATATGGATATTCAAATAATTCAGCACTTAAACCATACGACTCACCTCCAGATTGACCAGTGCTTGTACAGTATAATCTGGCACTAATTTTATCACAACATCTTTTACTGCACCGATAAGGTCAGAATTGAGCCCAATTACTTGTGAATATTGATACTTGGGGTTCAAATAGTATGCTGTAAAATATGAGTCACTAGATTAAAATAGAGTACTAACTATTAAGTGGAACTAAATTAAAGACATTATTAAATATACTCATCAGCCTTATGCAATGGGTGCATCAGCTGACTCTCCCATCGATCTTTGATAATCTTCACAAAATGTTTGTTTCCACGTGGAAGCACAGTTTTTATATGGTCCTTTAACATATCTATCGCAGCATATAATTATGGCATGGTGGACTGGAATGTTGTATCCACTAATCTCAGCACCTTCACCACTGGTTCCAGAATTTTGACTACATCCTTTAGTGTTCTCCAAAATTCCTTTGAACCCATAGTAGTCTGTGCTTGAACCCCAACAGGAGAGCTGGTGATGCGGGATCCGCAAGCTGGGATGGGCATGGGTTAAAATCTTTGTTAGATTTAATTTTAATTGTAATATTTGTAATCTTTTATTTTTGGGATTTTAGATTAGAAGTTTAGGCAATATTTTTATTAGGCAATTAGTAGATTATGGTTTCTTTAATTAGGATTAGGATTATGATTTTATTTACTTACTAATTTACTTCAATTAGTTTAGGAAAGTATTTCTTTTAAATACACATGTAATAGGATTTTTAATAAAGGAGAAGAATGAAATAATGAATTGAGGAATTGTGTTTGGTTGCCTGTGGGCAGAAAAGTGGTGTGCTTTCCTTCCCTTTCTCGTCTCTCTCTTCGCACTGACTGAACCATTCCAGGTCTGTCTCATCTCCCTATTCCCTCCTCTTTCCCAGTTCTTCTTCCTTTCTTTATGCTCCCTTGTTTCTGGGCGGAAATCACAGTCCAATAGAAGTCCAAATTGGCTTGTGACAACGAGTCAATGGACATCTGCATTTTTGCCATCATATCCTGAAAATTTAAAATAGAAGCATCTATCCCATCCAGTCGGTTTGATATACCACTAATGGCCATGTTAGTTTCCTCTTTGTCGGCGGTAACACGTGCTAGGAGCTCATTGTTACTCACCATGACTGTAGGAATTCGCTCTGATACCAATTGATGCGGGATCCGGGTTGAGAAAACCCTAATTAATCCGCTAATGGGCCCAACCAAATAACATGGAAGCTTGGTTCAACAAACAGTGGCAGAATTGTAAATAAACTCAAAACTCAACCAGTAATGGCAGACTTGTAATTATTCAGAACTTGTCTAATAACTTGAGTAAACCAAACAAGCTTTAAGATGAAACTGGAATTTAAATAATAATTCAAGGACAATTCTAGAAATAAGATTATGAAGAAGGGTTAAATAAAAGAAGAAATAAAGGTCAAGGGAGCTTTCTGGAATTTCTGAAAAGTTGTTTCTTCTTCAAACTCACGATAGGCACAGGAGGCGGAAAGACTGAATCGAGAGAGTTGATCAAAGTCTCTCTGTACAAGCCCAATCTTCACAAAGCTTTAGGAATTGAATCGCAACCCTTTGCTGTACCAATTCCAACTAATATTGAAGCTAATTGATGAAGAACTATGCGCTGGAAAATTCCTGCAACTAAGTCTGCGATAAGGTTAACCAGATTTAAACCTGGTTGATTTCTATTAGCAAGGGAGGGGGTTTCAACAGCAGCAGTCTTAGGGGTTTATGTCGCCCTAGGGTAGACTCCCTACAGACCGGGGATATGAAGAAGAATAGAGAAGAACTGGAAGGAATCGAAGGGATTTATTTGGGGCTGGGTTTACCACCAAAACAGGGGGAATAGAGGAGAGGAAGAAGAAGAGGGGAAAGAGGAAGGAAGAAGGATAACAGCCCAAGGAAGAGGGTCTGCCACGATCGCGAGATGAAGGGGAAGAGAAAGAAAGCACACCAATTTTCCTCGTAGACTCACAACCATAATATTCAATTCATTCTTTTCTTTCTTTTATCTTCTAATTCTGAAAATAAAACCTAATACATCTTCTATTTAAAGGTAGAACTTTCCTAAACTAATTTAAAGTAAACTTAGAAAGTAAATAACATCTTTATGAAATCAAATCTAATCCCTATGGCATAAAATAGAAATAGTAAATAAGGAAACCTAAAAATTAAAACTTCCTAATCTAATTAATCATCTACCAACCCTTTCCAGACCAAAAGGTTGGTTTGGGTTTGAGCCGGTTCAGATTTGGCTTAGGTAGCCAAATTGGCTCGTGTCGATCCATCCATGATATTGCTACTGCATCAACTGGACTCCCTCCACCCAAACCAGTCCTCAGATGCAAAAATCGATCTGAGGCCTACCATCTTTGCTTGAAAGCCCTTTAGTGCTATGTATATGGTAGCAAATCTGGTAATGTCGGGTCTTACCAAGTCCCCTCCACATCTCTTCCTCAGCAAGTTTAAAGAATAGTCATGGTTGTATACAAATGTTAGTCACCTGGCGTGCTTGTTCAACCACTTGCTTTACTTTTTGGATCTTGCCCATGTCCTTCAACATCAAGTCAATGCAATGGGTGCACATAAAGTCCAAAAAAGGTTATAGTTAGCCGTCATCATATCTCTTGTTTTCTTGTAGTTGCTGCCATTATCTATCATAATTTGCACCACATTTACAGCACCAACTTCATCCACCACTGTCTGTAGCAATCCATAGATGTAGTTAGCATCTTTTGTGCATGCAGATACATCCACAGACTTCAAGAATGATGTCTTCCCATCACTGTAGACCATGAAGTTGATGATGGACTTTCTAGTGGGACCAGTCCAACCATCACACATAATAGTGACCCCATGTGTACCCTAGTTATTCTTTAACTCTTCTATCCATACTTCTAGCTCTTTTTTAATTCTTGGGAGATAGATATTCATCACTTCATATGGAGTAGGGGCTTTAACACCAGGACCAGCTTGAGCAACTGCATCAAAGAAAGGTTGATAGTATGAGCCACCATTGGCATTTGCTGGGATAATATTATAGATGGACCACCTAGCAAAGACATCCCCAATAAATTCTTTTGTACCCTTCCAGTTCCACATACTCTTCAATCTCTTTTGTTTGGCGCTAGCCTTTCTAAAAACTGTTGGATCTTACTGTAGAATTTCAACATAATCCTCATCCCTAGCAGTAGGTGGTGGTGCCTGGGGTTGTACTCTTGTACTTTTTGATCTTCTAAACATAGAAGCCAACCCTCCCTTACTCCGTGTTTGTGGTTCTTCAGGCTGCTGAAATGATCTACTACCACCTGCCCCTAAGGCTCTTTGCCTCAACCTTTCCATTTCCATCTCATGGCTGACTTTACTAGCCATTGTTGCCCGTCTCAGATCTCTAGCCTCTTCCTCAGTCAAACCCCAAGTATCTAGACCATCACCATCTGAACTATCATCATCCAAACCACGCACTGTGCCTCGGATTACTTCCTCAAATTGTTGTTTACTTTTTTCTTTCTCTGCCCTTCTCTGCTGGCCTCCCTTCATCTGTGCAGCTATGGCCCTAATAATCTCCACAGGAACTATAGCACACTTTGCCACGTCTACAGAAGTCTTACATAAGATGATAAATAGAGAAATTTAAATCAATAGATTTACATTAATAAAATTTAAAATTGAAGAACATAAAAGCATCAAATATGCGAATACAACTCAAAACACATTGAAATTACTTTTCAAAATTTTAAAACTATGTTATAAGAAAGCAGAATATTTTTCCTAATTTTCCATAATTATTTAGATATTATTAATAATTTTGGATATTAAATAAAAATAATTTATTTTTCCAAAAATATAATCCGACAACATGGAACCGTAGATTGGCCAATGGTGTTCAACATATATTATTTTGAACACCAATAGATAAGTATTAATATTTTTATTGCTAGAAAATAAGATTTATTAATTAAAATTCATAAAAATAAAAATATGTACAGAAAAAAAAAAAACTGAAACCGTGACCGCATAGATCGGCGAACAGTGTTCAACATATATTATTTTGAACACCAATGGATAAGTATTAATATTTTTTTATTAATTTTTTATTACTGAAAAATAGGATTTATTAATAGAGTTGACTAGGTTTGGCCTGTGAGTTAACTGGGTTTGACCCGATATTGAATCGATCAACCCCCATATCGGTTCAGCAACATTTTGAGGCTTATATATATATATATATATATATATATATATATATATATATATATATATATATATATATATATATATGTTTTCCAATGCGTGGGAGTGTCATGGCACATGTGGTAATGGTTTCGTGGTGAAATTCCAATGTCCGTCTGGAACTTTTCACTTTGAGGCAGATTCTGGTGGGTCCCATAGTGGTTTCATGTAAAGATTTGAACATAAAAACGTAGAGCATCGAGTTAGCTTCGCAACGCACTTCGCGGATCTTAATTTCGATATCGTATGACGAAGCTATGGTCATTTTAGTGAAGACGTGTCGTAAAAATCATAAAAAATCAGAATTCATAAGCTGTCGGTAAGTTGTATGGTGCGACAAGGGTTGACGCATAACAATTCAATATATGTTTTGTTCTTATTTGAAAATAAGGAAAATCAGAAGCTTTTTGTTGAGATTTTCAAAAAGTAACAATTTTAATGATCCAACGGTCTAAAAGGACATAGACCTTTAAATGTCGATCTGACGACTTATGAAAAGGTGCGCCTAAAGCAGAATATTCTATCGCGTCAGATTTTATTGGATGGCACAATATATTTCTATAGGTTGCACTACATGGAATCGTTAAATGATATAATGTATTACGTGCACTATAATATAGCGCAAAGATTCTATTTAATGGGATGAACTTCCACTCGATATCTTCAAGTTGTGTTAGAAGATTTGATACACCAGATTCCACCCGCCATTTGGAAGCAAGATCGGACGGCTGAAATGGCAGCCGACATTTGGTGACATGACGAAACGTCACTAGAATACATCAGGACCACTCTTTTGCATTCTATTGTTCATTGATCAACGGTCGAAAGTATTTTGAGGCCTATATATATATCCGATTTGAGCCAAAAAAATTTTGATCTCTTCGTAATTTGAGCCTCTATGTCCTTGCAACGTCAGAAGGAGAAAAAGAAGAAAAGAAATAGGGTTTTGAGGCAAAAACTCCTATTGATTGTGGAGATGGCTTGTTTGATGATCTGATCACTCTCCACATCAGTTTTGGGAATCGTTGAAGCATCATATAGTGGAGTATTTTTGGTGGAGGTAACTTTATTTGTAGAAACAATGGTTTGAATGACTTGTCATACAATAAATAGAGGTCCTCTTATTTATAATGTGAGAATGAATACAGGTAGTACAATACAAGTAGTACAATGAGGATAGTACAAGTAGTACAAATGTACAATACAAGTAGTACGATGATTCTAGACAGTAGTACAATGAATCTAGACATAAAGATAAATTAATCTAAACCACACGATGGTTAATCCATGTGGACCATACGATCTCTCAACACTATTACTTATATTCATATCTTTATCAGTCTAGCGTTGTAAAGTTTCTAACTCAAAGTTTGTGTAAGTGGAGGGACTCATCATATATAAGACCCAAGATTCCAATCTTATTAGCAATGGGGGATTATTCCCAATAAACTGTTGCACATGATGCAACCTCTACTACCAGTTAAAAAATATTGGGAATAATCCCACATTGTTTAAGTCTAGAACATTCACTTCTTCTCTCCTTCTATTGGTTCTCTCAATTTTCTTCCTCGTTCTTTACTTTGTTACTAATTTAACTAGACTTTAAAAAAAATCCTTCACAAAATCAAACACCCTTTCAGAAAATTGGTCATAATATATCTTGTTCTCTGTACCATTCTGGAACTTATTGATTTGCCCTAGTTTTTCAAATCTGATTTTAATTGGATTTTAAATTTACAATAGAATATACTTTATATATTCTCATTTCTGATTCAGTTATTGAATTATGAGCTTCCATGTCTGGGTTCCAGTCTAAATGTCTAATCCATTCCCACCAGCTAGTGTCTCTATTATATTACTTTACAGAAAAATTAGGTCTTTTCAATCCTGATTTCTGCATTAATAGCTCATTCCTGGGATTAATACCCTGTGCCAAGTTTGGGGTCCCACCACAACCATATGGCCCATTATGTATTGAGTTTTTCTCTTTTTTGAACCACATGGAGGCTTCTGTGGTCCATCTTCTGGAACTTATTGATTTGTCCTAGTTTTTCAAATCTGATTTTAATTGGATTTTAAATTTACAATAGAATATACTTTGTATATTCTCATATCTGATACAGTTATTGAATTGTGAGCTTCCATGTCTGGGTTCTAGTCTAAATGTCTAATCTATTCCTACCAGCTAGTGTCTCTATTATGTTACTTTACAGAAAAATTAGGTCTTTTCAATCCTGATTTCTGCATTAATAGCTCATTCCTGGGATTAATACCCTGTGCCAAGTTTGGGGTCCCACCACAACCATATGGCCCATTATGTATTGAGTTTTTCTCTTTTTTGAACCACATTGAGGCTTCTGTGGTCCAAGTGATAGTTGGATGAGTAATCCATCCCTTGGATTATCCATGTGCAAGTTTGGGGTTCCACCTCAGCATATGGCCCACTTTATTTTGAGTTTTTATTTTTGTATTTTTTGGCCATTCAATCAAAGACATCAAAGTTGACCTTTTTATCCTTGACTTCTTGTAATGTCATGAAGTGAAGAAACCAAGGGAAACAGTTGTTTTAACAACAGAAGATAATCATTAAAACAATTTCTTTTCTTAACAACGGTTAAGGCTACACCTCTGATTTATTTTGAATAGGTCTTCATCTACAGCTTGAATTATATTGCATTTTATCAATCAAATTATCTGATGCTTCATTCTTTTAGGAAGAAGAAGTTGACAGTTCATTGGAGGAGGTATATAAGACCTCTAATGTGGCGGTGCAAATGGTTAGAACTCAGGATCAAGGAATTTCAGTCCCAAGCATTGAAGTATGATAAAGAGCTTGCAGTATATGATCAAAGAAAGCAGTTTGATTCAGGGCAAATTGCATTAGAAGGGTGTTGTATGAGGTCACTACCATTTTTTAGACAGTTTCAGGGGGAAAAAGCCATGAAAAGGAGAAAACGAAAGAGAGTTGAAGACACAGTTGATATATCATCATATATGTCACACCATAGCCTGTTCTCTTACTATGGTACAAATATCTTGTATATACTATATCTATTTTTTTTTATCAACCTGATTTTATCATTTGTAATTTTACTACTTGATACCTTGCAGAGAATAGGAGGTTCAATGTGGATGGTGTTTCCTTGGATGATGATTGTGGTAATCAAGGTACGAATTAGCCACTGTGCCTTCCTAGAGAACTTGGTGTGTCATTGTATTAGACTTGGAAGTACAAATCAGAAACAAGGAACTAAGATGCCAGGTGTAAAGTACTTGCAATCATCTACATACATGACTTACCTACTAGCTACTTTTTTAAAGATATCAGAAGCATTGAACTACTTCAACTTGGTAGTAGTGTTGTTCTTTCCTTTTTGGATTTGTATTTTGGGCAAGTGCTTAAACCTGAGATACTGCCTGATTCATGAATAGCTAAAACAGGAAACTAAATCCAAAAGAGTGGAGGTCAACATAGTAGCGATTCTCACTTTCTATGAGTGTCAACATAGTAGGCAACTAGGCATATTTGTTGAAAAAGTAAGCTTCTAGCTTGGATGAGAAATTGTCTTTTTTAGGTTGAATTTTAGTCCTCGACAGTCCATAGAAGTACCTGATTTACATTGGATCAGGTGTACATTGTCTACATCATGGCTTAACTGATTCTATATTCCCAGTCCAGATCTCACAACCGATAGGAATTAAAACTTTCACCTAAATATGTTTAGTTAGAACCTGGAGAAAATTTCAAACTGCCAACAGTCAAATCTTCTCAAGATTAGTAAATACCCATCCTGGACTTAAGTTTCACCTCTGATCTTTTTTCTCCTGTTCTTCCTGTGAGCAGTTGTTGAGATATTTAGTTGGAATTTAGTAACTTTTTTAATGTGTTATTGCCATCACTCTTTCCTGATGTATCCCTTGCCCCTTTCTTTGAGTTGTGGGTGTTCTTTTCAATTCAAACAATTATCGTTTTTAAAATGTTTTTCCTATTTCCAGTTTTGATATTTCAGTTTTAATTACTCGCAAGTCGTAACCATAGATTTAAATGCTTCCCTTTTCTGTTAGCCCTTACCTTTAGGGTCAATGAAGGTGAATACTGTTGTTAAGGCGATTTACTTCTAATCCTTACTACTTTATGTAAATTACCTTCCCAGTCCTTTTCTAAGCAGTGAATCTAATTTGCATTTCATAGGAATGGTTTTATATCATATTTCCGGTGGGCAGAGTTCTCCTAAAACTAGCTAGCAAATGGTTTGAGAAAGTTGCTTAAAGGAAAATTTTGGAACATTAATTGTAAGCAATCATTTTCTTCTGCCATTGCTGTGGGGTTGCCTTTCTATATCTACATAATATTCTTCACAGGTGATAAAGAGCATAAACAGAATTAGAAGTAGCCATATGAAAAGCACCTAAATAACTGACAAGCCAAATGTCCATAGCTTTCAACTTTTCATTATCAAAATTTAATAGCATTACAGTTGGTGTTAGTATTAGGGGGCTGTCTGTTGGTGCAATGACAAAAAGATCAGGTTAGCTGTGTGAGGGTGCGGGTTTGAGTCTTGAAAGTGGTTGACTTTGTGTAAAAATGCCCAAGGTTTGTGCCATCTCCAATCCTCCCCTTCCCAGTCCCTGCAAAAGCGGAACTTGAACTGGGTTACTGCCCTTTTTCCGAACAGTCTTATAGTGGATAACTGGTGCCGACCTAAAGGTTGGCAAACCAAGGTTTGATAGGGGACTGGTAGAGTTTAGAGATAGGTGCTAGAGTCCCACCAGTAGATAACTACTGCAAACTAGAGTCCTACTAGTGCCCAATGTAGGAGTCTCACTGATGGCAAAGAGGGTTTCAACATATGCAATTCAAAGATCCCTCTTTGCTACAAGATCTTACACAGCCCAATCACAAAACAGAATTAAAAAGTAAAGGAAAAAAACCACTTATCTGAAAATCAGACCTTTAGAGCCTTTCAAAACTTGAAGAAGATGATCTTCAATGGATGTGTTTTTATATATCTAAATCTGATCCTGATCTGTCATAAAGGAAGAAGCCAACCTGTTGTCGAAAAACCTGCAGCAGACTTTTCTGCCACTGTGGAATCTGATTTAGAGTCTAGCATAAATTCCTCTCTTAACAGCACTGAATGAGTCAAAGTAAGAGTTGATATCGCCCAGCAATAAGGTGAAGTCAGAAAAAAATGGACAGAAGGTAACCAATGAGAAAGAGAATCTGAAATTGTCGGTTGAGTTTCACAACCGTAGGAGACTCAACTAGGTGAAAAAGTTGACTCTTTTTTTTCCTAGAAAATCTAGCTTTTGCCTCCCTCTTCTCGGTTATTTATATTGCTGTAAAAGATTACATAATATGGTAATAAAATATCCAAAAAAAACTTTTCTTTATATCCAATAGGAAAGTCTCCAAAATAACTAAACAACTAAACTTAAGAAAGTTTCCAAAATAACTATACTTCTAAAACTTAGAAAAGTTCCCAAAATAACTAAACAACTAAACTTATGATAGTTTTCAAAATAAACAAACTTCTAAACTATGAGAAGATGGTCATCAATTAGAGGCTTTCGAGTGGCACTGTTCCCGTGAACAGTGCCAATAACAGTGTCGTAACTTGGATTGACTGCTGGTCTTTGATCTGCATCACTTACCTAAGCCCACTTGAGTCACACAAGCAAAACAATATTGAGATAGAAGTTGGTTGTAGAATTTGATGGATTGCCTTTGAGAGCAGCCATGCTTGTATTCAAGATACTTTTAGAATTCCAAAACCCCTTTGGAATTTCCCATACAAAGTAAACAATTTCTAGACATAGCCCAAGACATTGAGAACTACAAACAAGATATTGAAAGTTGAAGATGAAGACAGTGCTGCCTTGGAATACGAAAAGGCAAAAAGAATCTACTAGAAGATGGATCCTGCTGGAAGACAACTTGCAACAGCCATAGGTCACCGTTCACGTGAACAGTTTTTTGTGAACAGTATTGACTGGGCTGGAAAATCCTGCTGTTCCACTGGACTGGGCTGCTGCTGGCTGAACCATACTGTATCAATAAGCATAATGTGTAATAATTCTAACATTTTCATGTATGTACCTAAAATTTTATGCTGCTTGTATGTATGCAAATACTCCTGTTTATACCTACATAATGCTAATCTGTGCATTCAGTTTATGTTGGATTTGTATCTTTTGTTTGTGTGTTCAACACTCCTGCTGCATTTGTATACATTGAACACCAATTCCTTTTATTTATTTTTTTTAAGGAAAAAATATTAATTTATTAATTTGGAAGGCCTGCTACATTATGAAATGATACTTCACACTTCTGTTGGATTCTTTCATGCATAATTATGTGCTATGCTTTTTTTTTTTGTTATATATATTATTCGTACATGTTTCTGCGAAAGAAGACTGACAACTTTTGATCTAGCCGTAAATATGGCTCTAGTGAGAGTGGGAAAGCAAAATGGGATCTGTGAAGCTGACATTTAGAAGTTAGGATAAGTCTCTTTTGGTTTGAGCGGAGTATATTGTTTGCACATTCTTGTACAGTGCAGTGACCTCTGTAGGAAGGGTGTTATTCGATGTTGTTGACACTCCATCTGCATCCCATTTTGTGTGTGTGGAAACAATTGGCACGTGGCACTTCACAGAGCCGTAGAACTGAAAACTGTGTCAAGTTGTCAACCCAATAGCATATTGGAAATGGAAAACTTCAGTTGTGTCTAGGTCATCTGAATAGGCAGGCTTCCTGTTTGAACCATACCACTCTTGATTAGCAAAGAATTATTTCCACCAATGAGCATAAAGCAAAAAGTTCTTTTCTGGACCATCCAATGGGAAATACAATAAAGATCTCCATTCAACTGGTCTGACTTTTAGCCAAAGCTTTCCCTGGTGTGTCATTTGACTGTTGGATGTCACATATGATTCCTCCATGTGTGACACGACTGGTTTCACAGATGGTGTAACTGTGTCAGTTTACACAGTCATGCATATATGTGCAAGAAAGTTTCAGTGATGTTTTTCTTCTTACTGTTTCAGCATTGCAGTTCTATGGGAAGTATTAAGGTTGCATAGATCTTTTATACTTTGAAGTATCTCCTATTAAATGAATGACTATACAACTGCTTATATAATTAATTTATTTGTTATTCTTTGGGGCAGTTATTGCAGCAGATCAAAATGCTAATGGCAATAGTGAGTTTGGTGTTGATTATGAGTGGCCATTACTTGACTTTGGAGATGGTGATAATCCTTTAGAGCAAATCCTTTGGAAGATCGAGGTTGTGCAATCTCGAGTTGACAAATTGAAGACTCAGCTTGATAAGGTGATGAACAGTAATGCTGGGAGGCTCTCTTCTGCAGAGAATTTAAACCTGCTTGTGCCATCTGAGATGCCTTCTAGTTCTGCTCGAAGTCCTACTGTCTCTCCAGGCAAAGGATATACCACAGAGATTGGTGTTTTATATACTCCACCTCGACATTTATCCGAGCATGAGATGGGAGACCCGGTCATGCCTGAAAGTGCAGTTTCAAGTTATGGGGAGGCGAATCCTCTTCCTGATATAATTGAAAGCACATTGGAACTATTATCTGCTGTTGATGTTGCTCCAGATCATCGATGGATTGGCGATTCATGTGAAGATGTAAAGTCATGCTGTTGTATATTAGTTCCGACATTTGTGTAGTTCTTTTAAAGCTTATAGCTTTATTTCTTAATTCTACTACAGAGAAGAGTTGCTGACAAAGTTCTTGTTTTGTTTTTATTTTGCTGATTATTTATAATATAAAATTCTGTTTTCTTTTTCCCTCCAGACTGTGGATGATGTTTTGATACATAATGAGGTGTTTCATGAAGAGTTGCATGGTTTCGAAAAGTTTAAGAGTCAACCCTTACAGAAGCCTTGTGATCCGGTGAAAGAGCAACAGAAGGAGACCACGATTTCCCCAGTTTCAGCACCAGAACCTGACATTTCCCAAAAGATCATTGTGGCTCAGGAACCTGACATTGCCCAAAAGACCATTGTGGCTCAGGAGCAGTCGACTCTGAAGTCTTGCTTACCTTCCCAGGTCTCCAAGAACAAAAGAAAGCGAGGGGAACGGAAAGCTGGTCCTGGTAGTTGGAGCAGGAAATTATCAGGTGAACCTGACCATTGAGCTTGAAGTTTTCTCAGAATTGGCCTCTTCGTTTTGAAAATAGTAGCACTCAACAAAAAATGGTCCAGTATTTCATTTTTAAGTGATGCAAGAAACATTTTTTGTTTTTTGGATAAAATGTAAATTTGTTGAATACACTTGTGCTGGAATTATTGTTGAAGTTGTAAATCCCCTCCCCCTAAAAATTTCCAATTGTTTGAATGTTGAGAATCCAAAATATTCAATTGGTTTTGTTTGTATTGACTGAGTTAAGTGGTTCAGTATCATGGGTATTTCGGTTTATCACCTCTAGAACCCATTCCCATGATGACAGGAATTGAAACCTTCTTCTAATAGGTTACTGTGACAACGCCCACAAAACAATGGAAATGCAAGTTAATGCTAGATTTGTTTTTATCCTAAAATTTTGGGAGTTGAAATCCCAACGGGAAACGTCTAGGGGACCCAGTGTCAACCATCTAGTGGGCCCTTATATTGGTTTGGATTTTATGGAACCAAAAGTTCCTGAAAAGTAGGTACCCATGCTTCATTAAATTTGACTCTTTACACAATTCTATGGAGTTTGGTTAGGTTTTAATTGGACTGGTAACGTGTTAAGCTTCCTCCTTATCCCCCCAAAAAGGATTAATTCCCTTGATTCCTGATCTGTACCAATGGCCAATTCAAGGTCATTGGACTCAAGGATCCTAGCAAATTGAAATTTTCAGTGAGAAAAGAAAGGAAAAGGCTATCCAGAGTCCAGACTGGTTCTCGTGGCAATTCAAGGGTTTTCTTATGGAATATGTACTCTGACAATGCCTTGGGTATGTTCAGGTGCCTCTCCAGCACCTTGGTTTTCACCGAGCCTTATAATTTTGGATTGATCTGTATGTAACCGACCCAGATACAATAGACTTTTGACCCTGATTTTTTTCCCTTAAAAGTAAATCTTCTTCTATCATAGCACGGTTTCTGAAGCCATGCACAATTCTTGAAACCAGTGCAATAAAAGGGGTAGCTTCGATAAATAAAAAAAAAACCATGATTACAAAACCGGTGACAAAGTCCGAGATATAATGATCATATCTAGTTGATGCTCCAACAAAAAAGCTACTTGTGGGTGTTTTGCCGAGGAAATAACGATTCCACGCTAACAGGTTCAAGGCCAAGACGGGGAGTTAAGTGTCTTGTGGCCACTCACATGCAGTATTAGGTGCTCTTTTTTCTATTATGGATGCAAGTGGAATGATTTTTATTTAACCCGGAATGACTAGATCTATGCGGTTCTAGGGTCAGTAGGACCTGTGCGATAAGTTAGACCAAAGGTCTGGATACCTATCGTTAATAAAAAATAAAAAATAAAAAAATTCACAGCCATAGATGGGGCCTGTTTAGAGTTTAAACCGGTTTCCCTAACCGACTGAAACAGAATCCTGTTAATGGATTTGACCGATTCTGCTTCCTTGAACCATGAATTGACTCACCCACTAACCTGTCCTAAGTCCGAACTTGGCCCAATTAATAAAGACACTAACCTTTATAATTTCTGTGGACTCTTCTGTAACCTTTGCTGTATAATATCTTTTCCCCTGCAGGTTGCTTGACTAGGAAACTCAGCTGAATTCAGGGAAAACTCTTATATGAAAAGCACTGAATTTTTTTATGAAGATATAAAATGCACTACTTTATAGAACTTTGTAATGACCTCTCTCTAGTTTTCATTGGCTTTTTCCTGGTAAAATTCATTATTCATCTATCAGTAACCAACTTGTATTAAGTGGTACACTAGATTGGACCTGAACTTCAACAGGCATATCATTAACTGGTCTACAAAATTGGGAGAAGGATTCCCTTAATCAAGGCCAGATCCATCAAGTAACCAGGAAATCAGGCACCATACTGGTAAAGGAAATAGAAAGTATGCCAATTCATAGCAGCTGTCACTTTAGCCCACAGTAGATGATAACTTTGATTTGACAAACATTCCAAATTCTTCTCTGACCAAACTATAGCATGACTTAAAAACATAGCATGATTACAAGTTGAGGCAACCTATACATATCAGCAGTAGCTGCAAGTTAGAGTTTTCGGTAGAGTAAGACAATTACAGAATACAGGTTGAAGTAGCAGGATTGCTCGAGTGGAGAATGTTCATTCCTAGAATTTGAAAAACCCCTAAAAAAAAAAAAAACACCCTACAAAACCAACCCCTTATAACGGATACAAGACAACATCTCTAGAAAACCTCTTATCTGAAATCATAGTAGTAGATATTTCGTGGCACACTTTCCTGGAGGGTGAAGATTGAAAACAACTGCAGCGAGAAGAAAATGAATTCCTACCAGTAGATTACATACCGGTCGTACCAAACAAGTAATCTTCTTATTCCTCTCTTTTGTGCTAGCATGCATCTAGCAGCTTCCCCAAGCTAGAAACTCACAATGATCAGTTCTCACCTGCACAGGAACAAAGAGATCATCTGAAATAGCAACTGGTGCCTTTTTGTTCGGCACTTCACCCAGCACATTCACAAGACTATTTTAAGTAGCTCAACGCATTACGATCTATTATCCTCCTGCGTGAGCTCCTTCGGAATCTGCCAATGTGACACCTGATCGAACAGATCCATCAGATGCTGGAACTCCCCCTGTTTCACTCTGCTTACGTACCTGCTCCAACTCTTGATCAGGAAACACTTCAGATTGCAAAGATGGGGCAATATTGTTCGCATGTAACCATGTTAGTTCCCATAAACTGTCCCCACCAAGGGCACTCCGGCACACGAGGACTCCCCTTGCCTTCATCACAAGCAATATATTCTTAAGAAGCTCAGGGACTAGTTCCTGAAGCTTCTCACTCTTCTTACCTCTAACCTTAGCCTTCATATATTTCTCCATACGGCCAAGGACCCCTAACCATAGCTTGCAGAAGGTGGTTAGCTGCACAAGATCATTCAACAGCTGTAAGAACACTTTCGACAAGAGCTTCAGGGCAAGGACGAGTGTGCCCTCTATGTTCCTGTAGTCCTTAGGGGAATGTCCCTGAGCAATTTCCAGCAAGTCATCAAGCATTGTGAAAATGACCAGGTCAAAACACTGCAACCACGAACTGTACAAAAGGGAGAACCCATCCACACCTGTCAAGCACCTCTGCAATGACGACAAAGCATGGTTCCTAACATCTTCTCTCTGATCCAAGCACACCTTCCTCAACCCCTGCACTAGCCTCAGCCACATCTCTCCTATATCTTGAGACATTTTTGCAGCAGCTTCCTGCGCTGCAGCTTCCTTAGCCTCGCGCGACCACCGTGCTAGACAGTTCACAGACCCTGCCATTAAATCCAGGGCACGCATTGATCGCTCTGCCTGCCCAACACGAGACTCAGCAAACTGCCTCGCAGTATCCACACACACAATGTAATTTGCAGGTGAGAGATGAGCCCCTTCAGACATGATAAACATTAATGCCTCAAATCCTGCTTCAGATGCTTCACGATGGCTAGCTGTGATGGAAAGAATATTAGTGATTGTACGCCACCCCATCTGGGATCTGATGTGTGTGGCATTAGCTTTCACAAGGCGCATGACTTCCTGAGTAATGTTCTCACAATATGGATCAGCAACCCGAGCATCAAGCTTAGAGACCAGTTGCAGTGACCTCAATAGTTCATCAGCGAGGTTCTCCTTATAGGGAAGCAACCGCTGACATATTCGCAGAAGTCCAAACACAGCCCTCTCCACCAGGGCACAAGGCATCACGGTTGATTGAACAATGTTGGATATGTGCTCATAAACACCCTGCCACAGAAGAAAAATCCTATCCCGGTTATTCAAGGTGATTGCTATCAACAACTCCAAGCAGAAAACTGCAGTGTCTTCATCCTCAGGAGAGCTGTTCCCCTTCTGAGATCTCCCAGCAGCCCAGATGAGAGCTCGTGCAAGTTGCAACAGTGAATCAGCTTGCAAAAACTTGCTCTCTGTAAATATGCTATCAATGTGGCACTTTTGAATAGTTTGAAGAGTGCGTTGATGAGCTGCAAGTTGTTGTTCAGTGGGCTGCGTTCTTGGCTCCTCTGTGTCAAGAGATAAGAGCTGGCTGAACCGGCCCATAAGCCCAGAGGATCTACGAGGTGTACCCATAGAAGGTATCTGAGATGCAGATAAGGAACTTGTAACAGGTTTTCCATGACAAAGGTCAGCAGCAACCTCCAAGTCATCTGCAGCATCACTGGCCACACGGGCAGGAAGAAGACCAAGCTTGTGCAATCTTAAGATGCAGTCCAGTATGTTTCTCCATCCAGTGCGGATATAATCACCATACTCATTTGCTATGGTGAAGACGGTCACAGTGGCCATTCTAGCTTTCGTATCATCACCAAAAGCAAGAACAGGTTCCTCCGCAGAAGATGGGTTAATGAGAGTAGTGAACTTACAGAGAGACACAACAAGGTCATCCAATACATCTTCGAGATGATGACATGCTGAAATTTTTGCAACAGCCAAGAATCCATCAACACATGTTTGGAAAACATCTTCACTCTCAGCATGATCAAATACCACTGAGATAGCAGCAATTGTGGGGCCTGACATTATGGCAAACATACCATGGTCAAGGAATGGTCTGGAATCACACATAATAAAAGGGGCAGTCTTCTTCGACTTGCGCATTAGATCGATCCAACGGCTTGGTGTCATTTCGGGGTAACCAGCACCCTGTTCCGGTGTTGTTCGGATCTCATTTTTGCATATTGAGTGGTAAAGCTCGGACAGGAATTCCCGAGGGAGATCATTTCCTCCATTGATGTGTCGATTATTTCTGATAAAGTCCTCTTCAGTCATCTTCTTCTTCACTTGGACATTGTGTTGATCTGTGTTAAGCATTATTAGTGAATAGGACAACAAGAGAGCAGCATCCTTGTTGGCTAGAATCAGCGGCGATTGCTCATAGTATCTCTCTGAGAATGCCTCAAGAACTCTTTGTATCTTTTGTGACTCTCCAGGCAATCGAAAAGTTTCTAGGAATAGCCGCAGTGCTGTATCCAAATTCATGTCTTCAAAATCAAAGGTGCCAGCAAATTCATGAAGCACTTGAACACAAAAATCATCATGATTTCCCAGGAAATCACCCACAAGATTCTTATCTAACCCAGCTGTGTACCTGAAAAAGCAAGCCACGCTTTGAGGATCAAGCTTTTCAGGCAACAAATGTGTTCCCTGGAGAAACTCTAGCCCTTTCTTTGGATCGCGGTTAAAGTGATCAGCACCAATCATCAACCTTCTCTTAATGTACTTCCTCCGACGGACAAAAGGAACCCAATGATTAGGATCAGCATAGTTCTCACACTTCACAGTCCAGAATGGGGTATATTCCTCAAGATCTACTGGAACCTGCTCCAAAACAGGTGGTCCATTTCCTATCCTCTCTGCCATTCCCTGAATCACTGCAATTAGACCATCCAAAGCTAGAATATGCATTGGTGACAAAGGGTAGTTCACTGGAAATGCACTCTTTGACAACAGGTTGGCAAGGTCCTCAAACACATTGCTGCAAGTAATATCACAATCAAAATTGGCATACATCTCTACCATGAATGTCCTCTGCCTGCAGAAGTCAACAAGAGCCTCCATCGCAACCTCCTGTTGTTGGTATGAAGCCCCATGTCTGCTTTGTGCAAGCCTCAAAATGACACAAGAAAAGAAAGCCTCCAATTGTAGTTTTAGCTCAGAACGCAAATGGTGATACAGATTGAGAACAATGCCACATACCACAGAAAGAATTAGTGGACTCATTGACAAGCCAAACTGCATCAAGTTACGAAATAGCTCATCCTGTATCAAGGCTAATAACTTAGGTTGTTTTCGGATAGAGGGCCCACCCAATTCAATAGCTGAATTGATCAAACCCAAAGCAAAAAGTGGCACATCTTCATGACTTGCCATAGAATTTGACCTGCTAACCATTCCAATGTGGTCGGCATCATCTAACAAGGCACACAAGAAGTGAAGTATTTCCACCATGCAGGGTACCCCATATGGCTCTGTCATGAGATGTGAATCATTTGAAACCGCCTCTTCTCCATTATCAGCCCCAACTGTGTTTTCCTCTGTGAAGCTTACCCGAAGACCTGTGGAAGCATTTGAAGCCAAACCAACAGAAGGCATCTGACCATCATGTTCAGAATTGTCGTTGCCATTGTCCAATTTTTTACTACTGAGGGCATAGTCCTTGCCTAGGCCTCCCAGCTACAAGCAAAAGAGCAGTTTAGAAGGCAGAAACAACAGTGACCAGTATTAAGTGGCATAATCTGAAAAAAGGAGACAGTAGATGTTGCATGAAATAATATAACTAAAAAAGAAAGCATACACCAATACCTCTTGTTTGGAAGATCTTCCTCCATTAGCCAATAGATGTTCAGTCTTATCAATCTCTGGAAGGTGGGAAAAGATACACCGGACAAGTTCATGCATGGTGTGGCGAGCTATCCGCTGCAACAACTCACCTTTTGATCCTGCTTGATGAACAATACGGAAACAGGTATTTACTATGTTGCACACATGCTGGTTACTCAGCACAACTGATGCCTTACTTTTCATGCAAGCAAGAAAAACCTGAAGTATCTTCATCAGTACCACTTCTTCTGAAGCTGGGTCAGTCACCTCAAACCGGCAACTTGTCACAGCTTCAACCACCAAAGGCATAGCATGTTCCACATTCACAGTATTTACATCAAGTATGTCAAGAGTTAGGATCTTGTAAACAGATGATAAGGCTGCACTAGTGATTGGTGCACCAGTTTCATTGGATCGAATCAAATCCAAAAATGGTTCGAGATATGTGGCTGGATTTATTGATTGCCACTGATTTTGCCATGAAAAAATTTGCTTCCGCAATGACTTCAATGATTGGATGAGAGAGTGCTCTAACTGATCATCTCCAGTCATATAACGACCTCCCCACCTAACATTTCGTCTCATTACAGCCAACACAGCACCCACTTCTGAATTCACTGTACATGCTAAAGCACCTCCTTTTAATGAACAGTCAGAGTCCTCAGGCTCTTCCTCAATTGCCTTGATTCCGGACTGCATCCTTAGACGCCCCATATTTACACTTAGTTTGGGATAAACAATCTAAATGCTAGCCTGGAAAGTCCAGAGACAAGGTACTGGAACCATGCACAACCATATTCCACACTCTGGTTGAAAGATATAAATACAAACCGACATGTAAGAAATCTCATACGGTGTAACAAAATAGTGAATTACACTAAAGTAAGATCAGCAATTCCTACAAGTGCAAACACAGAAAGCTTTAAGGCTAAAAGGCTAAAATAGACATTGGGGGAAGAGAGGAGGGGGGGGAGGGAGCGAGATTATTATAAGCATTCAAGTAATCAGTATTGGGAAGTTGCTAAGCTAAATAACTTGAGCATATGGCCCATACATATGAATGACATAAGTTAGTAAAGATAACCAAGGTTAAAAATCTCGGAATTTGGTCAGATTTCAATGGCTGCCTAAACCAAAATTTCAGCCACTGAATTTCGGCTGGCCATTTCGTGGGGTAAACGGCCACATTAAGGTCTGAAACTTCATGGGAACATTATTTTAGCCTCTATAAACATATGTGAACCTTTACTTTGGAAGATAACTATCACAAAATGGTAGTTAGGCTTTGCACCCTAGGTTGGCAGCATACATCTAACTCTGTTGTATACCTTTTGTGAAATTTCCTATTCTACACATTGGTTTAGTACTGGAGGACATAGAAGACAAATAAAACAAGTAAATTATGCAGTAGGGATGAAGAAATATAATATTGATTAATTATGAAAGTATTGTACATGAAATGACCGAAATTTGACTTAGTAGGTTAGACATCCTATGTTAGAGACATGATGTAGAGAAGGAGAAGACCAGCACAAGAACTGGAGATGCCTACCCAAATGACCAAAACATTGCAATTTGCAAGTTTATAAAGTTGACTCCCATAACTCAGCCAGTGTGATGCAGTCCAAGAAGCAACCAGCCCAAGGTACCGTCAACATGGGCCCGGGCCTAGCCCACACTGTTCACGCGGTACTGTTCACGTGAACAGTACCAACAGCATTATTTATGACTCTTTTGATTAGTTTCCTAATTTTCAGTTTACTTATTTCCATTGTTTAGTTTCTTAAAAATTAGGCTAGTTAGTTTAGAAGTCTTAGTTGCTTGGAGACTAAGACTTGCCTAAAATCGAGTTTCCTAATTTCAGTTTTTAGAAACTTTCTTATTTCTATGTTTTAGAAACTTCCTAAGTTATAAAGGAGGTTTAGCTTTTCCAAATTTCGTTCTTTCCTATTTTATTTGTAATGTTTCAAAGCTATAAATAAAGAGAATGCAGGCTGGCTGCAGTACAGAGAATTTTCCAGAAAAAAAAAAAAAAAAAAAGAGTGAAACTCCTATTTTCTGGTTGAGTCTCCAAGGTTGTGAGACTCAACCGAACTCTATTTCCTTTGTTCGTTTGCATTCAATACTCCTATTTTGTTCTTTGTTGCTGGTTATATGTGAAACACTCAGCACCAATTAGAGGAAGTAAAAACCAAATCAGCAGCCGACATCCTTTTGAACCTGCCCAGGTTTTGGCGACACCAGGTACCGCAAGGTTACAAAGCTCATAACTCCTTCAATTCTTTTCGGATCATTCTCAGATTTTGAAGGATGTTCATAACTATTATAAAGGCCATTCAACCCAAGTTTCATCAATTTCTGACGGTCGGATTTCCAGATAAGAATTTTTTTCTATTACTTTTCTCTGTAGATTTTGTGTTGGACTGAATTAAGATCCTATAGCAAAGAGGGCTTGTTAATTTGAGATGTCTTAACCTCTTTGCCATCAATTGGTATCAGAGCATGGCTGAGGAGAGGTATCAGAGCATGGCTGAGGAGAGTTCTAACTCTCCTAATCAGTCCAATAACCTCAATGATCTTATTAATTTGGTTCTCCAATGATTGACCAAAATGGATGCCAAGTTAGATAGCGTGGATGGAAGAATAAGTAATTTGGAAGAACGGGATAATCCTAGGCCGGGCAGACTAGAAGCCCCTAGAAGAGAAATTCCCCTAGCCAACCTAATGCCAAGGCGTGTTCCTAGGGCTCCCCAAAGAGTCCCTAGAGAAGAATACCAAGACCCACCCTATGAAGACTATGATGGCAATCAACCTATTCGGTATCAAACCCATAAAGTGCGAATGGACCTCAAGGAGTTTCATGGGAGGCAAGACCCTGAAGCCTTTCAAGATTGGTTGAATGCTCTAGATAACTACTTTGATTGGTTTAGCCTTCCCGAACCTAGAAAGCTGCAATTGGCCCGCTCCAAACTAGTGGGGGGTGCTCGTGATTGGTGGCGTTACTATGAATATAGTCTCATGAGGAGTCGTAGAGAACCCACTACTTGGGAGGAGATGAAGGAAGAATTGAAAGAAAAATATTTGCCACGATCCTTCCAAAGAAGGTTGCATGACCAGCTGAATAATCTTCGACAAGGCACTATGAGTATGGAAGATTATGTCTATCAGTTTGACCAATTGTGTGCACGGTCAGGTTCACAAAACAATGATGATCAAATGATATCTCGGTTCCGTTTGGGGCTGCGACCTGAAATTAGAGAAAAAATGGGAGTGATTGATATTGTTAGTTTTAACGACTGTGTTGATAAAGCTTTCCAAGCCGAGGACCTTTTGAAGTCAACACCAAAGCCCACCTCCAGTTCTTATGAATTGAAGCACCCTACACCAAACAGTAAAGCCATAGGGACTACATCTCATGCTACTCCAACGACAGATAAAGGTAAAACTCCCATGGTAGCAGCTACGGATGTGCAATGCATATGGTCACTTTGCTAGAGTTTGTCCACAAAAATTAAAGGTAAACTCCTTAGTTGCTGCAATCGAGGCCAACCCAGATACACAGATATGTGAACCACAAAGTGATGACACATCTGTTCCTAATACAGATGTCATGGATGATGGTGAGGATTCATATAGAATCCATATAATCAGCAGTATGGTTTTGATTGCCTCAAAAATAGATATGGATAATTTTGATGCCTTTGCTAAAGCTTCAGGGATTGAGAAAGGTGATCACAGTTCTGATGAAGACCACGGTATTATGGAGACAATTGCGAAAAATGAAGAATTGAACAAGATAGTCCCTATGAATACCACGATTTCACTTGACCTTCCTCAAGATGTTGAGCATATTGACTTTGTGATACCGTCTAAATATCTTGAAGAAAGTGGACCCAAAGTGATGGATTTTCTTCCAACATTGCAAGGACAACCAAAATTTCAAAATCAGAAGACATTGCCTACCGAACCCACTGAAATCATTCTTCATCATTATCGAACTCGTGGACGAGTTCATTTTAAGTGGGGGGGAGTTGATGCAGTCCAAGAAGCAACCAGCCCAAGGTACCGTCAACATGGGCCCGGCCTAGCCCACTGCTCCGTACACCGTTTACACGGGTTCACGTGAACACTGTTTACGCGGTATTGTTCACGTGAACAGAACCAACAACATTAGTTATGACTCTTTTGATTAGTTTCCTAATTTTCAGTTTACTTATTTCCATTGTTTAGTTTCCTAAAAATTAGGCTAGTTAGTTTAGAAGTCTTAGTTGCTTGGAGATTAAGACTTGCCTAAAATCGAGTTTCCTAATTCCAGTTTTTAGAAACTTTCCTATTTCTATGTTTTAGAAACTTCTTAAGTTATAAAAGAGGTTTAGCTTTTCCAAATTTCGTTTTTTCCTATTTTATTTGTAATGTTTCAAAGCTATAAATAAAGAGAATGCAGGCTGACTGCAGTACAGAGAATTTTCCAGAAAAAAAAAAAGAAGAGTGAAACTCCTATTTTCTGGTTAGGTCTCCAAGGTTGTGAAACTCAATCGAACTCTATTTCCTTTGTTCATTTGCATTCAATACTCCTATTTTGTTCTTTGTTGCTGGTTATATGTGAAACACTCAGCACCAATTAGAGGAAATAAAAACCAAATCAGCAGCTGACATCCTTTTGAACCTGCCCAGGTTTTGGCGGCACCAGGTACAGCAAGGTTACAAAGCTCATAGCTCCTTCAATTCTTTTCGGATCATTCTCAGAATTTGAAGGGTGTTCATAACTATTATAAAGGTCATTCAACCCAAGTTTCATCAATTTCTGACGGTCGGATTTCCAGATAAGAATTTTTTTCTATTACTTTTCTCTGCAGATTTTGTGTTGGATTGAATTAAGATCCTATAGCAAAGAGGGCTTGTTAGTTTGAGATGTCTTAACCTCTTTGCCATCACAGTGTTATGCTGCCGGTCCCAAGCCCGGATAAAGGAGGAGGGTTGGTGTGTTAAGTCGCCACCGGCACCCAAAAAACTAGCCAAACCCTTAACATGGATTCACAAACAAAAGATAATCAGTAAAATGCTAAGGCATTCTCCGTAAACGATGCGCAACACCTGGTCCCTGGTGTACCAAAAAATGGGTAAGGGCCGTTGCATCTCCCGAATGCGGTGATAGATAGGCAAGGGCCGCCTCATCGACACCCTGATGAAGTGATAAATAGGTAAGGGTTCTCACACCATAGATGAGTGCGGATAAAGAAGCTAGTCCATAAGCATAGGATTAGATTAACATCTTGGAACATAGGATTTTTAATGGGTAAGAGTCTAGAATTGATAGATGTCATGAGGAGAAGAAGGATTACCATAGCTTGCATTCAAGAAACTAAATGGAAGGGTAAAAAAACTAAGGAGTTAGATGACTTTAATCTTTGGTATATAAGGAATAAAAATAATAGCAATGGAGTAGGGATAATAGTGGATAAAGATTTAAAGAATGATGTGGTGGATGTTAAAAGATACGGTGATAGGATTATAGCCATCAAGTTAGTGATGGAGAAAGAGATAGTCAATATAATTAGCGCTTACACACCGCAACTAGGATTGGATGCAAATAGTAAGCTACAATTTTGGAAACTCATGGATGAGTGCAAGGTTTTAGACAAGGAGAAAAGATTACAATAGGGGGTAATCTGAATGGACATGTAGGGGGAGATCGTAGAAGTTATGAAGGTGTACATGGAGGATATGGTTTTAGAGTGAGAAATGAGGATGGGACTTCAATTTTAGATTTTTCTTCGGCTTATAATCTATCCATCGTAAACACATACTTTGAAAAGAGAGGGGAGCATCTAGTCACCTTAAAAAATGGGTATCATAAAAATCAAATAGATTTCTTTTTAACTAGAAGGTTTGATAGGTTGTTATGTAAGGATTGTAAAGTTATACCCGGGGAGAGCCTAATTACTCAACATAGATTACTGGTCATGGATATGTCTCACTATACCGAATCATACGAAAGGTCAGGTTTTTTGCCCTAGGACAAGGTGGTGGGGCTTGAAAGGAAATACCTTGAAAGTTTTTACTGATAATGTGGTCAAACATGGAATGTGAAATTTTGAGGGAGACACTAATACAATGTGGAACAAGATGACTGTTTGTATTAAGAAAGATGCTAAAGATTTCTTAGGTGTATCGAAAGAAAAACGTCATTCCCCCAAACAGTCTTGGTAATGGGATGATGAGGTTCAAGCAACCATTAAAGCTAAGAAAGATAGTTTTAAGACGTACAAAAGACTAAGGATATAGAGGATCTAAAAAGATATAGACTCCCCATAAATGAAACCAAAAAGATTGTGGGAAAAGTAAGGGTAAGAAATATGAAGATCTTTATAACAATTTGAGCACAAAATAAGGAGAAAAAGCTATCTATAAAATAGCTAAGATGAGGGAAAGGAAGAGTAGAGATTTAAACAATGTTAGATGTATTAAAAGTACAGATGGTAGAATTCTAGTAAGAGATAAAGACATTAAAGAGAGATGGAACAATTATTTCTATAGCCTAATAAATGAAGATGCTTCGAATAATAGTGTCCCAGATTGCTACATTACCCACCATGACACCATAGGTCATAGATATATACACAAAATTAAGGTGACAAAAGTGAAATAAACTTTAAGGAGGATGAACGTAGGCAAAGCACCAGGCCCAGATGAGGTCCTAATAGAAGTTTGGAAGAGCCTAGGAATGTATGGAGTATTTTGGCTAACTACATTTTCAATAAAATTATGAGCTCAAAGAAAATGCCGGATAAATGGAAGAGAAGCATTATGGTTCCAATTTATAAAACAAAGGTGATATTCAGAGTTGCAATACCTACAGAGGCATAAAACTAATGTGTCATACTATGAAACTATGGGAGAGTTATTGAAACTAGAATGAGAAAAGAAACTACTATTACGGAGAACCAGTTTGGTTTTATGCCAAGTAGATCCGTGATAGAAGCTATAGACTTGCTTTGGAGAGTTATGGAAAGATGTAGAGAAGGCAAGAAGAACCTCCATATAGTCTCTCTTGATCTAAAAAAAAAAAACTTATGGCAGAGTTCCTAGAGAGTTAATCTAGCATGTACTAGAGAAAAGAAGTGCTTCAAGCAAATAGGTCAACATAGTTAAGGATATAATTATAAAGTGGTGACTAGTGTGAGAACCGTAAGGGGTCAAGGTAGTGAATTCTCAATTACAATGGGATTACATTAAGGATTAGCTTTAAGCTCTTATCTATTTACCCTCATTATGGATGTTTTAACCAGAGACATTTAAGATAAAGTTCCTTGGTGCATGCTTTTGCCATTAGTGGATAAGATAAACAGAGATTAACGCCAAGTTGGAGTTATAGAGATCAACATTGGAATCAAAGGGTTTTAAGATAAGTAGAATGAACACGGAGTATATGGTGTGTAACTTTAGTCACACAATGACGGATAATGAGGTGGTAAAAATTCTGAGAGGAAGATACAACAAAGTGATCATTTTAAGTATCTAGGTTCAATCATAAATAAAGGTGATATAGAGGATGATGTTTCAAAAAGGAATAAAATAGGATAGATGAAGTGGAGAGGTTTAATCTATGTGCAGGTCTATAACTCTATAGACAACTATGTATTCCAAAACAGAACATAATTTAGAAGGAACTAAATTTAAACACCCACTAACTCTATCGTTATCTATCTCCTACATAATAAAATAAATAAAAATCCAAGTTACAAGAATAACCCCAATAACTAATCAGACCCCCACTAACCCTTACCAGACCCTTACCAGACCAAAAGCCTGGTTTGGGCTGGTTCCGCCTCAGCCTGGGTCGCCAGATCGGGTTGTATCGATCTAATCAGGCACATGCCTCTGCATCACCCCCGTTTCATTCCAAAACGTTAACACAGGGAAAACTGGTAAGATTGAAAAAGCAAATTAACTACTGAGGCTGTATTACGGCTTAATAAATACTGAAGAATAAGGGAGTAGGAGTCAGAGAGGTGACGGAAGAGCTCATCATAAGGATCTACATCAGAAATCAGAGTTAGAGAGGTCACTTCAAAATCTAATCTTACTTATGGGAAAACTTAGTAAGTGAACAAAAAACCCTGCTATTCCTTGCAGTCATATTAAGATGGCATTGCCAGTAAGTTCTACGAAGGCCAAAGATCAATTAATTCAGCACATGAAGCTGTTGTGCATATGGTTTGAAACTACATTGAGGAGTCTCTTGTGTGTCAACTGCAATTTGCTCTCAGTAATTTTCTAACACTTAATAACATAACATGGTAAATAGAATTATAAGATATGCTTATACTCTATATATAACATAACTTGGTAAATAGAATGACAAGATATGCTTGTACTTTATATATAAGCATACCTTCATAAAAAAATGAATCCCAACTACAACGTTCTGTTTGATGTTGATCCACATATACCTGACAAGCTAAAAGGTCCAAGTGCAAAATCTTAGTCACTCCCAGATAGAGTACATTTGCAGCTACACTACACCATCAAGTGGAGTAGCACTTTCAGAACCATTCTCTGGACCTTACAAATAACTTCTTCAATTCAGAGGATGAAGTCCTTCTCTTCCAGGTGAAATCCCCATCAACCCCTGTCTGAGTGTCTGTACATTTGTCGCGCAACAAGTTTCTGGGGAAGAATTGAGAAAGATTCTCTCTGGCTCCCGGATCACTTCGTATGAAAAACGATACCAGCAATGGAAACCAGTCTAAAAGTATAATCCCTCTTTTCAGCAACATAAGTCTGGATATTATTATCAGTTCCTCAGATATGGAGGGTACTTCCAGTTCTCAGACTTCTTGTCTTTCTACAGTTTCCTCTCCTATTTTCCCCATGAAGATCAACATGTTCACTAAGGTCCCCTATTCTGACTATGAACTTCCAAATGACCATACAAAACACGTATGGAAGATTAAGAATTCTTTGAACAACCCCAATTCAGTCTCTGCTGCAGAAGCTGCTTTAAGTTGTTGGCAGGCTGACAATGCATATCAGAATTTCCTACTTGAATCCATAGCCCAGAAGCAGGGTTCTCTGCAGTCTTTGGTCACTCAAAATTCCTACACACAAGCACAATCTCTGTCTTAAAAGCATGGTTTCAAGTATCGTACCGATACACCCCTTATCAAATGATACATATCCTTTCGAGAGTGGTCGATACGATACTCTTCGATACATATCTCTTTATTTAAAACAAAAAATGTATCCACATGTATCGACCGTATAGAACTGATATGGCTCGATACAGTCGATACACTCAATACATATCAATACACTTGAATTTCCATTTTCTCGCAAAAATAAAACCAAACTTGTGTCGAAGTGTATCTAACCGAAATGGCTCGATAACCTCGATACGAACCGATACTATTTGATACACCTCGATACGAACCGATACAGTTCAATATAGTCGATATGCACATAAAAAGCTTGACACAACTGATTTTTTCCCCTTTTATAGTCTTCCTCCTTGGCTGAAAATCTACAGTTCATGCGAACCAAAGGTTGTAGCTCATTGAATGTCATCAAATATGTCATTAATCCTTGGAAATACTTCAAGATTGCTTATTATAGTATTTTTATGCTTAAAAATTGTGTTTTGCATGTTCCCTAGTCATTCCCGTGCATATTTTTCCTGTATCCTAACGTATCTACGGTATCCATGATACGTCTTAAAATCGCCTCACTGATACGCTACCGATACGTGATACTTTGATCCTTGCTTACAAGAAAAGGTAGAGTTTCTGCATCACCAACTCTTGTCTCTGGTAGCTCACTTCAACGGGACTTCCATAATGAAAAGGTAGAGTTTCTGCATTACCAACTCTTGTCTCTAGTAGCTCACTTCAACAGGACTTCCATAATACCTCTTCGAAAGTTGCTCAATAGGAAAAAGAAAACAAATTTTTGCAGCAAAGGTTGGCTACTCTTAAGGCACAACAATGATCTACTTCTTCTTTAGTATCCTTACTGAGCCCGGCCCGGCCTAGCCCGAACCTATCTTTCTTCTTCTTCTTCTTCTTCTTCTTCCTCTTCCTCCTCCTATTCTTTCTTTTTCTTGTTCTTCTCCCCAGCCTGACCCAGCCCCTGCATCTCCCTTCCCCCTCCCCCTCCCCCTTCCCCTCCCAATGGTCAGGGTCAATCACGGTCAGCCTCGCCCGGACGAGACAGCAAGTTAGGGTTGGAATTTTCAAGCCCTAAGTTAGGGCTGGGCCAAGCTTTGGCCCAGCTCAGTGCAATCAGGGTTGGGCTGGTGTTTTAAAAAGCCTGGCCCAACCCAACCCTGTTGCAGCCCTACTTACCACCAGTTACCTACAAGCAATCTTTGTCCCTTGCCTTTTACTCTTACCATTATTCTCAACCTCTTTCTGTCACCTCTCCTTCACCCTTTGGTTCTCCAATTCCAAAGGTCATGCAGTATTCACTTCCAGTTTACCCTTCTACAAAGCAAGTTTCTCAGGTTGCTCCTGCTGATAATAGCAAAGCAAAGGCTATAAATCTGGTCAAACCATTGGCAGTTTCAACAAATCTTCAGCCAAATGCCTTGATTGCTTTCCTTTAACTTGCTGAATCTGAACTGATTTCACAAGATCAACAATGTCTTCTAATCCTCCCAAATATAAAGATTTCTTTGGCAGACATTTTGAAGATTTAATTAATTAATTATTTCAGATTCTCTCATGGTTCAGCATACTGTAGATATCTTCCAGTGGAGTAGATCATCCCACACTGGATGAAGATATTGCAGGCACAACCTCTGCAATCATCACTAATGACCACACAGTTCCAACACCGGAGTTCAAGGTCACATTTTCCTTAGATGATGTCTTCCCATCAGAATGGCAGTGTTTGAAATGTATTCCTGGTGCTCAATTCAGGAACAGAGGTCTGACCCTTCCATAGTTGTCTAGGCGCCAAAGTGAACCAAGGCGTTGGAGGCCCGACGGGGCACCTAAGCGACCAAGGAGCCCGATTTTCCAAGGCATCACAAGGGCGCCTGAGCTCCTAGGCGACGCCTTGACAACTATGGACTCTTCTCTCCATTCTCACCTAGATGGTTGCCCATCTCCAAGGTAGATTGTGAGAATCGTGAATCAGTTTACGAGAATATAAGCAGACTGACTTGCTTGATTCTCCTTCTCTTGATCAGTTCTTTACGCATCTTTGTATTGAATCCATAGGTGATATTAGTCATTATGTGGAAACTACAAGAGAGTTCTTGCACGTGGAATGTTGTTCATTCAACGCAAGGATCTTGAGCATCATTATCGTTAACAATATACCTATACCTTCTCTTGATCAGTTCTTTACGCATCTTTGTATTGAATCCATAGGTGATATTAGTCATTATGTGGAAACTACAAGAGAGTTCTTGCACGTGGAATGTGGCTCATTCAACGCAAGGATCTTGAGCATCATTATCGTTAACAATGTACCTATAAGGGAACGGAACCATTAACCATGGTCCATTCCCATTGTTGATATAATGCAATTGGTGCTAATCCCATCTAGGGATCAGTGCTGTCCAGCTGTCAAGCTGGCTGTCTTGTGATCCTTAAGATTTGATTGACTTATTCTCCTTATCTCCTTTTTATCTCTATTTCATAATTATGAGACTAGGATTATTGTGTAACTAAGATTCATTATTAGTCTAGGATTCATTGTCATGTTGACATGTGGAATTCCTAGTCCCATTATAACTAGGACTCCTTCTTATGTGGATTCCTAGCCCTATCACTTTACCCCTTTTTATTTTATCTACAAAAAGTGGCTGTTAGGAGGAGAGGAACAAATTCGATTCTACAAAAAGTCTCAGTTCTGTTAGTTTTCTTTTCCTTTGTTACAATTATCATACAACGTCTCAACGATTTTATGTTCTGCATGGCATGAATTAACAAAATCTGATACAGGTTTATCTGAATTCTTTGCCCAACTTCTTGGAAATGAAGTTTTAGACCAATATTGAAGTAGAGAATGCAAGTTAAAAGACCACAGACTCAGAGCAGACTAAAAGCTCTGAAGTTACTGGAACTCAAGAAACTTTCGGAGAATTATATCAACATTCCCTTCTTGCTCTAGAATGTCTCTGCAATCAAACCAAATTTCTTCCCACACCTCCATGGTCCATTAAACTGGTCAGAAATTAGGTAAAGCATGCAACAGGCCACAATTGAAGATAAAGGCCATCTTCTTCTCGTGACGTCTCTCCAACTAGCTCTACCCTGGTCACTAGGTCAATAATTGGCCCGGTGGTTCTTCAACTGGCACCGGAATTGATTTTGGGCGAGGTGGTGGTGGAAAAGCTGCTGGTACGAGGGAGAAGAGAGAGCTCCTGTGTGGACAAAGCTCGCTGGCTCCATCTTTGAATCTGGCAGAGGAAGGAAGGTGTGCGAAGGTAGAGAAAGACAGGATCCACTGCCACCGGAGATTTTGCTCCACCGCAGCAGCAGGAGGGCTTATTGCAATTTTCCCAAACTTCCTAGATAAGTAGATGGTCCATATTTAAGAGGGAAAAAACATCAGCAAAAATAGCATTTTGTTCATAAGAAACCAAAATGACTTTACCTCCAAACAAAAAACAGGATAGATGCTTTATCTATGGCAAGAAAGGACACTATTCTAGGAGTTGTTCAAATAAACTGAAAAGGGAGCAAGTTCTTAAGCAATTGTCTCCCTATATGGATGATGATGATGCTGATTTGGAATCTTTGTTTTCATTGAATGATGAGCATCATACTGATTCTCTCTACTTGACTGCATACTCTAACTCCAATTATTCCTCTTATTCTGATGATGAAGAAGACATGTTCGCGAATCGTGAGTCCAGATATCAGAGCTATTTCTCTACCACAACCTCTGACCCTGGCCAAAGTCACTATATTTACTTGGAGGAATATGCCCAACAATCGCTTTCTTTGATATTGGAGCTGCAGCATCAATAATCAACCCTAAGTTGTTACCTTCAGATTGGCGGAACCCTTGTCTACAATCTTTTCAAGCTGCAAATGGAGAATGGTTACTATCCCTCAAAGCAGTAAGCTTCTCTCAGTACGCTTGTTTCCTAATTCGATTATTCCCCAAAAGTTTTATGGTTCCTCCCTTCCTAGTAAAGATCTGTAAATAGGGTTTGATATTCTCTGAAAAATCCCTTCTCTTCAATGTTCCTGTGAAGGATTGCAATACTAAAGTCACAGTTTACCTTGGACACCTATCCAGAATCTTTTTTGCATTTTTTCTGATGTTTATGGTAATATCAACCAATTATCTTGTGCAAGTTCTCATTCTGAATTCTTTCTCAAATGTTCTTCGCCCTTATGGCATAATCCTGAACTCTTCAATGCTCTTCTGTTCAAAAGAAACGAGGACATCAATCCTACAAAATCCTCTCACAAAGGCATGCATCCAAACCATCTTAAATTGGCCCTTGAAGAAATGGCTGAATTATAATCACAGGATTGAACCCTCAGATTATCCTTGGGCGTTTGAAGCTTTCTACGTCAACGATAGATCTAAACAAATGCATGAAAAATTTAGGCTAGAGATCAATTACAAACCATTAAATCAGTTTTTCGCAATGATAAGTTTCCTAAATAACTTAAACTACTAGTCTAAATTGTCCCACGACCAGCAAATGGGTCCCACAGCATGTGACAGCAAGCTAAATAGGCTATGTTTGTAACTTTTCTGTTCTTAAAAAATGCTTCTTAGTCAAAAGTATATTTTTATGTTTCTGCTACTAAGAAACACTTCTGTAGGAAAAAAAAAACCCATTTGGTAATGTTGAATAAGAAGTATTTTGTTAATAATAAAAAATAATAAAAAACAGCAACTCATTTGGAACAAAAAATTGTTCCCAAAAAACGTTACCAAATGCAGCCTAAATTATTAAAAGAAAATCATACAAGAAAGCCCATGTACCTAATAAGAATTACAAGAAAAGCCCCAATTAATTAAAACTTCCTAATTACCACCAACAAGTCTTGGATTTGGCTAATGGGCAGTATTTCTTGGGCTTTGCTTTGAAAGCCTGTCATATTTGTTCCGCCAATCCAATGCTACTGCTCCCATCAGAAAAGAACTTGACCCTATCAAGTTCAGATGACAAATAAGTATGCCAACCGATTCGATTCGTTGGAGGAGAAATGATCCTGCTGTCCTCTTAAGCTTAAGAGATGGGAGATCTTTCGCAGGAAGAAGCTTCATCTATATCCATCCATGATTGAAAAAAGAAGTATTCTCATCCCCATAGTGCTGCACATTTTTGTCAAAAACCAACGATCGCCCAACCTTCAAAAGAAGTACGTTGGATTGCATGGTATCCACTAACCCACCAATAGAGAGAGCCTTCCTCAGTGCCTGTGGCAGGGAAAACAGATCTGGACAGCAAGAGAGAAGCAGGGTATTGCTGGGAGAGAAAGAAGAGCAACAATTGGGAAGCAATAGAGTTGCTGCCAGGAGGGTTTCAGATCAATGGAGGAGAAAGGTAGGGGGATTGAACTGCCAGGGAGAAAGAGGGGAGGGGAGAAAGAGAGAGAGAGAGAGAGAGAGAGAGAGAGAGAGAGAGAGAACAAGTTCTTAATTTCCCCCAAAAATTTTCATTCACCATCAATTGGCTAAACTCACCTAAGACCAGAAAATGGGCCCCACAGCTTGTGACAGCTAGCAAATAAATAATACAAAGAAGAAAATACAAGAAAGAACCTGGACTTAATAAAAATCACAAGAAATCCCCCAACTAAATAAAAAATCCTTAATTACCACCAATGGGTCTTCAACTTGGCTGATGGGCAGCATATCTTGGCTTTTGGGTCTGAAAGCCTGTCATATTTGTTTCGCCAATCCAATGCCTACTGCATCACTTTCAACCCATCCATCTCCCACATCTCCTACAGGATCGTAAACCTTGCCATAATGCATCTGAGACAACAGAACATGTTTAACAATAATTGCCTGTTTGCCCATGTTCTTTGGCTTCGCCCAAATATTGTATCCCTACAGAATGACAATTCTTTAGGTGTCACCATTGATGTTATCTATACACCTGACAGACACCAAGAATCTGGAAATCATCACATCTTATCTTGTTCTCCTATGTTATCTCGCAAACAAGACACAATAAGATCATCTGCAATGAGGGAACCTTCTCCCAATACATTTGCTTGGATTACAGTGAAGCCATCACACCCTCTCCATTGCCTTTTCTTCAGATTACGGTGATGCCATTGGGAGAAAATACTTCTACATAATCACCTATATGGACCACAGCACAACAGGATAGTATGATGTTTAATACAGATGCCTTTACCATGAGATTTTCCAACTATCTGAGACGCTATCTTATGGTAAGATATTGGGTGCTTTATTCCCAAAAAAAAAAAGTCAGTGTTAATCAGAATGCTGACTATCAAAAAGGCTGAAACACAAGCAGTCATGAGTGGCAGTATCAGCAGTTGATGTGGGAAGTCCAAGAACTAAAAGTGAGGTCCAATAGTTGGGAAACAATTCATGTTGTTTTCTATAAATACCCCGATTGATTTGGGAGGAGCTCCATTAATACTACTGCTTTCTGTTTTTTCTATCTATAGTGATATGGACAGCAGCTTTATTGAGAAAGATAATAATATGTGATAGTGAAAAAAATCCCAAACAAGATATATGGATTACAATTTACAAAGAATCCCATAACTATATAGTCTATATCATCATATACAATGCTATAAAAACATATGCTTTTTTTTTGGGGGGGGGGGGTTGGTGTTGTTTGGGAAAGAAGGTGAACATCATAAGTTAATCACTTTCACATAGGAATTCTTAATAGAGATGTAAAAGGATCGAATACGGATAGGATGTGACAACATCCGCAATCGCATTTGTTTATGTAAATAGATATCTATATTCGATTTGAATATTCATGGGATATCTAAATCACCTTTCAAATTTGAATCCAATTGAATTATCGGATATCCAGATAATCTCCAATTCGGGAATTCAATTCTTCAATATTCCATTTCTTTTTTTATGCTTTTGCCATCTCCTTTACCTGAATCTCTCTTGCACGCTCTCAACTGTCTTAGTCTCATGTATCTCTTTTCTTCATTCTCCAAAACTTGTCGAATCTTCAAGAACCCTCAAGATTATTAGGTAATAAAAAATAGTATTTGATTTTTTATTATTAATTGGATATCTAAATGAAGTGAACATTATCCGGTTTGAAATAGTGATATATTCATATTCGTACCCGATTATGTTCTGGATTATCCAAATTCGTATCTGAAATCCAAATTTTCGAACACAAATACCCCTAAACAGAAACCAATGCGAATCCAGATTTTCGACTGTCCCTTCACATACCTAATTCTGAACATCCCATTTATCCAAGAACAAATAACCCCCTACTTCAAAGTCATCTAGAATCTCATTGGCCACTTTTGAGTTCCACTAGAATAAGCAATTCAGACGAAATACAAGTTCTCAAATGTATTTGATGAGATGGGAAAACAACCACAGTTTTCTGATGTGAACTCTCATCCTCCTGTTACATCAGCTGAATCATCCTCTACTATCACACACACACACACACACACACACAAAACCACTGCAATTAGTTTGTGAGTTCCATTACTACTTTCAAAGACATTTCTCTCTTGTAAGTAATAGTCTTTAGTTAGTACACACACACACAAAACCACTGCAATTAGTTTGTGAGTTCCATTACTACTTTCAAAGACATTTCTCTCTTGTAAGTAATAGTCTTTAGTTAGTACCTAGAATTGCTAACCAAATGGATCCTCATAGCCTTTTGTTAGTACCTAGACTTGTTAACCAAATTGATCCTACTATGATCATAAAGAAGTCCATGTAGCAAGTATTATGATCTGTTGGATGCCCTCCACTTGGTTGTAGCCAATCCTGTTTAAGAACATACATTGTGTGTAACTAGTGACGTATAGTGATTTCATTAACTAAACAAACATAAACGAAAACAAAAAATGGAAGGCTTAAGCAGTAGAATTTTCGATACTACTCCAGTTAAAGCCAGACCCAGTGACACTCTTACAGTTATAAATGTCAAAAAAAAGCACTTCAAAGGAAACCAACCAGGCATCCATTAATCATTACCACGGTATAATGCAACAAGATCGAAGTTTCAGCAGAATAAAAGTCCTTGCAAGTAATAAAAAAGTTAAATTTGTCAAACCCACTACGCCAAAATTCATACGGTAAGAAGAAGAACAGGAAGACGAGAAGACCCCTTTTCTAATTTATCACTAAAAAGAAAAGACAAAGACATACCGAAAATTTGATTTGGGGTTACTGACTCATAGGGCTTGAGAGGTTTCGATCTGCTACTGAGAAAGAGCTGTCAGTGGGAAGCTGTAAAGAAGCCTTAGACACCAACTCCCCCGGTTGCCAAAATAATTTTCTACAGAGAAGGCAATGTAGTCACTAGAATCTGAGAATCCATGAGTAAATTACAGGGAAAAAAAAAACGATGAGAGGGTTTGTCTAAAACTGTTCGGAGGTAGCAAAAGAGTGAAATGATCAGAAACAACTGTGAGAATTGAGAGAAGTAACAACATAGAACTAAACCCAAGAAGATATTTAGAATCCTCCAAAACAAGATCACCTGGAAATCATGGCTTACACGAAGCCTGGGTACCTTCGTCAAAATGACTCAGAGCAGATCTAACAATGTAATGTAAAAGACATTAAACGGTGCATATGTAGATGTACAACTGTTAAATGCTTACCAGAGATCGTCGATAACTCTGCCACCGGCAAAAAATTTGAGCTTCCGGGGGTTGGTTCAGCTCCCCCTGCGATCGGGTTGGTTGGGAAAGAAGACGATGGACCTTGTGTCGACCCTTTCCTCCAAGAATGAAGGGCAGAATGGTCCTAAAAAAACCAACGAGCACATGACTGGCTGTCAACAGCCGGTTCGGATGGTTCGAACGGCTCGTCCGGTTCGGTCCTATACACCCTAAGCTGAATGGTTTAAACGGTGTGGCAGAGGGTATAGGAATGTAAAACTGAAACTAAATCTATTAACTAAGCGGTGTCAAAATTGCTATAATCGTTTACGGTTATTCAGTTTTTAATCGGTTTTTTATTAAATAGTCTTGTTTGTAGTTTATAGACAGTTTAACGCATCGATGCCCCCTAATCAGTTTCTAAATGATTTGGTTGCTTGCAATTTATAAACGGTTTAACACATCGATGCCCTTAATCAGTTTCTAAATGATTCGGTTGCCATTAAACGATGGAGTTCCTAGTCTTATTAAGCTTGCAAAAGAGATTTTGCTAGACTTATTCAAGTCATGGACCCAAGCATATGTTCAACATTTTGCTTCATTTTTTGATTTTACTATCTTATCATGTTAGACTTTGGAGAGCTTGATTCGTACATTAGAAGGGATGAGAAGCGAACAAGAGAGATTCACAGAAGGAGAGTAAAAGATCTAGAGAGACACTGAGAGAATGAGAAATTAGGTGCTTGTGTGTGTTACTGAAATCGGCTCGGATGGAGGGGTCAGATTAATCCAACTCCCAGGTGTCACCCATCTGCATGGGGCACCACCTCTCCTCCGGATTCTCTTGGAGAAGAGGATTTGAATCCTTGATATATGGACTAGAGTCTATGTATAGACCTCTTAAGGTTGCTTTGTCGGTTTGGAACTTTGGCCAGTCTCCAACAGGTGGGACTTGTTATCGGTACTTGTTATATTGTTTTTCTAAAGTATTGGTATTATTATTATGTCTTCAACGAGGTTATTTAATGATAAAATAATCTATTAAAAATTTAACAACAAGTGTATGGTTATTTATGACCATCTGGTGGGTGGAATCATTTGCCTTTTTCGGAAATATGGATCACCTACATTTCCTTGTTTAATACTCTTTTGAGGCCTAATCTATTCAGGTGGATAGAACAAAGCCAAATAATTTTAGTTTATATCTTATCTCAAGGTGTCTTATGGGACTCAAAGCCCAGTAATTGGGTCGAACCTAGTTGAGGTTTGATATGGTGTTATCTACTATAAGGTTTGTCCCATTTTGAGTCTTGGGAAATCAATCAGATCAGACCTCGAATGTTGGCTTTAGAACCTGGTTCACTAGCAAATTCCATACCGAGTTTACTTGACTCGTTAAGCTATATAAGGTGGTGTTTGAATTCTGATTTCAGATAAATGGTTATTTGGTTTAAAAAAAAAAGAGCTTATGAGAACTGTTTTGGGTTGTAGTTGTTCTCTTAGTTTCATATTTAAGATCCGTTTTTGCTTATATGGGACTATTTGACTAGATAAAATGCATTCGGTGACATTGAATATCATGTTGGCTCTTAATGTTATATTTACACTTTTGCCATTAAGCATTTTTAGCTTTGTCCCCTCATCATAAAACCAAAAGATGGAAGACAAGATTTTATATTTTTATGAAAATTTGCTTATACTCTCTTAGTGGCCATTCTTGTTAGTGGTTCAGTTAATAACCAAATTAGCTACGATAAATCTAATCTGGCGGCATAATTAAATAATTTCTTAAGACAAGTTGCATTATATGAAATAATGCAAGTTAGTTGGAAAATGCATGTTTGTGAAAAATGTGTTAAGTGTTTACAAACATTGAACTGTGTAAGAATTTTTAGATCTCCTTTGGGTTTTTTCCATGGGATTTTCATGAACCCTACAACCACACCACACAGATTACTAGAAAACAATGGGTATTGAAAAGAGATGATAAAATAATTCAATTCATATCTTTGGTCTGGTTTTTAAGTTTGTAATATGCTATAAAAAGGATTGACGGCCACCGCACCTCTATACATAAGTGTGTGAATCCGCCCAATGGATCAAACACCATTGCTGTCCCACATGCACCCACTATGGAATAGAGATAGAGCTAAAGTGTCTGAATCAAACACCGTCAACACTTCCCCTGATGCCCTACCCATACCAACACGTAAGTCTCTATTGACGAGGCCTTGCAAACTAGGCTTGTAACTAACCAATCTTAAATGTCATCCAGTGTATCCAAGGCTTCATCACAGCATCCTTCAATACGTCTATAGAGATAGAGCTAAGGCCCCTCGACAGAGTCAGAGACCATACGGTCCGAGACCACCTCCCCTGATGCCCTACGACATAATAGTTTTGCTAAGGTAATGATGATACGATGATGTCAATAGACAAGACTTGAGTAGAGATAGAGCTAGAGTCTGCTGACTAGGTCAGAGACCACAATACCACTTCTTCCCTCTGATGCTCCACTCGCATCAAGCACACTAACCACACACAATCACATGTCTATTTCTAGCATCATCATCATTATGTTATAAATAGACAATAATAAATATGCATGAACAAAAACAACAATAATATTGGATGACATATGAGATGCACATTACAAGCATACAAGCATAAAATCATTCATTGCATTGGACAAATAAAATAAAACAGTTTGTTATTATCCAATTAGTTTAGGTCTTATTCCCTCACCTTTGATTGATGTTTGTTCCTCTCCCAAGCTTTGGAAGTTACTTTGAATCTATTGGGAACATAAACAATTAACGTATTTAAGTTAGGGTTCAAGTTTATCAAGTTACAGTAGTCAAAACCTTGTTTAGTCTCAAAATATACTTGTTGTAATGATATGGTTGATCCTATGGTCGCATTATATGCCACCGTAAGACATACGGTCGATACCCTATGGTCGCACTATATGCGACCGTATCTGCGACCATACGTTTCCTGAATTCTTCCTGAATGACTATGGTCGATACTCTGGTCATCCTATGGTCGATCATAGCTACGACCATACGTAGTCAGGTTAATTTTTACTTCTCATATGAGTTCCTCCTCTTGGCTCATCAGTGAGATTCATCCTAAAATCATCCTATGATCTTTAATCACATTTTATCCTTATCAATTATCCCTACCCTACTCTCTATGGTTTCCCATAGAAAACCTATAACCGAATTATTGTATTAGGTTTTATATATCAATTTAAAAAGAACCTATTCTATCTGATCTACCCTACAGAGTCAAGTCCATACCTTAAGCTTGTTGTAGAGAGATAAAACTCTTCCCTGCAAAACCTTCCTCTCAGCCTTCTTCTCCAAATCTCCTTCTCCTTCTGTTCCCCTTTATCTTTCTCTCTTAGGTTTAGAGTTTCAATTGGGGTCCTAAAAGAGTGAGAGAGGCTAAGGGACGTCCTTTATATAGAGAAACACCTCCATATAGAATCTTCTTTCAATTAGGAAAGAGTTATCCTCAAATTAGGAAAGTTTCATAAACACGGAGACGATTTTGGGTTTGTATGGTCGATCGTAAGGTCGCATAATCCATAGACCATACATTTTCAAAACATGCGACCATACGTTGTGCGGTCACAACTTAGTCAACCATACGGTCGACCATATCCCTAAAAACTGCCACCGTACGTCCAAAATTTACTAGTTTTTAGTTTTTGACTGGTTGCTTCCATACAAACTTAAACAGTCAACCATACCAACTAAATTTGACTTATTGCTTACCTCATCTTGTGGTTTCTTCATACAATTGGTTCACTTAAGCCGATTATGATGGGAAGATCGATCACGACAAGAGAACATAGGTTAGACTGGGTTCATGGCATGCGGGTCTTACAAGGTTGGTCCATCTCTAATCATACTTAAATCGATCTACTTGTAACCAGACTCCCACTAAGCCAACTAACCTTATAATTAATTTAGCCCATAAAAATATCTTACAATCTCCCACTTGGGCTATATTAATTATAAAATCACCATTAACCCAGTGTGGTCATAGAATCTAATTACACAAAAACCATCATTTACTTTGATCTAGTCATCAAGTCTACCAATGTTGAACAACAGCGGAAAGTACTCCTACCCATCCGGTGTACCCTCTTCTGTCAGTCACATATAGAGGTTCACTTAATGACATAAATCACTTTGAGAAGAATACTTGAGTCCAATGATCGAATTACCACGATCCCGTTACCTTAAAATCCTTATAGGTCAACGCACTTTGATATTATCCAACTTATATAGGCAAACCGCCTCTAGTTTGGACTAATATCATACTTTGGCTTACCGTCTTCTTTGGCTAAATACCGCCTTGCAACTTTAACATGTCTTAAATAATCAAGAATACATACAAGCAATAAATGCTCACCAATAATCCTACCCATTAACAAACAATCACAGATAAATCATCAATTATCAGATCTCCCACTAACCAAGTAGATCTGAATACTCCCACTAACTAAGAGAATCTAAAGACTTACAGTGATAAAATCTTTCAACCATTCCAATAAAATTACCTTAACCTGTCTCTACATTGCCCTAGAGATCAACTATGACTGGTACAATTAGTTGAACCTATGATTGTACAGTCGAACATGAAAAACTATTCACATCATAGAATAAATACGATCAACATTGCATACAGTCATTTACCTTACAACATCATAAGTACCATAACAGCATAATTTCTTTCCATTTAGTTGAAAAGAAAACTTTACATTTCGATATTTCAAGTAATATCAATCACATTTTAATATGGGAAATAATATGTTAAGTCAAACAATATTAAACATATAACAAGGTAAATAACTAAAATCAAAAGAACTGAAAACCCATTTTGAACGTAAAGAAACTAAATAATTTCAACTCACATTCAAGCCAACAGTCTTCAGAACCAACTTACTCCAAAAACCTAGAGAATTCTAGAATCTTTATCCTTTTCTAGTTATGTCTATCTCATAATAGGATTTGGTCAAACCGCCTATTTTTAGTCAATTTATCCATCTTTGAGCAATTTACCTTGAAGTTATCCAATAATAACATTTTCACTAGCTCTATCTCTCTCATTTTGATAATACAAGCCACTAGACCTGGATATGTTTTATAGCAACAAATGGGATATATAATATATTAATTACTTTGGTCTCATTGTCTTTGAGTTTTTTAGTGATAGTTGATAGCTTCCAAAAATACTTCCTCACATTACCATTTTCAACATAATTGGTATTAGAGAGCTAGGTCAATAAACTATCTTTCGACCCCTTCTGAAACATTATTCTTATCCTTTGGGTTTTTCTTAGATAATCTCTTCGTAATATTCTCATCTTAATACTGCCACACATAACCTTAATAGTAGAATACCTCACAACTTATGTAAACTACTATGAAAGATACATCTAGGTCAAACGCTCCTAGACTAGTCTCCAATATTTTTATAATAAATCTTATCCTTTGTCCCAAGAAGAGTGGAAATTAAAAACTACCATGCCATCTGGCACATTCATTGAGACAGACATTTTGGGAGATACAAACCATCATCACCATTTGAGTTCAAGTAAAAATATCAAGTAATAGAAAAATCATGAGAAACTCATACAAACACATGCAATTATATTTACTTTTACTTTGTCCCAAATAAAAAAAAATAGACATCAAAACCCTCTTTGGGACAGTCATACTTAGATGAAAACATCAATGCATGAGTTCAAATACATAACAACCAACAGAAATTTGATATATACATCATTTACTTACACCAATCATATCAATAATTTATGCAAATAAATATTTTTTTTCCAAGAGTTAACCAACTACGCATTCTCCTTTGGGATAAACATGTAGTGGTCTTCTCAGTTTCTGTGTAGTGACTGCAACAGAATAATGACTCTTGAAAATCTCACCACCTTTGGGTTAATGAGACCCCCTAAAGTCAAAAATCCTTTCAACTCATGTGCATGAACATACCTTTAACTTTGACAATGCCACCTTTGGATTGACACCGTCTTTCTTAGCTGCTTTTTACACCATGGAGAACAGTGTATTAAAAATATATCCTTTATTGTATATGTAAATGCATAAATTTGGGGTTTGAGGACCACCATGTTGGAACTGAGTGTACCACTTTGGTGGATTCTATTCAATCTTCACATGACACCCACAAATCTTAATTTGAACAAAACTTGACAATGCCACCTTTGGGTGCACATCGTCCTTACACAAGCATTTACAAATACATGAACTTTGAATTTGAAGATATCATGATGAAACTAGGTGTACCACTTTGGTGGGTTCTACTCAATTTCACAATGATATCCTTAAACCTTATTTTGTAGCACCAAGTGGGTCAATAAATAAAATCTCATCCACACATAACCTTCTACATGCATCTGGTACAAAAATAACTGACAAACAAACAGAAAATTACAAATCGAACTAATTTAAGACACCTTTTAGTCAAAAATAAATTCTTTAAATCACAAAAATGTGTCAAACTATGTACTAAACTGTAGAGCATGAAAATACAAACACAGCGCAAAAAACCACGTCAAAATTCGACGCTCCTAGGGCCCACAATCGTCGATCAGAGTCAACTTACCTTTTATATAACCTAAACCGGTTCGGGGCGGTTCATCCTGGCTTGGTTTTGTCTGACCGGGTTCGGTTATGGGCGGACTGAACCCACTATTTAAACCATTTTTTTAAATGCTTTGGTCCAGACCGAACCAAACTATTTAGTCTTAAATCGAACCGCTATCTAATCCAACCATTGGACAACCCGATCCAACCAATGGACCATCCGGTCCAACCATCCGGGTTCCCGGGTCAAATATCAGGTTTCGGGTCAAGCAACCAGGTTAATGAGTCGGGTTGCTAGGCCATTGGTTGGGTCAGACGACAGGATCGTTTGACTGGGCTAATGGGTCAGTTGACTGGGTAGATGGGTCACTCGTGCTGACCCACATTGGTGCCCTGATCCTGGTCTTGGGTCGAGCTCGATTCGGGCCAGGTCTTGGATCCGATCTCGGTTCTAGATCGGCCCAGAGCATAGTTCCGGTTGAGTCAACCCGCTAGGGTTTAAGGGTTGACTCGGTGACGTCAACCCTCTTTTTTTTTAATTATAATTTCTATATAACCGCCGGCGAGTGGATCTTACATGCTTTTTCAGACGATGCGTGAGGGCGCGTCAGGAAACTTTCGACGACCCACCTTATGTCGCTGGCTCCGTCTCTCCGAGACCTATAATCCTATATGATTTATTTTACTTTTTAACATTCTGAAAAAAATTTCAAGGGTCCAAACCCTACACAGGTTTGTAGAGAATTTTGGGAGAAAAATCTTTCCCTTTTCCAATCAATTCAAACATACAATCTTTACAATGCTTTTCCATTGATCCTAGGTCTGTGTGGGAGGCTCTGATACCACTGTAAGAATTTTTATATCTCCTTTGAGTTTTTCCTATGGGATTTTCATGAACCCTACAACCACGCCACATAGATTACTAGAATACAATGGGTATTAAAAAGAGATGATAAGATAGATATCTCTTGTTGTAGATTGATTTTTGATCTCTTTTTTTCTCTTAGAATGCTTGGAATACTTGGATCAGAGTCTTCCACAGCCTATCAGGATCCCTTCGGCTTCTCTTTGCGTATGGGAACATGAGAAGAAAATAACACCATAGCTGTGGGGACTCTAACAATTGGTATTTATAATACTACCCCCAACCCTGGATCAGTCTCACAGTGGACCAGGTTGGTCCATCTCTAATCATATTTAAACCGGTATATCTGTAACCAGACTCCCATTAAATCAACTAACCTTATAATTAATTTAGCCCATAAAAATATTTTACAGTTTGTATATATATATAATCACTTTTGAAGAGAGAGAAGCAACGATCACTCTTGGTTTGTGCATATGATATGTGAGTACGATTTATGGTTTTCGCTTACACTGTTAGGATGCTGAATGCTTAATCCTTGTACTGGTTGCATACTTGGAGCATCATCGGTTGTCTTATATGCATGGTTGTATGGTGTTTTATTTTACCATTGATTTTATTTCGTAGCTTGCCTTAGATTTATTTAGCTTATATGTTGGTTGGACTGAAGGGAATTTGACAAATAAATTATGAAAGCATTTTTCTATGGATTATGGAATCTAATTGTTTATTCTGTTTCATATTTAGGAAAATATTTATTTTAATGTCATAGAATTTGGACCTTTATTAAGGTAAAATAAGAGGATATATTATTATTTTAAGAAGAAAGGTTCATTGTATTTCATGTGCATCATATTTGTAGATAGCATGTATAAATTGAATGCTTATTATTTGCATATGGTCATGTAAGGTTGGATATTTCTTTATTGGACTTGAGAAGTTCAAGAGATGGCAATTAGTTCCTTGAGACTAAATTTATTTGATCCAATTAGGCATCACATGTGAAGTTATATGTTTAGTAAGACACATAAGTCACCTTGTATGAGTGTTGATATCTTTCTAAGGGAGCATCCTTAATAATAGCGCTAACTGGTTTGTCTTGACTTATATGCAATGGGTTTGTCGTACATGGGTTTGAAACAGATTTGTTTTAACAAATAAAATGAAATAAAAATATTATAAGGTAAGTAAGTACATGATACAAATAGAACTGAACCTTATAATAGGTTGTGTATTTAGAATCATTTAACTTGATTCTGATTAACAAACCATGAAATTCGATAATGAATTTTAATTTTATATTATCGTTATTGATAACATGGTTAATGGTTTGTTTGGATCTTAATTTTATTAATAGTCACATGAGTATGAGGTGCACTGATTAATTGTTATGTGAAGAATAATGTTCCATGTATTTAGAAATTAAGTTAATTACTAGTTAAAAAATTGGTGTAATCATATGATTGAGACTCATGATTGCCTAGATTTTAATCAGTCTAAGCGAAAGGTATTTAAAAGTTGCAAGACCAAAACAATTGGCCTAATCAGAATTGAATAGGAGACTCTTAGCATATTGATCATTTTAAGAGACCATTAAGGTCCCTAAATGTGAACCAAAATGCATGGATGTTATTTATTAATCATAAATACAGTAGATCAAGTAACATGTTGATTATGGTTAATATGGAGACACATGAGATGCACAAAATTTTACATGGATAAATAAAATGATAGTGTACCTTATGCATACTCAAAGTTCTTATAATGTTGAGTGTGGAAAACTCAGAATTATGGGGTTTTTGTAAGAATACATGTTTGCTGGTCAAACTCTTTTACAAAAGAAGAATGATGTCAAAATAGAATTATTAATATCTATTTAGACTTGAAATCTAGAAGACAAGCCTAGATTCAAAAAAATTACTTTGATTCAAAGGGAGTTGACCATGATGGTGGTAAGATTCCACCATGGATAGTCATGTATGACTACAAAGTTAAGTCGGAACAAGGATCAATGACTAAAAATCTCGATAACAAATATATGATAAAAATCAAAGTTGATTATGCTACTTTAAAAATTAGATTTAACTGCAAAAGATTACAAGTAAGATAAATATGACTTTGTCGGGTTTATAAAATGTCTAAGGACATCTACGACATGTAGGCCTTAGGCGGTTATACAATATATCTGGAGAAACTAATGGAATAGTGCGCTTTTGACATAACTCAGTACTGAAAAGTTTTGACTGGTATAATTATTTTGTTTCTGACCATTAATGTGGTATACATCTAAAGGAATGAGCTTGAAGCCCGTGGCATAAGTCATGTAATGGAAACTCAATCTATGTGATAGAAGATCTCTGAAATCAGGTTCATTGGATAAAAACGAAGTCAAGTAGATGACTTGTTTAGTACTATCATAATATTGCTCATTCTAATTAGATGGTAAGATAGTATTCACCATAATGAATAGAGGATGAATCTCAAAGATTTTTAATCAAGTCAAAGTTATCCTAGCAAAATGTAGGGGTGTGTTAACTATGGTGCACACTATGGGTTGACTTTATTGAATGTAGAAAGTGGAGCCGTTTCCAATGAGAATTTTAAGGACGAATTTTCATAAACATTCATGAACCAGGGTAGGGACAAGACCAATTTAAAAATATGCCCACCATTAAGATTTTCGAGGGTCGAACTGTAAGAGGTGGCTGGTAGGTTAGTCGATTACACCAATGAGGAAAGGTTCAATGAGCGTTGCTTCACCCGTACTCTGTAGCATAGCCTATCAAACCTAGAGTAGATTCAAGTCGAAAGACACCTACAACAACGTCGCTTACAGTTCTCATGAGGTTAATAGTTTGATTCCGATTTTATTAATCTTTTTGAAACTTGTGGGGGATTGTTGTTTTTAATGTCAAAAAATAAATAAAATTTTAAAAAAAATTTAAATTAAATTCAAAGTTTTGTTTTTAATTTTAAAGAAAATTTAATTTGAATTTTGTTTTGAGTTGGATGTGGTCCAAACAAGTAGAATGTAAAATTGTTTTACGAAAATTCATCGTATGGGTTTCAATTAATTCTTTCCAATTTAGAAAAAAAAGAGTTGATGAGGAAATATGCAAAAAATTAAGTAGAATAACCAGTAACTCTCCACAAAGACAATTCAAGCGTTAACCAAATATTTTAGTATATTCTATACCCAAATTTTATGGTTAGGCCAGGGTCCACCAACTTCTATCTCTATACGATTTCTTTACAAACGGATTCTTACATGTGGCAAAAGTCAGTAAAAACTTGATAAAAAATCAACTTAACAATTCAAAATATATTGGAGAAACCGAATATAAGAAGGTGGATCATATTATTGAATTGGATATAGAGTAAAATTTAAAATTTAATATTATAACTACATTTTTGTAACTTACATGATCATTATAGACAGTCGTAATTCTATTGAAAGCATCACGAATAGCAGGGGTGCAAGTTTTACCCTGACGACTCGAACCCCCCAAGGCCCGCCCTGAACCTTAGCTGAGTTGAACCCGGCCCGAACCCTGACAAGGCTGGGTTAGGGCTTAATTTTGTATGAACCTAGCAGGGTTGGGCTTGGTTAGGGTTGACCCCCTGGGTTGAGCCCGGCCTGGCCCGACCTTATATATATATTAAACCCTAAAGCTAAACATAATCATCTAATCAACATGAGAGTCTGAAGAAGAAGACAAGAACCCTAACGGCGCCTCTCAATTTCTCTCTCTGAAGTCTAAAGACTGAAACTCAACATTCTTTTCTCAATCTCTCTCTCTCTCTCTGAAGTTTGAAACTCAACATTCTTCTCTCAATATCTCTCTCTCTGAAACCAAACCTAACAGCGCCTCCCAGACTGAGAGTCGGCAATGCCTCCCAGACTCTCAGTCCCTCAATCTCTTCGATTCTCTCGACTCTTGACTCTCTCTCTCATGACTCTCATCGCACCAGAGTCCTTGTTCCCCTTCTTCAACTCTTGAAAGTTGAAACCAAGCTTCAACAGGTGTGTTCTTGAGAAGAAACGACAATCGTCTTTGAATGTGAGTTCTTTCTTCTGCTATTTAATGATTTTGATTCAAATTTTTTATTTCATTTCCAATCATTCAAAACTGAACTCAATGGATTGGAGTTCTTTCTCTCAAAAATGTAATTTTGGTTGTATATCTTCTTCCTCTTCTTATGGTTCTTCTCTGATTGGCAACTTCTAATGATTGAAATTTTGTTTGAATTCCAAATTAGAAGAAACTCTTTTTAATTTGAAAATGAAAGCATTCAATTATAAAACATTTGGTGGGTCTGCCTACTAGTCAAAGACCTGCAAAAAGCTCTTGTGAGTACGCATCAAGCTTCAGCCGGTGTGTTCAATACTAGAGCCTTATTAAGATTGTGTTAAAACCTGGTTTGGTTCTCTTGGTATTTCACTTTTTGACACTTTAGAATTAGAAAATGGAGTAGTAGAAGTAAAATGGAAAATATTGGTTTTAAAGGCTAAAACAAGAGGTAGCTTGTTCCTTCTAGCGTTGTGGCTACATGAAATGGAGAACAAATGATTTGGTTCTTCTGCTTTCTCATCTGTAACCTGAACATCTGGTCATTACAAAATTCTCTCTTATTGAAGAAGTTATTTATAGTTTAAATTTTGTTCAAAAATCATTTATAGAAGCTGGAATCTCGAATCCAATGGTTTCTCATTGTAGATTTCTAGTGTCTTTATAGAAGCTGGAATCAGGGTCAATATCAGGGTAGCCACAACGCTAGAAGGATATGTATATGGATATGTACATGGATAGGGTCAAGGAAATGGATATGGATATGGGTGTGTGGATACATACCTATTCAAGTGTACCCTTTTAGAATGATGGTGACTTATACCTTCTGGTATGGAGAGGTGCACCCATACCCCTTGGTAGTGACCCTTGGAGAGGTACTTGTCTTCTATAAATAGAGTATGTTGTCTCATTTCAAATCACTTAAGATTTGAATAAGAAATTCATGTCTCTCCATCTTCTCCCTCCAACTCTCTCTCTACTCTGATTTATCGATAGAGTATGTTCTATCATTATTTTAAAGGATTGTTAACCTTAGTCGCGGGTCTGCATACACCTAAAATGAGTGCACACTGGGTGAGTGTCCTACTGAAGGGCTGTTTTATCTTGGAGATTGATTTACGGGGACCCGTTGCATTGTATAGGAGGCAAACACAATTTTAAGGAGAGTGTACCAATACGACTCAGCCCTCGTTGAATACTTGCTTCAAATTGTATAAGGTAGGTGTCTATACTCTATTATATTACATTATATGGGTTGATTACATAATCACATGGTTTGTTGCATGATATTATATTTAATGTCATATGCTTATTAAATAGTCTTAAACAATATATTTTGTCTTGTTGTGTAACCATTTTCAACATATAGTAATTTATATTTATGTTTATGAGTTATTTATGATAAATCATTTATGAGAATAAATTTTGAATCATAAATAATAATCATTTAATACCACTAGACATAAAGAAGCAATAATAGATTATTACAATAATGATAAACGCCTTTTGACCTATTTATAGATTTTAGATTAAATCAATTTATTTTAAATATAAATAGATACCATAAATTATATCAAACAACTACATATGTCATAATGTATTATAAACTCTACCAAAGAGAGTCTTAGGTTGTCTTTGGTTCCATTTTTATTTTTGTTTTTTTGACATGTTTTTGTTTGTAAGTGTTTAGTATCATTTTTGAGTACTATTTACGAAAAGAAAAGATAAAATAGCCCCCAAAATAGGAGGTACTTTTGGATTTTTGGCAAAAAAAAATTTTTTGCTTGTTTTTGTGCAATTATTGATAAGCATGTGTTTTAAGTGAGGGCAAAATAGTAAAATCAATATTTTTTTTTATAACACTAACTTCTCAAGAACAAAGTAAAATAGTAAAATTTGGTGCCTGTTTTTGCTTCTTGTTCTTGATTTCAGCCACCTTAGTTGTACTTTTCTAGAAGTTTAACCTCTATCAGATCCGTTGGATGTCAAAATCATGAAAAAAAGGTAAAGGCATCCAAATTTTTGGTTGATCGGATAAGGGGATAAAAAATATCATAACTTAAAAGTTTCTGCAACTTGAAGAAATCCAACTCTTGTTTTTTATTTCGACCACCTCAGTTGTACTTTTTCGACCATCCAATCTCTTATCAGATCCGTTTGGATGTCAATTCCCGAAAAAAAAAGGCAAGGGTATCAAAATTTCGTTTCGATCGGTAAGGGAATCACAAGATGCCATGGCTTAAAAATTTTGTACCTTGAAAAAACAAAAAGAGAATTTTATTCTTAATAGAATATTAAACTTTTTTTTCTCATTTTACTATCTATTATACAGTCTCTACAAAACAACATTTTATGTTCAACAAAAGAAGGGGAAGAGGGGCTATGTTGCCATCAAATTAGACATGTATAAAGCCTATCATCCCCTGGAATGGGATTTTATTCTAATCCCTTAAATGGTGTGACCTATTTTGCTCATAACTCCATTAAACTTAATGGTAGTAGTTTTGACTACAATGGGTGCTTTAGGGGTTTCCGACAAGGATATCCGTTAAGCTCATACTGTTTTATTTTAGCTATGGAGTGTTTATCTATTCTTTTAGGGAGTGCAAGAGGTTTAAAAATGTTTAAAGGAATGTCTTTCTAAAAGTGCTATTTACTTCAAAAAAAAGTTGGTCAATTTCACTGCGAATTGCGAAGTGCAATAAAACATCACTTTGGTGTAAAAGAAATGGATCACAAATCACGGTACCTCTCCTTCCAACTTGTCCATTATCACTATCTTTTGACTATAAATTACTTATTTTGGTCGAAATATTTCAATTTTTTGCAAAACTGAAATGAAATAGGGGATCGAAATGAAAAAATCACTTCTTTCAGTCCGAAATCACTGTTTCAACTTTTAACTAGGTTTCGACCAAAATCTCTAGTTTTGGCCGGAACTTGGTCCAAACACCTTATAAAAGTCAAGTTTCAATCAAAACTTGTCTATTTCAACCATTGAAAATTAGTGTCGACATTAAAAGTCAGAGTACTTCAAAACTGGGAATAATAGACAAGAGGGGCAGGGCAGTATACAATACATAATACTTATTTATGAATAGTATATATAGGAGGGGCAGTATATAGCACACAACACTTATTTATTACTAATATCATTTAAACATACATAAAAGCATTATTTACATCCATTTGATATGGAGGCCAATCGAAATTGACAACCATTGAGATAATAACATGTACAGAGTTGAAACGAGCAATAGGGGAGAATGTCAAGGCAATCAACCCATATATCTGAGTAAACCCTTCGACAACTAGGTGAGACTTAAGGCACTCAATGAACCCATCAGGATTATGCTTAAAAATGTAAACCCAATGGCAACATACAACAGACTTCCCTATAGGTAGATCGACCAAAATCCATGGTCGACGAAAGACCAAGGCATCCATCTCAGAGTCCATCATGGTTCGAAATTAAAAAGTACTAAATTCGGACTGAAATTACTGTTTTAATAGAAATCATTAGTTTCGGACGAACTTGGTCCAAACACTTAATAAATTGTCAAGTTTCAATTGAAGCTTGTCTATTTTTATCCTTGAAACTTGGAATCAACCTCAGAATTTAGAGTAGTACAAGGCAATGAACAATAATGTGGTGTGGGACTCAAGTTTGCTAGTGTACACTGGAACCTGAGATTGTATTTAGAATTAAAAAGGCAACATTTAAATAAATGTTTGTTAACTTTTATATTTAGTTTACTTAATATATTAAATCGTAATTAAGTAAATACCTCATTTGAATTCTATAAAAATAATCTAAAATTCAAATTTCAAAAGGATAAAAAATCAAATTTTCAATTCCAAAATAAAAACTGGATTTTTGACTCTAGGGTGTTTTTCAACTTTCAAATGCTCGCTTTTTCTCTAATTTAAAATTTTTATAAATCTTATTAGAGTAAAAAACCACTAAAAACTAAGAACCGTTAAAATAATATTTTATTTTGATGTCCAAAAAATTATTTTCATACAGATAACTTTAAACAACATTCGCATACTCCGAACAAGGTGTGTCAGGAGCATAACTCCTTAATATAATTTGGATTCAAGTAATATCAAATTTGTTGCAAATTTGATTATGTTAGTTTTCTAACAAATTTAGCATGACTTGAATTCGAGTTATATTGAAGGACTTATGCTCCGGTGAAATCTTATTTACAGCATAGTTAATTAATACGCGTATTAAATGCTATATCTTTTTTTCCTTGTATAATACGCGTATTACTTATCTTTCTAAACGATCCAAGAAAAAAGGGCATATGGCAAGGGTCGCCATATAAACACGTATTAAATTTCGTGCCATATTTTATATTACAAAAAAAGTCAAATAAAATTACATCTATCACCACCGATGACTCTTCATTATCCTTAGCATCATTTTTTTTTCAAAACCCTTATAACCTTTTGGCTCCCTCCCATCTGTCTTTTCCTAATCTCTATTCGAGCGGCTCCCTCCTATCTCAACTTCCTTCCATCTCTCTTTTCCTAATCTCTGTTTGAATAACTCCCTCCCATCTCGGCTCCCACCCATTTCTCTTTTCCTAATCTTTGTTCGAGTGGCTCCCTCTCATCTCTCTTTTCCTAATCTTTGTTCAAGTGAGTGATTTTAGTTGGTGTCCATGGACGACAAATCAAATCGAGACTAGAGAATAGCCAATAGTTCAAAATCTTGGTTCATTCCTGCTTTCCTGTAAAAAAATAAAGTACATGCTTGGTAGTCTTGTTCCCATTAACATGCTTTTGTCTTTTTCTGAATCTGCAACTCTGTATAAAATCAATAAAAAATAATATATAAAATAGATCATCTCACGATTCTCAAGTCTCATGGTCAAATGTTGGTGGTCAAAAGATATCCATAAACATTTTGAGAGGACTTAATAGACTCCCACCTGCGTTGCTCTCAACATTACAGTATAGACTGTTGTTGACGAAATCCGTTCGGTTTCCCAGATCAAGTCACGTAGTTAAAACAACAATAAGACAAGAAAGTGGGCGGGATATACCCCGTGGCCACTCCGCTACCAATGTCACACCCCAATTCTACACTGTTCAGAATGGTGCGATGAACCGCTAAATAACCAACGGTTCAACCAGGATCTCGAATAGACTATCCCCGCGTTATCCAAACTTACACGCATCCACAATCATAATCAGAGTAAATACACAATATCGAAAATCTTATTAATAAATGAACTGAGAACTAAAATGATATTAATAATTTAATAGAAAATTATTTTGTATCAACCGGGACATAAGTAAATATCAATACAAGTCTTTAATAAATCCAATAAAGAAATCTATAAAATATCTAATCGAATACACACGAGTTGCACTCGCAAGAGGAGTCGTGTGTATCATCTTTAGCTCCGACGTCCATGGCTGCTACATTCCGTATGTAGACGCGTTCATATAATCTTCGATGTATAACTTTGCATCATCAACTAAAAATATTCGGCGTCGAGGGGTGAGCACACAACACGGCTCGGTGAGTAACAAAATAATGCAACAATACATATGCATGCAAAAAATCAATTTATATCTTTAGTGCTGGTTTATAGTTTGCAATGTGCACTAGAAAGGTTGGGTGGTCAAAGGTTAATGTTTATTGACACCGCCTCTATACACGAGGTGTGGAAGTCCATTACCCGAAGGTTAACGTTTATCGTCGTCCCCATCCACCCTACCATAACATTATACAACAAAGGTTAACGTTTATTGCTATATAATGCTATACCAACACGTAAGCCCCCGTTAGCGAGGGCTTGCAAAGCGGGCTCGTTGCTAACCAATCCTAATGCCAAACAGTGTATCCAAGGCCTCACCTGACATCCCTCGGAATGCCCATAGAGATAGAGCTAAGGCCCCCGGTAGAGTCGGAGACTACAAGGATCGAGACCACCTCCCCGATACTCTACGACATAATAGTTCCGCTAAGGTAATGGAGATCTGACGATGCCAATGCACAAGACTTGAGTTAGAGATAGAGCTAAAGTCTTTGAGACCCGCCAAAGGTTAACGTTTATTGACGTTCTCATCACACCTCCCGATACTACTCGCTGCATCAAGCACATCAACCACACACATACAAGCACATGCCTATTCCTATCATCATCATCATCATCATCATCATGTTATAAACAATAAAGTAAATATGCATTAACAAGTAATAGAAATATTGGATGGCATCTTTGTATGCACATTACAAACATATTCGCATAGAATCAAACATGGCATAGGGACTCAAGAAATAGAAAACAGTTTATTATTAACCAATTTAGTTTGGGGTTGAGGTTCCTCACCTTAGCTTGCTAATAGATATTTTTCTAAGCTTTAGAATCACCTATATATAATTGTTATTATATTGCTAGCAAACCTAACAAAGTCGATAGAATTTAATTAGAATTAATTCGAATTTGAAAACCATTACCTCAACGAGGGTCGATGCTAGGGCCGATGCTGGGGTCGATGCTAGGGTCGATGGGTCTATCGACCCTCCCTCCATTCCAAACTTCCCGAATCCTGAGGGTCGATGGTCCCCGAAACACCTAGGGTCGGGATGGTCTATCGACCCTCGGTGCGACCCCTTGTTGCACTCTGGTCCAATTTCCACTTTTAATCCATTCTTCGTGTTTGGGGTCCTATGGCTTGCTTCCTACATTCATTCAACGGTCATTCCATGGTCTAGAACCATGTATGATCCATCTTGCTAGTTTTCGTGCATCCTCCTATGGTTTTCCATGAAAACCTAACTATGGATGGATGGTTTGGGTTTCTCCGAAATCCTACACTCAACCATATCTAATCTAAGGTCTGTAAAAGCTCATGGAATTAGTATCCATACCTGAGAAGATTACTTTTCTCTGTAATTTCTTCTCCTTTTTGCTAAGCCTTCTTCCTAGCCTCATTTCTTCCTCTTTTCCTTCTTCTCTCTTTCTCTCAATTCAATTAGGGTTGTGAAAGGAGTGAAAGTGGCTTAGGGACGTCCTTTAAATAGACTAGAAATGTCCTATAATAATCCCATTGAGATTTGGAAGGAATCCCAACCGAAAATTAGGAAATTTTCTAATTTCGGTTAAATCGAGAAACGAGGGTCGATGATCCCGTCGACCCTAGGGTCTTAAGCAGTCGACCCTCCCTTCAAAACTGAGGGTCGACTTTCTGTTTTAGGGAGGTCCGACCACGCCTAGTCGGGTGTGCGACCCTCCCTAAAATTAAGTGTTTTTGGGTCGATTTGATACCTGGGATCTCGATCTCCTTCATGCCCTTGGTCCATTTGACTCGACCATGATGGGTAAACCTGGTTCAAGGTGGTAAGACCGGGTTAGTTTGACACGGGTCTTACAACCAAAGTTAGAGATTTTCAGGGACAAGCAGAATCGAACTCTTAGTGAAACACCAGAACTCCTTAAGAATAGGGATTCCCTGAGATACAGGAGCTTCAGTAACCTTCCCTTCTTTTTCGGTGAGAGAGAGCTTGGGATAATAGATGGTAAAAAGAGTTGAAGCTCTCGAATGGTGGTATGTTCTCTCTTTGAATAGGGAATTTTTTTTCTCTCCTTCTTGCAGTTATTCTTTTGCTATTTATTGGTACAAGAGGAAGCTTTCCAAGCAAGCTCCTCGGCACCTTTCACCATCTCAATCACTAGCCACCTAGAAAACAGTAGCTCAAAGGAGTTACGACCCCCTAGGGTGGCGCTAGGATGTCTTGTTAGCCTTTTACGAACCCTCTATACCTTCTTCAACCCCCTTTTAGTCCATATCCTCCATATCTTCTAACACTTGTCTCTGTCCTTACACTTTTATCGAATGTCAATCTTGCTTTTTGCTGATTTGGTCCATGATATAGTGATCTGGCCAGTCACATCTCACATCTGCCTACTTGGCATTTATGGTTGGTGTCGGCATTTATGAACATTAATGGCGGACCACTAAATGCCCAGCTACCCCCATCAATCTATCCCATCATGTCTGGATCAGCTTGGAGGGGGTTGAACACGAGTTTATCTTTCAAACATCTCTTATTCTCATGCTTCGTGCCTTGGATACATGACACGGGTCTCCTTCTCGAGGATCATCTTAAATTCTCTATAAACGGTCAGATTTATATCCATCATTGTTTTCCCCCAACACAAACGATGGAGAGTGGACCAGGTGAATCGTCGAACTTGAGCACCACTCATGCAGCCAATAATAGGAGAACTGCAGGAACTTTCGTTAGAAGCATGCGAAGGAGTGGTACCCTTTCATCTGTTTTGTCGCCTTAGTTTTCTAAGAGGGATGCATGTGTTTGGCCACGTGTGACTGAGGGATCAAATTCACAAATGCATGTTCACCACTATTCGGATCCTTTGGCTACCATACGACACTCGACAATTTCCTCTTCATTTACTTTATCACAATTACAAACCGAGTTGCTGACGTCATATCTTGAGAAGAAGCCTGATTTTGCTCAAGCTGTTTTCATTCTGGTGCCTCGATTATCTGACTGTCATATTGGTTCTGTGAACCCGGTTCAGCCATTGGATATTTCATTGGGCTTGCCCTTCTCATTAGCGGCTTCGTCACTCTTAGGCCGCCCCGTTTGATAACACTCCAGCTCCTTACCTCTTAGCTCCGGAGTTAATCAAGAGTAGAATGGCGATTGATAAACACGGTTCAAGTTTTGACTCCCATGGAGTGAACCGCTTCAAAAATGTCTCTGGAAGCTAAAAAACTGGAGTTAAAAAAACTTACTTCTCTTGTTCCGGAGCTATTACTACTACTGACTGTCATCCACCACTAGCACTGCCATCATCATCACCACCCCTCCACCGCCACCATCCCCACCACCACCCACAGTCGCCACCACCACCACCACCAGCACCACCACCACCGCCGCCACCACCACAACCACCGCCGCCGCCGCCGCCACCGTCGCCGCCGCCACCACCCCCACCACCCACCACTTACCAGCACTGCCGCCACCACCACCCACCACCTTCCAGCATCGACGCCACCACCACCCACCACCTTCTACCATCGCTGCCACTACCACCCACCACCTTCCACCATCACTGCCACCACCACCCACCCACCACCTACCACCACTGCCACCACTACCGCCACCCACCACCCACCACCACCGCCACCACCCACTACCACCGCCGCCACCACCATCCACCAGCACTACCGCCGCCACCACCCACTAGCACCACCACCACTACCACCACCCCCCCACCGCCACCAACACCACCACCGCCACCACCATCAAACAGTATTCTAGAAACATAGTCTTTTGATTTTGGAGCAGCGTTATCAAACAGTATTCTATTCCAAAAATCCTGACTCTGGAGAAGAAGTAGAAAATAACTTCGGATTAGAAGTAGCTCCATGGGAGCTGGAGTGTCATCAAACGGGCCTCAGTTGATCCTCTTCTCTTCCTCCCCTGCTTTAGCGCCGACAATAGTGACCTCCTCCCAGGCTTCCTCTTCAGGTTTATCTCACCCAACACCCATTCAGTTGGCAGACTCTTTGGGAGCTAGTTCGAGTTATGCTGGGGATATTTTTGATTGGATACCGCAATGTATCTCTGGTGTTGTACCATCTGCAAAAAGGGCTCGTTCCAATCCTGCTACGTCTGAAGAAATGGAAGAAGGGACCGGTTGTTTTTTATCCTCTCAACCCATGGTGTCTGGGGACAATTAGCACCACGGGCAACCATGAAGATACTGAGCTGGAACTGTTGAGGTCTGGGAGTCCCTCGATTGTTAAGAGCAACCTGATGTTATCTTTTTAATGGAAACTCGATTGGTAAGATGAAAGATTGAAGCTCTATTTCGAAGGTCCAAGTTTTGCACTCCTGTGTGGTTGATCCAAATCATCAGTCTGGGGGACTGGCCCTTCTATGGCAATATCAGGTTAGTGTTGAAATTTTCTCTTCCAACAACTGTATTATTGATGCAAGGGTTTCTTGGTCTACTACTGGTTTCTTTTTCCTTTCATGTGTTTATGGGGATCCAATTAAAAATAATCGTCCTGAGACTTGGAATCAAGTTAAAACTCTTAGTCCTCAGAAACAGGACAAATGGGCTTGTATCAGTGATTTTAATTCTTTCTTATCTTGGAAAGAGAAGATTGGATGCCAGACAGATTGTAGTCGTGATTGCTTGCAATTTCGACAGGTTGTGGATTTTTGTAACCTATCTGATTTCCCGCTGGAGGATCCTAATTTTACTTGGTCAAATAAAAGGAAAGGTTCTGAAAACATTAGGATCAAATTAGATAGGGTTTTGGTAAATGCTTCTTGGAAGACTTCATTCCCTTTTGCTTTGGCGTACATCAAGCCAATGTTTGGTTCTGATCATTGCCCGTTAATCCTAGATGTTAGGGGGAAATCCTTTGCTGGTATTAGCCCGTTCTGTTTTGAAGCCATGTGGCTGAGGCATTAGGGGTGTTGGGGTGTGGTTGAAAAATGTTGGAATAGCTGACATTTTGGCTCTGCTGCAGAGGTTTTAGGTAAAAAGATTTATGACAGTCAATTTCTTTTTCAGAAATGGAACAATGGGGTTTTTGGTAAAGTGCAAGGCAATATAAATTTTCTTAAGAAGGAGCTGCTCCGGCTACAATCCCAGAATGGCCTAGATTATGATCAGGGTAAGGAGAACTTTCTCATTGCTCAATTGGAAGAACTTTTACTCAGGGAGGAAATCTTATGGAAGCAAAAAGCTCGTGTAGATTGGTTACATTGTAGTGATGCAAATACTGGTTTCTTTTTATGCCACTACAATTCACAAAAGACAGAAAAATCGAATTTCCCAGATTAAGCTTAGTTTTGGGGCCTGGTCTTCGAATGAAGGGGAAATTTATCAAGCATTTAAACAACATTTTAGTCTGGCCTTTGCTTTTGAGGGAGTTAATCATCATGCTTTGGAAACTGTTCTTGACTATGTGCAGCCTATAGTTACAACTGATATGAACTCTGTTTTGTGTGCTTTTCTAGATGAGGAGGAAACTAAAGCGGCAACTTTCAGGTTGGCCCCCATGAAGTCACCGGGTCCTGATGGACATCCCCCTCTTTACTTTCAAAAGTTTTGGTCAAATACCAGGCAGGACATTCTAAGGTTTGTGTCGGATTTCTTTGCTCATCACTCATCACCTCCTTTGAATCGTACTTATGTATGCCTCATTCCCAAGAACAACCATCCTGAGCTTCTTGAACATTTTAAGCCAATTAGTTTGTGTAATGTGGTAGTGAACATTATTTCCAAAATTTTCATTGGGCGGCTTCAAACCTTTCTTGATGACATCATTGCTGTCAACCAAATTGCTTTTATCCAAAGTAGACAGATTTCTGATAATATCCTCATGGCACATGAAGCTTTTCATTACATAAGGAGAAAAAAGTGAGGCAAATCCTTTTTGATGGCTCTTCAACTTGATATGATGAAGGCCTATGATCGAATGGAATGGTTATTCATTGAATCAGTTCTTGGTCGTTTAGGATTTGCTTCACAATGGATCCATTGGGTATGACCTGTATTAGATCAGTGACCTATACGTTTATTATTAATGGGGTAGAACGGGGTTCTTTTACTCCTTCTAGGGGGATTCGACAAGGTGACCCTTTATCTACAGTTTTGTTTATTCTGGCTGCTCATGCTCTGTCTTGTACTCTTAATGCCATCATCATTTAAATGATTTCAAGGGTCACCGAATCAGGAATAGAACTAAGCCTCTCACTCATCTGCTTTTTGCAGATGATTGCTTGATTTTCTCCCATGCTAAGATTAATGAGGTGATGAATGTTAAACATTGTTTAGATTTGTATTGTCAGGCCTCAGGGCAGAGAGTTAATTTTAAGAAGTCCTCCCTTACCTTTACTCCTAACATTCCAGTAAAATTCTGTAGATGGTTTTCTAGGGTTCTCAAGATACCTTATGGTAAAGGTCCTTCCAAGTATCTTGGTCTGCCTATTGATTTTGGCACTCCAAAGAAACTTTTGTTTGCTGATTATGTTGAAAGAACTCTTTCAAAATTTCAAAACTGGAAAGTGAGCCTTTTATCTAATGCGGGAAAAGAAGTGCTTATTAAGGCTGTTGCTCTCCCTATATCGAATTTTGTGGAGTCTCATTTCCCTCTTCCTAAATCTCATTTGAGGGAGCTTAAAAAGGTTGTAGCTTCCTTTTATTGGAGTAAAGGAAGTTCCACTACTCCTATTCACTGGGTGTCTTGGAATGATGTGTCTTCCTAAGACAGAAGGTGGTCTGGGTTTAAGGGATCCTACTTTACAAAATCACGCTCTTCTGGCAAAATTAGCTCGGAGAATTTTATGTAATCCAGATGCTCATTGGGTAAAACTTCTCAAGGCCATTTATTTCCCTCACTCGAACTTCATGCATGCAAAGATAGGCCATAATCCATCATGGGCTTAGAGAGGTATTATTTTGGGTCTTGATGTTCTTAAAAATGGGTTAACTTGGATTGTTGGTACAGGCAATTGCATTAGGATTTGGGAGGATTGTTGGGTACCTACACTAAAGGATAATAAAGTTTTTTCTCCCAAACCAGATTTTGTTAATTTGACTTTTGTTTCTGAGCTTATCGACAATGCTTCTCGATCATGGAAAGTTGATTTACTATATACTTTGTTTCAGCCAATTGAAGTGGAAGCTATTCGGAAAATTCCTATTTCATGGTTTCCTAGTGATGACAAGTTGGTTTGGAAGAATGCTTCTGATGGTAAAGTTTCTGTTAAGCATGTTTATCATTTTCTTTTTAAATTGCATCAGAATGCTATGTGGGATCAGCCTTCAACTTCAAATTGTCCTAATTATAGATCCATTGCCAAAGAGGTTTGGTCTCTTATTTGGAAGTGTAAGGCTCTCCCTAGGATAAAGGAATTTATGTGGAGATGTTGTGCAGGTGGGCTTGCTGTTGCTGAAGCTCTCTTAAAAAGGAATATGCATGTTGACCTGCTTTGTAGAAGGTGCGGATTAGCTTCGGAATCAGTGGAGCATCTTTTGCTCTTTTGTCCTTTCTCAAAGGCTGTTTGGCTGGGTTCTTCTTTTTCCATTCGGTTTCCTATGATGGAGTTTTAAGCTGTATGACCGGTTGATTATTATTGTTAGAAGGAATTTTTTGTCTGAGGAGCAAAACAGATTAGCTTCTTATATTTTCTTCTTTTGCTGGTTTATTTGGAAAAGTAGGAATGAGTTGTACTTTGATCATGTTCAAAACTCTCCTATTTCTGTTATTAGAAGAGCTGAACGAGCATGGCAGGAATATTGGACCTCTATGGAGGCTCTTTCGGTTGCTACGGATCATGGTAACTCAGCTAATTCAATGACTACTTCAAGTACTGGCAACCGCCATCAAAGGACTATGTAAAACTTAGCACTGATGCTGCAATAGGTCCTGCGCAGAATGGAGGACTGGGATTGGTGTTGAGGATTCCTAATGGTAATCCTATTATGGCCATGTCTAAACAGTGTGTGTTTCCAACTATTCAGACTGGAGAGGCTATGGCTATTAGAGAAGAGCTATATGAGGCCATTCAACTAGGTTGCCAGAAGATTCATGTGGAATCTGACTGCTTGTCGATAGTCAATGTGCTTATTGGTCAATTTAATGAAGTAGATGTTCATGTGATGTCAGTAATTCATAATATTCGATCCCTTGTTACATCTAATCTTTTTGTTATTTTCTCTTATGTTTCAAGGGGTGCAAATGATATTGTCCAAACCCTTGCTAGGAGGGTCCTAACCAATTCAGGGGGGCTTAGATGACCTTTATCCATTCCATAATTGTATGACCATGTGTGTGCCCCTTGACCCAAAAAAAAAAAAAAAAAAAAAACAACATTACAGTACATAAACGGCAGATACAGATTCCAGAGACCACTATTGGAGGACTTTATTTTTTCCCTTTACTTTTAAACTATAAAATCCAAAGTTAGACTCAAATGTTATTTTATTCCTTTAAAAGATGCATGAATATAGTTTGACGTCATGATGCATCATGAGTCATAAATCATGATGACTGAACATCATGAGTCCATGACCATGACTGTATAAACATTAAACAAAACTACAAAATAAGAAATTAATACTTTAATCATTATTTTTTTTTAATTTAATATTTTACTATTTTAATATTTATTTTCTTTCGTTTGAATCTAAAATTTAATATTTTAAGATCTTTGGACTATCACAGTGAGAGTTTCACTATCATCACGTGTCAAATCAACTGGTTTTAAGTTTTAACTTTCTTACCTTATATATATTAAGGTAAATTATACCAGAGGTATCTCACGTTTTAAGAAATTTACACCAGAGGTATCTTACGTTTCAAAAATTATACCAGAGGTACTTAACGTTTAGAGAAATTATACTAGAGTACCTGACGTTTTAAAAATATTACACTTGAGGTACCTTTTATTTTTGTACTTCCACATTTATCCTTGTTTAGCATAATTTTCTTGGTCTCCTTTGATTCACTCCCTCACCATTCCATTGCCGCAACAACTCACCACTCGACTCTCATGTGCTTATCACTGTCTCAATTGTCCACCCTTTTTTCTGCCCTTATCTTCTTTTGTGACCCTTCTTCACTGGCGGTTTCTCATCACCAAGTCACAAATCTCAACTATGGTATACACCTCTAGTGAAAACTCCACACTCCAACTTACTATTTTTTTCAGCGGGTGTACCAACAATCAGACACCAAATAGAGGTAATTCAAATTTGAGATAGATCTAATGGTTAACTTAGAGGATGCTGACGTTACATAGGATTAATGTTGAAAATATGAGAAAATGTACCTCTGGTATGATTTTTGAAATGTGAGGTACCTCTAGTATGATTTCTCAGAACGTCATGTACCTCTGGTGTAAATTACCTTATTTAGTATACTAAATGTTTTCATACTTTTTATAGATTGATTTTCTTTAATTTCTTTCTTTTTTTTTCTTTTTTTTTTTTTCTCCATTATAAAATAAAACCCATGGAAAGCATACATGCATTCTGCATTATTTATAGGCTTTGGTTGTTGGTTTTTATTTATTTTTTTATTTTTTTATTTTTTTATTTTTTATAAGTGTGTTATACATTGTTACATAACCAATGATGATTACTATCGAGTGCAGCTATTTAAATAATAATTACTTAATCTATCAATATGTATTCTCTTTTTTTTGTCACGTATTATTCGAATTTCACCTTTAAAACTCGTACCGTCTGTTTTTATTTTTCTACTGTTTTAAAAAACGAGACCATATTTTTTACCGCCTGTATAATTTTTTGGCCTTTTTAAATATTCCGTACCATTCAAAGTTTTTTTCCGTTTCCATATTAACTAATTATGGTTTGGAGTACGCGAATGCTATTTAAACTTATCTGAAAAGAAATATTTATGTAGACATCAAAACAAAATATTATTTTAGCACTTTTAATTTTTTAATAAGGATTCAAGTATCAATACGATACGATGCATATCAGCCAAATACGTATCGGTATCAACAGTAGTCGATATGATACACATCGGAACGTATCTTATTTTTGGAAAAATAAAATGTATCGACCGTATCGGACCAAAATGTCTCGATACATATCCATACACTTCGATACACCTAACATGCATTAATACATTTTTTTTTGTTACAAGTAAAAAAAAAAACATAAATCAACCTGTATCGATCAGTATTGAACATATGGTTTGATACACTAGTTGATACTGTCGATACACCAGTATATAAATCGATACTGGTTAATACAATGAAAAACACGGCTTTTACAGTTTATTCTTTACTGGCCGCGACTACTAACCCGCCTTCCACTGCTTAGATCTTTCATTCTACCTCAAATCGTTGCATAATACCTTAGAGCTTTGATCCTTAACCCTAAAACAACTTTAAAGCAAGCATCAAAGCTAGTGTTTGTAAAGATTCAAACATCAAATCACTCCTTCAAGCTCTAAGGGTGGAAAAAATATATTTACGTATGAGTTTTAACTTATATTTTTTCATAATAAATTTTGATTTTTATGTTGTTTCTTCACATGATTCAGTGTATTTTAATCTAATATGATGAATGCATGCTACATAAACTAGTTTAAACATGGATTTGTGAAATTTTTGAAGAACTCAAAAAATTTGGAAATTTTTTTTAAAAAAAATGAATCCTACCCTCTTGTCTCTTTTATATGATGGGGTAGTATGTTGATCTACCATGTTTGAGTATCATCTTTAATTTTTGGTTTTTTCTGAAAATAAAAATAAAAATATAATTCATAAGTTTTTTTTTTTCATGTAAATGTGTTTAAAAATATATGTTCATTTTCTGATTTGCATATATGATATGTTTAAGTTTATAATTTTGTTGATATAAATATAATATATACTTGTAGTCTTTGGCACTTTTACTTTTATGTTTAAATTTATATTATATTTTTTAATTTTTCATTTTCTGTTTTACATGTATGATATGTTTGGGGTTTAGATATTTACTGATATAATATATAGTTTTACTGCTTTATTTTATCTTTAAGTTTATATTATATTTTTTTATTTTTCATTTTCTTATTTGCGTATATGATATGTTTAGGGTTTAGATGTCACACACACACACACACACACACACACACACACACACACACAAACACACACATATATATATATATATATATATAATATATGATATGTTTAGGGTTTAGATGTTATATTATATATAGTTTTACTGATTTACTTATATATTTAAATTTATATTATATTTTTCTGTTTTCATTTTCTCATTTGCATATATGATATGTTTAGGGATTAGATGTTGTTGTATTATATATAGTTTTATAGATTTACTTATATGTTTAAATTTATTTTTTATTTTTTTTATTTGCATATATGATATTTTTTTAAATTTATATTTTTGATTTATATATTTTTTTATTTTGTATGAACCTCATATGTCGTGTCACACGTGTGGTGTGTAGGAATATGACGAGCAAAGACATCAGTTGGAGTTATTACACTAAAATCGACAGGAATAGATTGATGACAAGGTGCAATTTCTGTGGCACCGAACATCATGGATATAGGATGATATGACAAAAGCAACACATAGTAGGGGGTTATGCCAATGTGAAAAAGTGTTCAAAATGTCCAATCGAGTACTTGATTAGGGCAATGGCAAAATAAAACAAGAAGAAGGATAATGAAGCAAGATATACAAAAAATCTTATGGAGGATGAGGATCAAAATCCAATAAATTTAGAGGATTATGAGGGGTCAGATATGGAGGCTAAAGATGAAATCTAACAGGTGCTGACAAGATAAAGGCATGAGGAAAGATAGAAATGTTGGAATGAAGACTAGTTGAAAAGGTCCATGTCTCATGATGCTGGTAGTAGTAGTGGTGGTTCTAGGACACAAACACCGTTAAGCAGTGGTAAGCAACTAGCTTCTTTGAGTGAATCATAAAGTATAAGAGGTATGTTTAACTGACTTAAAAGGAAGAGAAAAAAGAGCCTAGAAATTCAGGACATGGGTCCTGAAGTCCCCTTCAGATCACGAGATGCAGGGCAACGAAGGATATAAGTCCATGCATCCAAAGTTCTTAAGTGAGAGAATGGGGAAGTCAATCTCTAGATGGTTTTACAGTGCATTTATTCCAGCACACAAAGCCAAAGATCCCTATTTCAAAGCAATGGTGAGTGAGATACAATGTTGTAGACCAGGTGTGAGTCATGTGACACCACCCACACCTTATCAAATTGCTGGTCCAAACTTGGATATCAAAGTAAGTGGAGTCGATGAATATGTACAAATCTTTAAACAGAAGTGGCCCAAAATATGGAGTAATCATCATGTGTGATGGTTAGAGTAGGCCTACAAGGTTGTCCATCAACTTCCTTATTTACTGTGATGGGCGTACCATCTTCCTCTACAAATAATGCTTCGAATTGTAAAAGAGTTGGACTAACACTTATGATGAAGAGGCAACACCTGTTTTGGACACCTTGCTGCATATTGCATTGACTTGATGTTTAAAGACATTGGGGAGTTTTCTATGGTATCTACGTTGGTTGGTGCTGCAAGAAAGGTAACAAATTTTATTTATAATCATAGTTAGGTATTGGTAGCTTTGACATGAATGGGGACTTGGTAAGGCTTAGAGCAATAATTGCCACCAACTAAATTGCATGAGACAACCTTATTATATGAAAGACAAGTTTACTCCAGATGATAATCAGTCAGAATAGTTGTCAAGTACTTATTATGGGAGTGAGGTGACATGCATCCTTATGTCAACAAAAATTTGGAAGAAGATTGTATAATTAAGCGACAATTAAGGGATGTTATGAAACTTAGGTTTGTTGATGGTAATAAAGGGCAAACAATGGGGAGGTTGGTCTGTGGAATGTAGGTGATAAGGCAAAATATAAATGATTTTAACCCATCAAAGAAGAAATAGTATTTAAATATTATGGAGAACCGATGGAAAGGAATGTTGCTGCAAGACATTCATATGGCAGGTACTTTTGTTTCACTTAGAGACTTAGACTATTGTTTTTTATTTTTATTGGTTTGGATTTGAATTATAAATTTTTAATATATCTTACATTTTTACTATGTGTAGCACATTACTTAAACCCGGATACACAATATACTGAACCTAGATTACCGTATGACTTGAATTATTTAGAAATTGTCAGAAAAGTCATCAATAAAATGGAGCTAGATAAAGGAGAGCCATGTCTGCCACATACGAGATAGTAAAAACCACTCTTGTTTTCATAAATGTTACTTGCACATACCCTTAATAATTGGCTAAACTTTTATTTAACTATTGTAGATTAAATTTTTTTGTAAAATTATGCAAGGGTTTGCTGATCGGGTTGCTATAGCCGCAAGATACACAATGCCTACTAGTCAGTTAGAGAACATAACATTTTTTTACAGCTGATTGATTGCTTAACTGATTGGTGGCTGATTGGAAATATTGTTCTTTGTATAGCTAATTGGTGGCTTAACTATGGAGCAAGTGCTCTATACTTGACGTAGAATGCAATGCGGATATTGTCCTAAATGACCTCCTTAAGTGGTTGTGAAAGAAAACTAGAGCACTTTTGACCTTATATATACTAAACCACGAAACCGCCTCAGTCATCAAAAATTTAAGAAGTTGTTACGTGCACTACAACATGAGATTGAAAAAAAAAATTTATGGAGTTGAAGCAATAGAAGGAGATAGATGTAGACCCTATTGACATCAACCACATGCTTAATGAGGAGGATCCAGTTAGAGCTTGGATAGATGATATAGATTAAATATTGGTGATGGATGAAATTGCGGAGGATCGACAAACTACCATAGCTGATCCTATCGTGGAGGACATCATTCATCAACTAAATGATGATGACGAATCACAAGTACAATCACAAACACAAGCTGATGTCCAAAGTGAGAGTAATTCTAGATCCTCTGGTGGTGATGCTACGAAGATGAGGTTAGGCTCTCAGTATGGACGCACTATTTCTGAGGAGAGTGATGATGATGATGATGATGATGATGATGATGATGATGGTAATAGTGGTGGTGGTGGTGGTGGTAGTGGTGCTACTAGTGGTGGTAGTGGTATGCATATGTATGATCCAGTGCAATTTACAAGGAGGTGGCATATACTCATGCAACTCAAGATGATGATCATAGTGGTCATCCATAACCAATGAGTTACAATCGGAAGGGGAAGGATAAGTAGTGGGCCCATGTTGATGATAGTGATATGCTTACATTTGAGATGGAGTCCATGAGCAAGGGTTCAGAACCAAGTAATGGTCCATCATTGATGCATTATGGAGTAAATCCTAATCAGAACTTCGACGATGAGAGTGTATCATTTGGAAGTTCAAAGGGAAGTCAAACTAAGACATCGTGGCTCTCACCAACGAGAATATTGATTTCAAATGAGTATTCATGTTTCTATCATGAGTGGCTTAACCATTATCGTCAGTATCTGGATTGGGGTGCCTATTGTACATATGTAAAAACATCTATCATATCTTATTGGTTGCATCTTTTCTTGAGATATATAACTCAGAGTACGAACCAACCCGTAATTCGACATGGTATTAGTGGAGTAATATATATGTAAAAAACATTTTCCTTCTTCATGTTGCTAATTATAATGTCTTTATGTTTTAAAATTGTGTTTTGTATGCAAGGATTAAAGTATCGTGTATCGATGGTGTATTGATCGATCGAGTGATTTTAAGAGACGTATTGTATCGTAGATACGGTGGATATGCTAGGATACGGGGTAAGATAACACGAGAATGATTAGGAAACATGCAAAACATAAATTTTAAACATAAAAAAACTATAATAAACAATCTTGAAGTATTTCCAAGGATTAAATATATAGTTGATGACATTCAATGAGCTACAACCTTCGATTCCCATGAACTGTAGGTTTTCAACAAGGAAGAAGACTATAAAAGTAAAAAAAAAATAAAAAATTGTATCATGATGTATAAGTGTGTATCGACTGTATCGAGGTGTATCGGTCCTTATCGAGGTGTAACGAGTCGTATCGATAAGTGTATTTTATTTTTTACGAGAAGAGAAAACATAAGTGTATCGAGCCATATCGATTTGATGCAGTAGATTCATGTGATTACACTTTTTGTTTGAGAAAAAGATATGTATCGAAGAGTATCATATGTATCGATCACTGTCGATACGGATACGTATCAGTGGATACATGACGTATCGTATCAATACTTAAAATCGTGTTTGTATGTTCTATAATCTTTTCTTGTGCGTATCTTGCCACATATCCATGCGTATCTATTATATCCAAGATACGATACGATAAGTCTCTTAAAATCAGCTGACCAATACGATACTGATACGCGATACTTTAATCCTTAGTTTTTAGTGATGTTTTACTTTAATAAGATTTATGAAATTTTTACTTATAAAAAAATTATGGAATTTGTTAGATAAGAGAAAAATCTACCATTTGAAAGTTGAAAATCATCTTGTGATTGAAAATCAAGTTTTTGTTCTTAAACTGAAAAGTTGTCATTTTATCCTTTTGGAATTTGAATTTTAGACTATTTTTATTGGATTCATATAAGGTTATTTGCTTATTTATAAATAATATTTTAAGTAAATAAAATATAAAATATAAAATATAATAAATATTTATTTAAATGATATTAGTCATAAATAAGTATTGTCTATTTAACTCTGATTACAATCTAATGTTTTGGCAATACTAACAAATTTGGGTCCATACAGCATAATACAATTTTAATTGATTTTTTATTACTTTAATGAACTAGAATAAATAAACAAAAACTGGACAAAAAAAACAACTTTTGGGCCTCAAAACCAAATTTTGAGTTCACCCAAAAAAATTCCAGGTTTTGGCTCCATTTAGGCCGAAATCACCAAAATTTTAATTTTTTATGCAGCCTGATTGCATCCAAGTTCAACAACTAAGTCCCTACAGAGATCTGCATCAAAACTTAAACCCATAAAATCCATTTGACTCTAAACCCCACCAAGGCATGACCAAGCACCAACAACCTTGTAAACTAAGCCACAAAAAAAGAACCAAAGAACCTAGCCCTAGCCCTAGCCCTAGCCCCCTTGAGATTAGTCCCCTTCGAGTGATCTTTCAAGTCCCTAGTGGAGAGTGAACAGCTTCTATTCAAAGAATTTTAGAGCCTTGCATCAAGACATTAAGCTTGCATCAATGTACACTGGAATAGCCCATTACATTGGAAGATTTTCTAATTATTTGAGTTTATAGTTTTTCTACCTTAAGCTTCAAATTTGTATTTTTAGCCCTTGGATTGTAAGGTATGATTGTCTTTTTAATTGCTTTATAATTCCTATAAAAGGCTACTAAAGTTAGCTTGTAAAACATAAAATTGAAGTGATTTTTATGAATGAAATTTGTTTAAGCACAACACCTTGAATCTAGAAAAATTCTTTCTTAAAACTTTAAAGAAGTTTCATCCTATCCTATAAGAGTTGAAATTTTATTCTTCACTAACATCGTAGAAGAGTTTTAAGTCATCTTTGGAGTTGATTTACATCTTAGAAGAGAAGTAAATCACACTACCTTCACTTCATCAAATATTATTTGATTGTGCTTGCAGACATCTTGAAATTTTTTCAGAATCTGCTCTTGCACTTCACGTCACTTTTAACCCATTTTTGCATATTTTTCACTCAGAATATGGGAAAATATTATTTACAAAATTTATATCCCCATCTCTTATCTTTAAAATCCAACTTGAATCATCTCAATTTGATACCTAAGCAAGAAGTTATTTTTGATTTACTGATAGTGGACCATTCTGCTAAAAATCTGTGTACACCTAGAAAGTTCGAGTACTCTCCTAATCCGAGTTTAAACTATCTCGTGGGGGTGGTTAAGTAAGTTTGGTGGCTGGCCAAAACCAGTACCAAAACCAAAATTTAGAACCTTGTTTTTGACTCATGTTATTTAGAATTCGACATAAATTGTTAGGCTCTTGGAAAACAAATCTTTTGTCACAAGGAGGCCACGAAGTCACATTAAATTAGGTGTCATTCATTCATTCCCGTTCTACTACATGAGTTTTTTTCTCTGCCCCCTCACCCACCCCCCAAAAAAAAAGAAAGAAAAAAAAAAATGTAATGAATTGGATAAAATTGACTTTAATTTTTTATGGGGCACTTAGAGCAACATAAGAAAATGCATTTTGTTTGTTGGAAATCCATTTGCTGGCCAAAGATAGAAGGTGGTCTTGGCCTTCTAAGCACCCTAATTCTCTCCCTGTCTCCTACTTCTTCTTTGTGAACGGATTGTTGTGCCCGTTGAGCAATGCCGCACAGGGCATAGGTGCAGGTACAGGTATCGGTGTGGCTTAAAACCACTGATTTATTTTTTTATCATTGAAGGGATGTGTCTTTATGTATTCAACCCATAGATGTGTGTATTTTACATTTTGGTATAAAGACATGTACATTTATACCTTTACATGTATGAAAGGATGTCTTGGTATGTAGACAGGTTTATTTTATACCTTTTCTAGGTATGACAATGTGCCTTTATATAAGGACATATCTATATAGACAAAGATGTTTAATCCCAACCCTTAATTTGGGGTCCAATGGATAGATCACATCTAGGCCATTCATTCTAAGTGGGTGTACCTTTTCAATTGTATTCTATTGAATATGCAACATTCCTTTATAAATAGGAGGAGATAGCTAGGGTCCCACTTATTGGTCTCTCTCTCTCTCTCTCTCTCTCTCTCTCTCTCTCTCTCTCTCACATTATCTCCCTATCTCCAACTTCCTCTTTGTAAACGAATTGTCCTTTTTTTTTGAGTAGTTTATTTTGACACTGTTATCATAATCCTTGGTGTTATGACAAAGCTCAGTTTTTTAGTGCAATAAAACTGGAGAAGCTTATTCAGGGTTGTTTCATCTTGGGGATTGATTCACGAGAATCCTTTGCAGTGTAAGGGGTGACACCACTTAGCCCCATAGTTGTTTGATAGCAATGTCTAATTATGTCTATAAGTGATTTTTTGGCATTTACCTGTAAGTTGTTTACAATTTGAGGTGTCAATTTTGGGATTGAACCAGTAACTGGAACCGAATTGGCCTGAATTAACCCGAAACTGACCCAGACTGAATTGTTACTGGACATCTTTTGGGTTAAGGTATGACATATCCTACTGGTCCCAGTCTAGTTCGGACTAGCCCATACCAGACCAAAAAACAAACCGATGAGCACGAACCCGATAATGGCACGGCCAAACCGATTTATATTGAATATTAAACCCTACCTTCACTACTTCAGCTTTCTGGATGGTCTTAACGAGTTTCTTACTGGACTTTCAACCCGAATTAGCCCGATAATAACCCGATAAACTAAGTCCGATAATAACCCGAAATCGGATTGGCCTGTTAGTTACTGTGCACAATGCAGCCTATCCAGCCCGAACCTCTTAATGGACATGTTTCGGTGAGGCCTTATAAAGCCTGACACTGATTTGGCCTGGACCAAAACTGGCCCGTTGACACCCTTATTTACAATTATAATTTGTTGTGCGTACTTTACATTTTTGGTTTAATTATAGCACATTCGGTCATTTAAACGAGACCATTATATGAGTCTCAAACTTATATTGAACCTATTTTACTATATTCTTAAAATTGTATTATGGTTGGAGACTTTGAGACTATTTGTCCCTGTATTGGAGAAACTTCGAATTGTGTATGAGTTTGATAAGATTGAATCATTCAATAGTTCTAATTTTAAGAGATAAAGGCAAATGATGAATTTTGCAAAGCTCAATTGAAAGTGGTTTTTGCTTTGACTGAACACATTTCAGTTGAGAATGATGATAATATTCTGAAAACCAATAGAGTAGCATGGATTGATGCTAATTACCAATGCAAAAATAAGATTCAGAATTCCTTTCAAATAAGCTTTGCAATGTTTATTATAAATATGCTCATGCTATTTGGATTGCAGTGAAGAAAAATATTTATTAGACAATGTTGATAGTAAAAAAAAGGGTAAATTACACAGACACCCCCTCTACTGTTGTGAAATGAACAGAACTATCCTATTTTTTCAAAAGTTACACAGAATACCCCTATAATAATGCTATCATACAATCTTGCCCCTACAGTTACTTTCAACTTAACGGCAGATGCTCAATTTTTTTAAGACGAAAATACCCTTATTTCTTAAAAAACCACGAAACCTCTTTGTGAGAGAAGACTATTGAACTCCAGAGCTTCACTTCCTTCTTCTCCCACGACGAATAATGATATACTAGATGTCCTGCTCGATCACTCCCAAGGCAACAGTTCAGAGTTTGGCCGTCCCGATATCAAATCGTTGATTGGGGTCAGTACCCATTTCTTAAATTCGCTTTTCCTAGTTTCTTCTTCTCTCTGATTATTTGTTTATGCAATGTTATCAGGACATATTTGCATTAGGGAGCCACATGACCGCTACGACAGTGGAATGGGCCATGGTGGAGCTGATACATAGCCCAGATTCGATGGCGAAAGTTCAATCGGAGCTCCAGGAAAACATTAGTGAGGGGAAACCAGTGGAAGAGAGTGATGTCGCTCGTCTCCCTTATTTACAAGCGGTGGTGAAAGAGACCTTGCGGCTGCATCCACCAGTTCCGCTCTTGATTCACAAAGCTGAGACTGAAGTGGAGATCTGTGAGTTCACTGTACCCAAGGATACCCAAGTGCTGGTGAACGCATGGGCTATTGCGCGAGATCCCAGCATATGGATGAACCCTGATTCCTTCGTTCCTGAGAGATTCTTGGGATCGTCAGGAATTGATATCAGATGCCAAAATTTTGAGCTCATACCGTTCGGGGCTGGGAGGGGAGAAGGATCTGTCTGGGGATGACACTGGCGTTGCGGATGGCACACCTGATGTTGGCTTCGCTTCTGCAATCGTTTGATTGGAAAACTGAAGGTGGGATAAGCCCCAAAGAGATGGACATGGTCGATAAGTTTGGGATCACTTTGCAGAAAAGCTCAGCCCCTTAGAGCGATACCACTTGAGGTGACACGATCTTGATGTCTTGTATTGGTGTTTCAGAACACAACCGTGGTTTGGTGCAGGATGGTTTCTATGTCGTGAAACAGATCAAACACTGTCAAAGAGGATCGAAGGGAATCGGGATCCACCATTAAAATCGACCAACAAGGGCCAAACGGAAAGAAAACCTAGAAGAAAACGGAAGTGAAGAGAAGAAAGAGGAATGATTTTACCCTTAGTAAGGGTATTTTCGTCTTAAAAAAAATTGAGCTTCTGCCGTTAAGTTGAAAGTAACGGTAGGGGCAAGATTGTATGATAGCATTATTATAGGGGTATTCTGTGTAACTTTTGAAAAAGCAGGGTAGTGTTGTGTAATTTCACTACAGTAGAGGGGGTGTCTGTGTAATTTACCCTAAAAAAAAGTGACTTCAAATTTTATTAGTTTTGTTATGAAATATGTCATGAACATCTCCATGCAAATTAATCTGTTTCAATTATTGGTCGCTAATTCTCTAATTCGACTAAAAAAAAGAAAGATTACTTTGCTAGAGTATTTTGTGGCTGGTGCTCTCATTGAGAAGTTGTCTTTTTTTATAACAACTTCAAGTCTCACATGAAGCATAAAGCAAAGAACGGATACCATCTTCTTTCTCCCCTGCTCTTTGTTGATCATTGTAACTTGACTCCATACCATTTTTCAGCCCTTTATTTTACCACCTTGTGAATTTCGAGTGGATGAAAGTTGATTATCAATTATGTATGGGACCCTAGGGTCCTCGTGTCTATGAACTTATCCTCGTTTTAAGCAAAGTTCTCTTTAGTATACCTCATATTTATGTTTATGAGTTATTTATAATAAATCATTTATAAAAATAAATTATAACACTAAACATTAAGAGATAATAATAGATTATAATAATAATGATATATTTTTTAATCTATTTATATATTTTAAATTATATTAATTTATTTTAAATATAAATAAGTATTATAAATCATAACAAATAACAATAAATATAATTAATTATAATACATGCCAATGCACAGTATTTTTATATCCCCACTTTATAAAATAAAGAAAGATCCTCTGTAGAACCTTCGCTCCCGAGTTCCGAGTGTCCCGACCGGCAAATTCGAAAGGTTTTGAATATAAAGGTTTCTTTTTTCTTCTCCTCCCTAAACTCAAGTCTCTCACAATTCCCTCTTGCAGTGCTGCTGAACTCTCCTTCTCCGGCGGTGATTGTCACGTTGCGATTGGTTGTCTCACTGGCATTGTTTGATGTCTCAGGAACTTAGTTAAGTCCTGCACTTTCACCTCACCTCTCCTCTTTTTTTTTTTTTCTCTCCTGCAGTTCTCTTCTTCTCTTCTTCAATTTGTATTCTTTTTATTATTATATTCAGTTTTTCTCCAAATGGATTAAGAGTTGAGACGAGAGCTTGTACATGGATGAATTTTTGAAGTTTTTTCCCCTGCAAAAAATTTGTAGAGGATTTTGGTTTTCTTATTTTATTAAGTTGTAATTTTCAAACACCTTATGGCGCTTTGTGAATTGTGTGTTGTGAATATGTTGTAACAAGCCTGCTCCAGTACCTAAATTGTATTCTTATATATAATATTTGGGAATGGATATTAATTCTAGGTTCAAACGCTTTGCAAGAACAAAAATTAGCAACAAAAATACATAGGGAAGCAAAAAATCTGCGAGTTTAAGAGGAAATTAAGAAAAAAATACAGCGGTAACCAACTTCCAAAAAAATCCAAAGAACTCACTTTGAGGTTGGGCTTGAAAATCTGAGCCTGAATATGTGTTAATAGAGAAACGGGGTTGTACATAATATTTGGAATTCACTTCTCTTATTTATCAGCAGTTGAACAAAAGTTCTGACAACCATCACATGAGAGCCAAAACTAAGGCTTTCATTAAGCTAATTCGCCCATACAATATAAATGTAAGATCTCTGCCGCAATCTTCTTCTTCTTCAACTGTGGTGCGGCTTCTTTCGTTATCCTCCCTTCCCTGGCAGCCACCATCTGTAAATTCTTCTTTTCCTCCATTTTCCTGTTTCTTCTCGCTTCCCCATTTCTCCACCTTCCCCATGACTTTTTGAATCTAGGCCGCCACCACTCTTCTTGGTCCGGTAAATCTGCCTGATGCCTTGATTACTATGTTCGAACCTCTCACGCTCATCTGAGCTCCCATGATGGCATGATTATATTGCAAAGACACATCTGGGTTGAAACTTCAAGAAAGAGTTTAGTCCTTCAAACTTATCAGCTTGGTTAAAATTTTTTCTATATTTGTGCAATGTTTGAATGCTTGCATGGGATTCACATCACACTATGAAAGTTATTCAAGATTGAAACATCTTTGCTTCAATCCTATAACCCTAACTTACTTGAAACCCATTCCCTCGCACCCCCTTTAAAAAAAAAAAAGGAGAGAGGCTGAATTGGCTTTTTTGGGCCCATATACTTATGTGTTAACCACAGTAGGCTTTATTTGCTCATGATGATGCATGACCATTAGTATGACTAACTAAGTGTCAATATTTTGAATATGTGCACAATAACTTACATAAGTGAAATAACACAATACCTGTTGGTCCTATTGTAACAAAATTGAAAGAAAGAGAGGAGAGAAGATCGAGAAATAGAAGACTATTTCAGGATTGTGAATAGTTATGAATTGTAAATCCTAGTTAGACAATAGTACCAGTCTTCTAGATACATAATGAATAAGAGATAAGGAAAAAGACTAATCCCGAGATGGGATTAGCGTGAATAAGAGATAAGGAAAAAGTCTAATCCCGAGATGGGATTAGCGTCGATAGATACGTTATTAACATCCCCCTCAAGCTGGAGCATATAAGTCTCCCATGTAAGATTTGTAATAAGACAATAGTATTAGTCACTTAGTTACGTAATGAATAAGAGATAAGGAAAAAGACTAAGTAAAAAATAATCCAAAGACTTAAAGACAGCCAACTTGACAACTGGATGGCACTAATCCCTGAGATGGGATTAGCGTCAGTAGAATCTTACTACAAAACACCTAATCAATTTTCAATTCCAGTGGTTATCAGAGGTGTTTTCATTGTTTTTTGTTGTAGAAAAAAAAGAAGTAAACTATAAAAACCATTTTCTTGTTTTTGTTGAAAAACTGGAAAATGTTGTTTGAATGATGCTATCATATCTGGAAGCAACAAAAACAGGAAAAATGTTGTTGAATGAGGCCATCATCTCTGTAATGGTTCTTCCTTTTGAACTTCCTGTATTACATGATTTTCTTATGGGTTAGGGTCTATATATGCAGGTTGAGTTGAGAGCTGAGGTGTTGGGTATTTATTTGAGTTTTGTGGAGGTTAATAATATAGCATTCATCTAGTGAGAAGATGTCAGAAGATGATGCCACAAAGCTATTTAGAATCAGGAGAACTGTGATGCAAATGTTGAAGGATTGTGGTTATTTGGTTGGAGATTTTGAGATTAATATGAGCAAAGCCCAATTCCTTGATAAATTCGGCGAGAATGTCGAGAGGGAGGACCTTGTTATTAATAAGACCAATTGAAGTGATACATCAGCTCAGGTTTTTATTTATCCTAGTTCCCCCCTTTTTTTTTCCTTTTCCTTTTTCCTAATTTGAATTTATTCTATCCAATTTGGGATCGACTATTGCTATCTTGAATAGAGGCAAGCCAATGCATGATGTTTTTAAATATTTGGAGTTGTTTTGTTAGGGATTTAACGGTTGGAAGTGCCTAGGATGTGGTATAATGATGAATAGGGCCTCAAAGGTTTTTATTTCCTTTTGACCTTTTCTTTTAAATGAGATGTTAACATCGAAAAAAGGAGAGAGATCTTATTGACGTCAAAACAAAAGCAAAGACCTCTTTGTTTTAGGGTGGGGCCAGGATTTCCCCCCTGGGGGATTTACTGAGCTGGGGTTTACCATAAGGCTCAGATGTTTAGAGGAATAAATGACACATGGCAGTTTAGATGAATCCCAAAAGATATTGGAGGACTTCATTGTCCTTACAAATGGATAAACCATCTTACCCAACTCTCATTTGGAGGGTAAGAATAAGGATTTTTATACCACTTAAACTGTGGGTTTGGATTTTTTTTTTATTTTTTGGGGTTGTGTGTTAAGGTAAAACAGGTTTATACCAACCCACCTTACCTGTTTAATGTTAATTTTGCATATATGCTAATGTGCATGATATATAATTTTGTTTTCGCCCATGGCTGTTAGACATGCCTTTTAAGTTGTAGCCCATTATACTTCAGCCTATTGAACTTTAATGTCTTTAAGCTCATGGTCGATATCATAGTTATCAAGGCGTCACCTAGTGTCCAGTCGGTTTTCAACCTCTAAGCGTTTGATCTCCTTATTGTACCACCTTTTTATTTTTTTTAATGGATGCCATTTGTAGCATTTTTATTGGATTATAATGTACATATATACACTATAATGCATGGAATCATGCATATGAATTAAAAACAATAAAAATTGATGCTCTAACCCCCTCACTTGTGTATAAATCTTTTTTTTTTTTTTTTGATAAGCAAATTTTATTAAAAGGAGAGAAAAACTATAGACAACCCCAAGGGGCACCCAACACAGTCAAACTTGCCTCACATTCGAGGCAAGAGAGCCAAAGCAATCCAAGGAGCAAGAACAAGATGAACCTGAATCCTATAAAATGAACAAAAGCTCAAATTCCAGTTATCTTGGATGTGAGAAGGTATAGAATTAGAGGCATCTCTGAACTTGATGGTCTTACATCGGTCAGCAACATCTTCCTTGATGAAGTGAAAGACCAACTCTCTTGGAATTGCTTTGTGGCTGAATATTCTCTTATTCCTCTCCTTCTATAAATTATAGATCGAAGCACAAAATGCTAATTTAGGGACAACTGCCATGTTACCACTTCTGCCATATTATTTAATGATCTCCATAGCTTCTTGCTCCACTGCTTTAATATGAGATGGATTGTGAAAGCATAGCCTCTTGACTGACAGCCAAGCCCATCTTCAGTACTCACACTCAAAAAACAAGTGCTCCACAGTATCAGTTCCATTCCAACAGAACCCTCTCGCCGTTCTAACTTCAATCTTCCTTATCCTCAGCTGGTCAGCTGTGGGAAGGCCATTCCTCAGGCATCTCCATGCCACAAAGGAGTGCCTGGGAATCAAAGAGGTAAACCACACTGCACTATACCAGGGAACCACAACAGCTGGGAATCTGATCTCGGCCCAGAAGGTTTTGGCAAGACGAGGGGTTAAATACCCACTCTTGCCATTCCACACACTAAGATCCTGATCCACTGGAGAAAGTCTTGGTACCAGGTGCAGCTGGTTCCAGATACTACCAAGGCTGGGGGCCGATGCAAGAGATCCGGGGTCCCACACACCATTAGAAAGAATAGAAGAGACTTTTGCTGAAACTGAAGAGCCAAACTGAATGATACTTTCCTGGTTAATCAAATGAATCAGGACCCAAAGGGTGCCACGGATCCCACCAAGGACTGGTGTCCACTCCATTACCAATATAAATCCATAACTTGGGGATAAGAAGATATCTGCAGGCTAGAATTTTGCTCCATAGCCATGGGCTCCTATCGAAAGGCTTCACACCCCAGAATGACTGGTTCTTTAGGTATCTCCCCCTGATCCACTTCATGCAAAGATAATTCTTGTTAGAAATAACTGCCACACTTGCTTCATTATACTCGCTTTATTCATATCCTTGATTCTCTTAATCCCCAAGCCTCCTTCCCTTTTTGGTTTACAAATGGCTTCCCAGGATATGAAGTGGATTCCTTTCAAGAGATGGACCTCTCCGAAGGAATCTTGCAAACATAAACTCCAGCTTATTAATGGTTCCACTAGGAATGCCAAAAATTCCAGCCCAGTAAAGATAACACCCTTGAAGGATTGAATGAGCTGCAGCCTACCTGCATGGGAGAGAAACCTGTCTTTCCACCCTTCAAGCTTCTTTCTCACTCTATCAATGATAGGGGCACACAGAGAGTCAGACAGCCTGCCAGAAAAAAGGAGACGTAGATACTTTAGCGGGAGAGGGGATTCCACCATTCCTGAAATTTTGATGAGCTCTTGCTTGACCCTGGGAGACACTCCACCAATAATAATAGAAGATTTATCTCCATTAGTCTTCAGATTGGAATAAGCTCTAAATTTCTCCAGGCTTTGCAAGGCTTGATTCAAGGAATTGATATCTGCTTTGACAAAGACCATCAAGTCATCAGCAAAATAAGATAAGAAAGTTGCATGTTCTTGCACTTGTTGATGAGATTAATCCTCTTCCTGGACTTTTCTGTATGAAATATAATTGAGAGGGTTTCCGTAGCCAAGGTGAAAAGATAGGGAGAGATTGGATCTCCTTGTCTAATCCCATTAGAACCTTGAAAATACCCAGCAGGGCTTCCATTGATGAGAATGGAGAACATGGGGGTTGTGATACAAGGTTTAATCCATGTAATGAATATAGTGGGGAATCCCATTTTGCTCAATACCTCCAGGTTAAGTTTCCTGCTCACTGAATCATATGCCTTGTGAATATCTATCTTGATGACTGCCATAGAAGGGGCTTTTTTCTGCTCCATACCCTGAAAAATTGTGTATAAATCTTATGTACCCATACAACGCCTTGCGTACACCTAGTCGTCTCGCTTTGTCTCCTAAGTGCTCAGGCAGCCCTCCAATGCTTGGGTTGCCTTATCCCTCTTATAACTATGGTCGATATTTTGTCAATTATTAGCTTAAAGAGGGAGAATCTTCTAATATTTTATTAGGTATCACAGGTAATTAGAGAATGTAAGCCTTACCTGTCGTACCAGCTTATCTGCTGGGGAATGGGGTTCTTACCTGTACCCTCTAGGGTATGGTGAAGGGGAATTTCGTATCTGTACCCTGTATGGATACTGGCAGGTAGGGTAAGGTTAAAGTTGTTATCCAATGCTATCCTTCCTGTTGACAGCCCTATTAAAAATTAAAAGCCTAATCTGGAGTTTCTATTAGGAGAAAAGAAAAAACTGGACAGATCAACATGCATGGGGAAAAATCTATGAAAAAAATGAAATAAGCACAGGGAAGAACAAAATAAAATGAAATAAGCACAAGGAAGAACAAAATAAATTGTGGATTCTTAGTTCAAAGTAATTGATATATCTTTGTCTACCCAAACAATGTGTTCTTCTTTCATCTTTTTGCTTTGAAAATCAAATATCGAACCTTCAGAGATATAGAAATTTATACTTGGTTCCCAATCACGTATGATTTGCTCAACGGGTCAGAAATGGAATGCATTATTTGGTGCCCCTTAAAAAACTATATTGAAAAAAGAAGGGTAAATTACACAGACACCCCCTCTACTGTTATGAAATGAACAGAACTACCCTGTTTTTTCAAAAGTTACGAATACCCCTATAATGATGCTATCATACAATGTCACCCCCTACCGTTAGTTTCACGGAGCTCAGCTCTTTTTTAAGACGAAAATACCCTTACAAAGGTCTATTATTTAGCCTTACTTCCTAAAAAAATTGTATTCCTCTTTCTTTTCTATCGCAAAACACATCCGTTCTCCGATCCGCGAGAGTTGCAGCTCCGAGCCAGCATCCGTGCGTTGCTCCACCGATAATCTCGTGCTCGCCAGGAGTGCGATTGGGATGCCCATGGCACCCGCTCTATCTCGGCTTCCCACGAGCGCACTCCGCTGAGGATTTCTCCGCTGCCCATCACCGTTAGAGCTCGCCTCAATCGGGGATTTGACATCCGCGGTGAGAAGAAAGCTTTGCAACCACCCGCTCCTCCCCTGCCGTCCACGATGTCACCCAGTTAATCATATGGTGCTCTCAGTTGGTCGCCTCTGATATGCTTTTGTCCGTTGATCCCTTGGCTACAAATCGGAATCCGCCGCAAATACTACTCTTCAGGAACTGGTGGTGCCCAGTGACAACACTCTTTTGTACCAACATGATCCCTGCGCCGATGTGTACCAACAAGATCCTTCGTAGTTCTGTAAAAGCATTATTGTTCAATCGAAGTATTTTATAGTTTAAGATGAAGGAAGAGATGGAGGAATAAGAGGCATACCTGGAGAAGAAACTCTGAGATGCCAAGCCGTGTAGAACAAAACCTAGAAGAAAACGAAAGAAACTATGAGCCGCGAAGCCGTGGAGAAGAAAACCTAGAAGAAAACGGAAGTGAAGAGAAGAGAAGAAAACGGAAGAAACTATGAGCCGCGGCCGTGGAGAAGAAAAACCTAGAAAAAAACGGAAGTGAAGAGAAGAAAGGAATTTTCGTGGAGGAGAGAACTGACAAGAAAATATTTTAGTCATTTTACCCTTAGTAAGGGTATTTTTGTCTTAAAAAAAAAGTGAGCCTCTGCCGTTAAGTTGAAACTAATGGTAGGGATGAGATTGTATGATAGCATCATTATAGGGGTATTCTGTGTAACTTTTGAAAAAGCAGGGTAGTGTTGTGTAATTTCACTACTGTAGAGGGGGTGTCTGTGTAATTTACCCAAAAAAGAATAATTTTTACTCGGAACTAGCATGATTGTTAAGATCTGTTAGCACTCGATTTAATTTTTACTTGATCATTCAAATGAATGACCCAGAACATGAGTTGGAGTGACTAATTCATGCTGTTTGTTAAGTATAGTGCTTGGCCTTTTTTCTGGGGGGAAAGGGGTTTTTTTTTGGGGGGGTGGGGGGTGGGGGGTGAAGGAGACTGTTTTGTTATAGTCAGTTGCTTGAATTGCGAAGATTGAAGAAAAAGAAACTGTAAAAGAGATCCGCCCATCCTCTCATATGAAACCTGTGGTTTGATATAGGGCCTTGACTTGTAAAACAATCTTGTAAACATTACATTTATTGCTTGGAGAGATAAGGCCTGAAGGTAGAAAGTATGGTTTTAGAGGGGACTGGTGAAGCCATTGATGGGGATCTCAAGAAGTCAAGAGTCGAGTATATATATATTATACACTAGTCATTTTTCTTTACAAGTAATTGGAACCAAACATTTTGTTTGCAGAAAAAACCTCGTTGAGATTAAGACCAAGGAGAAAATCTCATATTTATACACCTAGATTCCTCTTTTTACGTTTAATGGATTCTGCTAGGTGCTGCCTTGTCGCCATGACAACTATTAGCCAATGGGCCTTGGCCTTTTTGTCTGTTCAACTTGCTTATACAAATAAAAACCAGAACTTAAAAAGAAGAATAGGGCAAGGTTGGTTCTGGTGTAGGGGTGTGTGTGCAAATCACACTTACCACCATATCACCATCACTCTACAGAACATTATTACTATTACGCATATGTTGCTTGTCTGGGTAAGCTTGTGGAGCTTCTGCCTCTGGGTTTGCAGAAGCTAACTTCTGGGGTAAAAAGCAATCCAATGAAATTATTTTGTTTTAAATCTTTTCTGCCTGAAGCCCAAGAAGCCTAGAAGCCCTTGGGGGGAGGGGGGAATTGGCTTCTCAAGCTTCTGCAGTAATGATTTCAAATGAAATAAAATGGTTGGTCATACCTTTTTTAATCTGCATAGGATCTATAAGCTGGCTTCTAGAAGCCACCCCAGAAGCTTACCCAAACATGTTAATAGGGGGCAGTTGTGCTCTTTCCCCTCTTGGCTATGCCACTGCTTGGAATCTTTTCTACCTGAAGCCTGAGAAGCCTAGAAGCCTAGAAGCCCTTGGGGGAGGGGGGAATTGGCTTCTCAAGCTTCTGTAGTAATGATTTCAAACGAAATAAAATGGCTAGCCGCATGTTTTTTTATCTGCATAAGGTCTATAAGCTGGTGTCTAGAAGCCACCCCAAAAGCTTACCGAAACATGTTATTAATAGGGGAGCAATTGCCCTCTTTCCCCCTCTTGGCTATGCCACTGCTTGTGCTGCAACTGACTTCTACTGCATTTATGGCTTGCTTTCTTCCTTAACCCAATCTGAAGACTTCTAGAGTTGGGTGAAATATACCAGATACATGAACCATCCACCTGAAGCTAATTTATGTGGAAAAGATTCTTCTGGACAATTCGTTCTTCTATTAAAAGCATGTGGCTGTGCTTCTACACCAATCATCACTTGTGCAAATATTACTTATGACTGACGTCTTTCCAAGTTAGGTAAACTAGTTCAGAAATTCGTTTCTCAGTTATCTTGTTCAAAGTAGGAAAAAATATGAATTTTTGTTTCAGATTTGTTCGATCTATCATGCTATTTTTGTATTTTGCACAGTGTGCATTTGTGCTTATTATAATTTAGTTTCTTTAATATTCTGGGTCAGATATATGTTTTCTTCCCAGAGGAGCAGAAGGTTGGTGTTAAGACAATGAAGACCTACACCGACCGAATGAAATCAGAGAATGTATTAAGAGCAATACTGGTTGTTCAACAAAATTTGACTCCTTTTGCCAAGACATGCGTTAGTGAAATAGCTTCAAAATTTCACTTGGAATTTTTTCAGGTTAGTCCTTTTTGTTTCTATTGATGAAATGATGAAGATGAAGTTGGGTTTTGTTTCATTCTGACGGGATTCTAGCTCAATTTTGTGAATTACAAAATCATGTTTGGAAGGCACAAATAATGCTCTCTGATTCTGGTAACTAGAATTCAGGAATCATGTTTGGTTGGAGCTTGGAACAAAATTCTGATTGGCATGTATAGTTTATATTGTGGCCCAACACATCGAGCTCTCTTTTGCATAAATTATTCAATTCTACTTCTACATCACACCTCCCTTCCAGGAGTGGCCTGTTGTAATTATATTGTTCACTTGAATACCAAAGCATTTGCCATACCAATGAACAATCTAAACTGCTAGACACCGATAAGGAAATTTCACTAAAACAGAAACCAGAGGTACTACAAGTACAGAGGAACACCAATAAGCTGTTCAGAAAGAAACAAATAGAAAATCGTAGAAATGAACAAGTAACTGAAAAATATATTGGAAAATCAGGGAATGAGAATTATCTCCAAAAGCGTGGAGCTTAATATCTATGAATTCCCTTGACAGAAGATTGTCTTTGCTCAAGGGGATCTGATCAAACACAAAGTAGATTAGCAGAAGAGACCAAAGCAATGGAGAAGAGATGGAGAGTGATAAAATCAGAGGAGCATTGCCAAAATTTAACAGGACTCATCCTTTTCCAGAGAATGAACCATGTGTGGCCCCATCATAAATCCTTAGTCAAGCACCGAGAGGAAGATTGATGGTTTGGCTTCAGCAGAACGAAAGCCCTTTTTGTGTGTTGTTTAGTATTATAAACAAATTAACCATTCCCCCCTCCTAATATCAACGTAACTTTAACAAGCTTTTTGCATAATGCAGTGTAGAATTGGTTCTGGGATTTCAGCTTCTCCCTTCAGAGAAACTGCCAGAATTTGAGAATCAGCTATAAGACCAGATCTGGATAGTGGATACTGGGTCCAATTTTGGAATTTGAGCCCTATAATCAGGCTCATTAGTCGCCAGTCCAATTCTGGACTCAGAATTGAGATTCAGAAACCAACCCAAACATAGCCTTCGTGACAAAAAGTGCCGTAAGGTTAGGACTGATTCTAGTCCACCCCTTCCGACCCCATGCAAAGGGGGTACTTGCTCTGGATTTTGGTTGTCAATTGTAAAATGATGGCCTGAAGCTCTTGTAACATTGTACTATACATGTGCTGGCCCCCTCTAGTTGCTTTAAAATAGAAGTAAAAAAAAAGAAAAGGAAAAGCAACTTGATGTTCATTTATATTTTGTCCTAATTACTTGGCCGTGAAAACTTTGATGCTTTGTGATAGTTCATAAAGTGTGAGAAGTTTTTTCTGTATGGTACAGAAAAAATATGCCCATTCATCTGATATATGTTTTCCTTTAGACAGAAATTAAAATTTGATGGTTTACCTTGGGTGTAAGACCAGAATAGAAGGGTGGAGTTATTGTGGGGAAATCATTTTGCTGCCTCTTTCCTCTTGGTACTTCTTAGGGCTATATTGGCAGTAAATTGTTGACTCTTTTTTTTTTCATTTGTTTGTTTGGTTTGTGCTTTTGCTTTTGGTGGCTTTCCTAGAGGTTTTTTCTTTCTTTTTGTTGATGAATTTTCTATTAATGCTCTTCTTTCTGACATGTGGTTTTTCTTATAATTTTTTGTGAAGCGCCTTGGGCCGTAATGGTATTCTTTCTGTAAATTTCTTGTTAGGGCTTCTTTTGTGACACGCTATGGGTTAGTAGTCATTCTTTACATCCTGGGTGATGAGTTTTTCATTAGTCTCTTATAATCGATTGGGGATGCTCTGAGAAGTTATTATTTCCTTGCATTTTTCAGGGTTATATATATATATATATGTATATATATATATATATATATATATATATATATATATATATATATATATATATATATATATATATATATATATATATATATATATATATATATATATATATACTTGCATTAACAAACATTATATATGTTGCATACAAATAGGAGGCGGAGCTGCTGGTCAACATTAAAGAGCATGTTCTCGTTCCTGAGCATCAGGTGCTTACAAATGAAGAGAAGAAGACCTTGCTGGAACGATATACGCTGAAAGAAACACAGGTTTGTGCTAAAAAGTATTTACTCTGCTCAAATTCAACTTAAGCAAGCTTTATAACTAAGGTTCTCTTTGGTTTGTATTATATAATGTATTATGAGCTATTTGTGACAAATCAATTATGATAATAGATTATGAGTAATAAATAATGACCGTTTGGTACCACTAAACATAATACATTATATAATGAGAAATATAAACAATCACCTAATAGATTATTCTAATAATGATAAACAGCTACTCACCTATTTGTAGATAATGAATTATATCGATTTATTTTAATTATAAATAGACATTATAAATCATACCAAACAATCACAAATTTTATAATATATTATATAATACATTATATAATTCAAACCAAAGAGAGCCTAAGTAAATCCTGTTCCAGTGTCATTCTACAGTACCATTGTTTTCAGACTTGTATTGAAATGGGTTCACCAAAAATTTTATGGGTGTTGTAATGTAAACTAAACCTGAACCAGAAAAATCCAGCAAGAGGCTAGTACTTAACAGGTTCGCAGAATAGAGAATATATAACCCTGAAAATAAGAAAGATTTTAACTCAGAACAGAAAATTCAGAATGGCCAAAATTCTGGTCAAGTGGCCCATCCTGATTAGAGCAGAATAGCAGAATTCGAATAAATTCTGAGAGCAGAATATGAAGTTAAAGAGGAGTCCTATACTCCTAGTGCTACTAGGATTACAGGTGGCTGAACTAAAACCAAAGGCATTGACCAGAAATATTCAGAATCAGTAATATAAATTTGGAAAACAGGATAGCAAGAACTTATGTTTCCAATTTGAGGCAAAAGTGCAGCAACCAGAGAGATAATTGAAGTAGAACTTAAACAGAAAATTGAGAGGAGACAGGGTGGTAGTTAAAGAGAATGGATAATCTGACCTGTTGTTTGGTAAGAGAGATAAAAGGGCAGGATTCCACTTGCTGTGGACCTGTGGTTTTGGAATCCATGAAGTTGAACGTGGGAATCCACTCAGAAGAATAGCATTCAATCAATAGTACTTGAAGAAAACTTCAATATTATTACTTACAAATTCATGGATGAGGCCACTACATCTATTTATAGAATTCGTAAACTAATCCCTAACAATCCTAAACTGACTCGGAACTCAATCTGGTATTGGGAGAGTATAGTCATTAGTCAGACATGTATTTGATACTCTACTCAGATTAGCTCTCTAAAAATGTAGAACTTGACTTAGCTAATTTCTATCATAAAAAGGACTCAAATAACCCTGTAAATTTGGACTAGATTAATCCTACTTTACTAATCTTATATTCCTAGCTCTTACCCTTACTGTAGGCCCATTAAAGTGGCCTATTACAACAAAAATCCCGTTATTTATCTGCATCATGCTGCCACTGATGTAAACTTCCTTTTTTCCTTTCTGACTGGTTGTTTATAAACATTGGCTAATGTTCTAGGCGCTCAGTGCTTCAAGGAATTTTCCTTAATTTTGATATTTTTCTCATAATTTCTCACGATGGAGGAATAGACCTAACCATGTTTTCATCCATCAAAGTGGAGCTGTCTTCCTTTGGATTCAAATATCTCAATTCCATGGGAAGAAACTCCTAGTAAGTTCCCCAATTCTTTAATGGAAAATACAATTCTAACTCCTTTCACCAAGCACTTGATTTTGAAGGTATCCCCATACCCATGCACAGTCATATTATAATAAAACATCCTAACTAACTTAGGAAAACATGAAAATTTTGAGTGCAATATATTCTCCCATCCAAGACCACGAAATCGTTTTGGCAGTACTAAAGTTCACAAGAGATTGTGTATCAACATCCTTACCTATGTCAATTTTTCAATTTTTCTCTTTTCAAAGGCTTTCCAATAGTCACGGGCATCGTCTGAGATGAACCATTGTATGGTGGACTTGGAAGAAGCCGCCTTTTGGAGTGACCTTGTGAAGCCATTTTTAAAACCTAGGGTTTGTTTTGATAGAGAAGGAAAAATGGAGTATGGATAGAAGAGTGAAGCAAAGGGGAGTAGATCCAAGGGAGAAATCATAGTTGTTAAGGTGCCAAGGCATTGAAGGGGTGCCTAGGCATCAATAAGGCATCCAAAGTGCACCCCTTATATCCTTTTATTCTACTTATTATTATTTTGTATGCTTATATTATACACTAAAACTGAACCTAGGGGCAATGCTAGATATCAGCACATCCATGGTATATTATATGCAAGATAGCAAGGTAGAAGACTGAAAGTCTGAAACATCCAGAAAAAGGAAGAAATATTGATTATTGAATATTAAATCAATTGAATATTCATGAATCAATAAAGAACACAGATTAATAAGTAAACCTATGAAGTAACAAGTAATGAAGTAAACAATATATTAGGGGCAGTAACAAGTAACAACTAACAAGTAAACAGATCATGTATTGATGGATTATGTAAAAAGAAGCATTTGGACTGAATCAAATAAGTATACAAAAATAAAATAAATGATTAATAATATAATAATACTCTGTACCATGACATGTTTCCATAGTCGAATAAATGTGTTATAACTGGAATCAATATACTGTAATAAAAGATTAAAAAAACAGATGTAAAAACAGAAGGTGGGTGTTTCAGGCAATAAGGCGTCCAAGGCGTCCTAGATGCTTCGCCTAGAGAGCCAAGCCGCCTGCCTTTTTTACACGTAATAAGGTGCCCAACTGCCCAGCCTCCAAAAGCTCGCCTTGTCGTCTAGGGCGATGCCTTAACAACTATGGGAAAAATGATGGATTGAAGCCAAGAATGGTGAAATGGAGGCTGAAATACTCAATCTGGTTGATTTGGGGAGCAAAGAACCAGGGCTTATAGAAAATAGAGTGAAAACACCCTATTCTCGGAGCCTCCTTTTAAGCATTCATGAGTGGAATCAGTTGACAGCCACGATGAACTGGTCAGCCGGATGCTCAAAATGTCGATTTTAAATTATGCATAATTATGAACGGTGGAGATGGATCTTGGGTCCCTTTAGCATTCTAAAATCATACAAATGGATTAAATATTCCTAATTCCCTCCTCAAGTTCTGCTAAAACTATCCTTACTTAGGGGTTCTGTGAAAATATCTGCTAATTGTTTCTTGGTTTCGATGTACTCAAGTGAGATATTACCTTTTTGATCGGAGTCCCCTAAGAAAATGATGTCTAATTTCTGTGCTTGGCTCTAGAGTGTAAGAAAAGATTTTTTCTTAGGCTGATGGCACTAGTATTATCACAATAGATATACGAGGAATCAAATGTGATTCCATAGTCTTTGAGAGTTTGTCTCATCCGTAGAATTTGAACACTACATCTACCAGCTGCAATGTACTATTTAAACATCCTTTTAATGGCACTAAGATGGGATTGCATAGGGTTAGCTTGAAATCTTGCACAAGCACAAACACTAAACACTATATCTGACTTACTGCCATAAGATATAGAAGGCTACCTATCATACCTCTAGTACAAGTAGCATCCATAGGGATTGTTTCATCCTCCCTAGATAACTTAAGGGAAGTACTCATAGGAGTGCTAGATGAATTTTGACTAAAATGTCAAACTTTATCAAAAGTTCCTTAATATATTTACTTTTTACTTATGAAAATACCATTTTTGGTTTATTTTAGTTGAAGTCCCAAAAAGAAATTTAATACACCCATCAAACTCATTTCGAATTCATTGCTCATGCATTGATTAAATTCTTAACAAAGGTTTTTATTTGCTGCACCAAATATAATATCATCCACATATATTTGCACAATAAGCATATCATTACCTTTACGTTCAATTGTGAGGACATAGGAGGAAATTCGCCCTCGGGGTTTCTTAAAAAAAGTGTGGATCATTGGCTTTCACCTTTGATCTTGTCCACCCACGTCGATGGACAGTAATGATTTGGAGTCGCCACCTAGATTAAAGTCAAGAACCTCAAATGTAGTCTCATCGTAGGATAAGATTTCTATTGACTCATAACCCAAAGATCAGCTTTGGTCTATTAGAGAACGGGTAAGTGTTCAGGGTACAGTTTGGGAAGGTGTTAGGCATCCAAAACTGTCCAATCCAAAAATCGATCTCCTATCCAATCTACTTTCCTCATACTCTATTGTTCTTGACATTGCTTGGTCAATGGATGATTATGTTCATGGGGGATCCTATGTTGAATGCTACATTAGCTAAAGCAAGCGTTAGTATGTATGCGTAAGAAGGTGAACTATTTGTGAGCTACCAAATTGTTAAGTTCTTTTGACTTTGGGTTTAGCCAAATATGTTCTTGAAAGAAACAAACCAATAATAATACAATGAACCGTATCAAATGATGGTTTGGTGATGGACTGAATTTGAGACGTCCATCTCAAATTGCCTACGTATTCCAACATGGAAATCAAGTCCATAACATAGTTCGAAATAGTTGATTAAAGCTTATGGATGTGATTTATGCTTGAGCTTTATTAGATTCAAGATTCAAGTTGAGATTTATGCTTGATGGATGATTGATACTGAATCTAGATAGTTTATGTAGACCTCGGTATCGTACTTGGAGATTTCTCCAAATTGTCTACGTATTCCAGTGGTCCTGGAAATTAGGTACAACATAGTTCGGATGGTTAAATGACTCATATGGGTCGGAAGATGAATATGGATAACCAATGAGGACTAAAGTACGTACAACCCAAGTAGACCATAGGTACGACTTTGAATGAACCAATGTGCGTACAGCCCATGTGTACCTCAGGTACGATTTTGGATGAACTAAGGTGCGTATAACCCAAGTGGACCACAGGTACGACTTTGGATGAACTACGGTGCGTACAGCCCAAGTGGACCACAGATACGACTTATGATGAATTAAGGCTCTCTTCGGTATCATTTTTGTTTTTGATTTTTGGCGATTTATCAAAAAGCATTTTTGATAAAAAATAAAGGTTGTTTGGTAACTACAATAAAAAATAAATTGTAGAATGAAAAATAGATTTGGTATACTATGTGTAAAAGTAATTTTTATAACTTTTATAGATCCATCTATAGCGTACCAAGAAATTGGCCCAAACAATGGGGGGGACCTACTCCAAATTACATCAATTGTTAAAATCATCAAAAAATTATGTAAAAAATTTATTAAAAATACCATGATAGAGATTTTTAATAAATTCATACTGAATGAAAAATTAAAACACAAGTCTCTATAATTCTGATAAGCTTCCTTAATTTGATTTGTAATTTGCTTTCAATATCCTTCCCATTGTTATTGCTTTGTATTGCCTACCACAGTTTCAATGCTCACGACCTCATCATCATCAATGTCACTATCGTTATCTTGACATTCATCATCAAATTCTCCATTTTTAGCTTTTTTAAGAAGCCAATATGATGACCCTTGCTTTCTAATAAAGTTGTGTAAAGTTACAGAAGCGATCACAATCAAAACTTGGGTCTTGAAATTATACGACGGCGTCATCTTTAAAATAGGAAATGGCTTCTTCAAGACACCAAAAGATCTCTCAATAACGGTTCTTAATGACGAATGTGTAAAATTAATAACTCTTCTGCTCATTCTGATCGCCTATACTTAAAATCTTATTGATGATATCAAACATTCTTGAAAGGATTCATATAACTAGGCATATGTTTGTATCCAGAGTGAACAAGATAGTATTGTCCTACAAAATTAAGATTAACAATTTCAATCTCATTATAGTCAATCAGACCTAAAAAAAATTTAAGAGCAACTAAAAAATTAAAATATGGAACGGTACCTGGTGGCAGATGGGGGAATTTCACACGAGGAGTGTTGATAGCTTGCCATAATATTCGATTGTCATGTGCTGTTCCCTCCCAACCAGCCCAAATGTAGGTGAAACAAATATCAAATGAACATGCGGCCAATACATTTTGAGTAATTTCATTATTTTTACCAGATCTATATGGTACTTGTTTTGCAACTGGAATTGATGCACTTATATGTATTCCATCTATTGCTCCAATACAATTGGAAAATAATGGATAATACTTCCGACTGGATCTGATTTAAGGTGGTGTTTCCTCAAATGAGGGTGATTCTATTATCTCCCTAGCAAATGTCCGTAGTGCTTCCAATACATTATGGAAGTGACGGCTCACTGTTTCACCCGAGTGCTGAAACCATTCCTAGATGACATCATTTCTAACATTATGAGCCATCACTAATATTCCCATTACCAATTGTTCCTCTACTGTAATGTTCTTTGTGTTTGCCATTAAACATCTCTTTTTTAATGCACACACCAACCTCATGAAATGCTCCCTAGACATACGGAATAGTCGTCAAAATCTTCTTGGATGTAAATCGGGGCTTAGTAGTTCAAATACTAAGGCATGGCCTGTGAGAGGGAGTGCGTGCATCGATTATTTTGAAAATTGGGAAGTGGTCTCATCATCGTCGTTGTCATCAGTGCCGTTATCAATTCTCTTATTATGCTTCAAATGATGACTCATACACAACATAATTATAAGAATGAACTCTTAGTGTACTTGAAAAAGATTTCGTCGTCATTATCCATACCAACTGATCATATAGAATAATGCATATTAACACATAGAAATTCGAATTTCAATATTCAAAATGAATAAAATACACCCACACATAGACTTAACAGAAACTACTACAAAATAATTTCACACACACACATCAACACATTATAAAGTCTTACAATAAATTACTACAAAAACATTTGAATCATTGAAACACATATAGTTCAAGTAGCTATGATGCACATCAAATAAATGATCAAGACTATTCTTTTTGTTTCTTCTTAATTGCTCTAAGGAGCCATGATAGGTGAGACGATTCATGCATGGAAATGAATAATGCTCTTTTGTTTTGGTCCTCGAGTACCTCCAAAGCGAGCACATGGCGGTCAATACCAACCTCAATCCCCTCCAAAGAATCAAGAATTTGACAAGCATTGTCAAATGTGGTGTCTATCTTTGCTCCACTTATTTTTTCCTTTTTTAGCTTTAACCGAGCCTCCATATCTTTTACTTTCATCTCCATATCTGTTTTTTTCATCTCTATAAAAGTTATCATACTTTTCTTTTTATACTCTTCTATAAAAATCATTTTGTTAATAGCTTCATCTAATTTGGCAGTGTCACTAAACTTTGACCTTTTAGATGACACCATGGGAGAAGCCTTTCTCCTAGACTTCTTTTCCTTCTTTACATTAGATACCTCAATAGGTTCATCATTATTGGAATCATTGAAATCTAAGTCGTCCACGTTTACTACACTATTGGAAGCAGATATCCCTTTTGGTGTTATTGGTGGTGAGTTCTTCGTCAATATAAATTGCACCCTCACCATCGGTGACAATACCATAGAATAACTCATGGAGTTCTTCTTCATTTTGCAAGGGTGTTGTCTTGAAGTGCTTTCTATGGGGATATTTCTATAATATTAATTTTGAATTAAAGAAAAAAATATCACAACCTTTTTTAGGATTATAAACTACAAATTAAAGATGGAAAGGCCATGTGAAGGGTTTACCTTTACATAAGCACTCAAATGCTCTACACTAGGTGGATCAATAGTTCCTAGTGTACTTGATAAAAAAAAAAGGTTTCTAATGTCGTGTCCCATCCCTAGACTAGTCTTATTCTTTAACCACACTAATGCAACCCACGTGGCTTTCAAAGTGTTCCATTTATTTTTGAGTTGCGTCGTGTTTACGTGCTTCCCACATTTTTGGTTAAACTCTTTCGATATGTTGGCCTAATCATCTTTAGTGAAAGATGTATTTAGCTTGTACTCTTTTCGTGAATGATCAAGGCCAACATTGATTAGTAATTTGATCCTTTCATCAGTCCAAACAAATAAATCTTTAAAACTCTTTGCATTAAGATAGGTATGCTTTGTACTCACCCCTCATTCCCCCTAGGGTACAGTGACCTAGATAGGTATGCTTTGAACTCACCTATAGATCCTCTAGGATCATCCTTAGTCCAGATGGATTATCTATTTTTGGACCCACATGGGTGTATACAGCCCAAGTGGACCACAGGTACGACTTATGATGAACTAAAGTGCGTATAGCTCAAGTGGACCGCAGGTATGGCTTTGAATGAACCAAGGTGCGTACAACCCATGTGGACCTCAGGTACAACTTATTATGATCTAAGGTGTGTACAACCTAAGTGGACCATAGGTACAACTTTGGATAAACTAAGGGGTGGATAACCTTAACGGGTCAAGATGGATAACCCTAGTGGGCAAATTGGGTAGTCCATGTGGACTGAGGTGTGGAGCCGTATTTGGGAATCTTCCCAAATTGTCTACGTATCTTAGGTTTTGCCTTAAAGAATCAGGATCCACGTAGTTCAAAAAATGATAGGGTGACCCATGTGGGTTAAAAAATGGATAGTCCCTCTAGACTAAGGATGATTCTAGAGGATCTATGGGTAAGTTCAAAGCATACCTATCTAGGTCACTGTACTCTAGGGGGAATAAGGGGTCAGTTCAAAGCATACCTATTTTGATGCGAAGAGTTTTGAAGATTTATTTTTGGACTGATGAAAGGGTCAAATTACTAATCAATGTTGGGCTTGATCATTCATGAAAATGGTATAAGCTAAATACATCTTTCACAAAAGATGGTTAGGCCAATATATTGAAAATGTTTAACAAAAAATGTGGGAAGCACGTAACCACGACACAACTCAAAAATAAATGGAACATTTTGAAAGCCATGTGAGTGGAATGGGTGTGGTTAAAGAATAAGACTAGTCTGGGGATGGGACACGACGCTAGGAACTATTGATCCACCTAGTATAGAGCATTGGAGTGCTTATGTAAAGGTAAACCCTTCACATGGCCTTTTCATCTTTAATTTGTAGTTTATAATTGTTATATTTTTTCTTTATTTCAAAATTAATATTGTAGAAATATCCCCACGGAAAGCACTTCAAGACAACACCTTTCAATAATAAAGAAGAATTCCATGAGTTATTCTATGGTGTTGTCGCTGATGGTGAGGGTGCAATTTGTATCCACGAAGACAATTCACCACCAACAACACCAAAAGAGATATTTGCTTCCAACAATGCAGTAAATTTGGACGATTTGGATTTCAATGATTCCAATGATGATGAGCCTATTCAGGTATCTAATGTAAAAAAGGACAAGAAATCTAAGAGAGGCTTCTCCCATGGTGTCATTTAAAAGGTCAAAGTCTAGTGACATTGCCAAGTTAGATGATGCTATTAACAAAAGGATTTTTATGGAAGAGTATAAAAAGGAAAGTGTGAGAGCTTTTATAAGCTTTTATGGAGATGTAAGTAAAAAATATAGATACTCGATTAGAGCTAAAAAGGGCATAAATAAGTGGAGCAAAGATAGACACCCCATTTGACAATGCTTGTCAAATTCTTGATTCTTTGGAGGGGATTGAGGTTGGTACCGACCGCCTTGTGCTCACTTTGCAGGTACTCAAGAACCAAAACAAAAGAGCATTGTTCATTTTGATGCATGAATCGTCTTGCCTACCATGGCTCCTTAAAGCAATTAAGAAGAAAGAAAAATAATACTTGATCATTTATTTGATGTGCATCATAGCTACTTGAACTATAAGTGTTTCAATGATTCAAATGTTTTTGTAGTACATTTATTGTAAGACTTTATAATGTATTGATGTGTGTGTGTTTGAAATTATTTTGTAGTAGTTTCTGTTAAGTCCATGTGTGGGTGTGTTTTATTCATTTTCAATATTGAAATTCAAATTTCTATGTGTTAATATGCGTTATTCTATATGATCAGTTGCTATGGATAGCGACGACGAAATCTTTTTCAAATTCACTGAGAGCTCATTCTTGCCAACTATGTTGTGTATGAGGCATCATTTGAAGCATAATAAGAGAATTGATAACGGCATTGATAACAACGATGATGATGAAACCAGTTCCCAATTTACAAAACCGATGCACACACGCCCTTTCACAGGTCATGCTTTAGTATTTGAACTACTAGGCCTCGATTCACATCCAAGAAGATTTCGATGACTACTCCGTATGTCTAGGGAGCATTTCATGAAGTTGGTGTGTGCATCTAAAGAGAGATGTTTAATGGCAAACACAAAGAACACTACAATGGAAGAATAATTGGCAATGAGAATATTAGTGATGACTCATAATGTTAGAAATAATGTCATCCAAGAATGGTTTCAACACTCAGATGAAACAGTGAACCGTCCCTTCCATAATGTATTGGAAGTACTATAGACATTTGCTAGGGAGATAGTAGAATCACCCTCATTTGAGGAAACACCACCTCAAATCAGGTCCAGTCATAAGTATTATCCATTATTTGCCAATTACATTAGAGCAATAGATGGAACACATAAGTGCATTAATTCTAATTGCAAAACAAGTACCATATAGATATGGTAGAAATAATGAAATTACTCAAAATGTATTGGCCGCATGTTTATTTGATATGTTCTTCACTTACATTTGGGCTGGTTGGGAGGAAACAACACACGACAATCGAATATTATGGCAAGCCATCAACACTCCTCAAGTGAAATTCCCCCATCCGCCACTAGGTACCGTTCCATATTGAAATTTTTTAGTTGCTCTTAATTTTTTTCTTAGGTTTGATTGACTATAATTGAAATTGCTAATTTTACTTTTGTAGGAAAATACTATCTTGTTGACTCTGGATACACACATGCCTTTTACGGTTTTACCGAACCATTATTTAATCCGGTTCATTGTATTATTATTGGTTTGTTTCTTTCAAGAACATGTTTGGCCTGAACCCTAGGTTAGAAGAAATTAACAATTTGGCATTGGATCCCCCATGAGCCTAGTCATCCATTGACCAAGCAATGTCAAGAACAAAAGAGTATGAGGAAAGTAAATTGGATAGGAGGCAAATTTTCGGATTGGGCAGTTTTGGGTGTCTAACACCTTCCCAAACTGTACGCTGAACGCTTACCTGTTCTCTGATAGACCAAAGCCGATATTTGAGTTATGAGTCAATAGAAGTCTTATCCTACGATGAGACTACATTTGAGGTCCTAGACCTTAATCTAGGTGGCGACTCCAAATCATTACCGTTCATCGGCTTGGGTGGACAAGATCAAAGGCAAAAGCCGATAATCCGCACTTTTTTTTAGGAAACCCCAAGGCCGAATTTCCTCCTATGTCCTCACATCAATAAATAAGGTAGTCTCTATCTTGCCTCTAGTGAAGCTATTTTCAAGCAAGAAGTATTCCAAGCTTTAGGAGCTTGTTTGAGCCTATACAATTTCTTAAGCTTAAATACATGCTTTGGAAGAGATAGGTCTTCAAACCTGGGAATTTGTGTTATATATTATTTTTCTATGATCAAACCATTTAAAAATGCACTCTTCACATCCATTTGTTGTAGCTTGAAATTTCTATGACATACATAGGCAAGTAACATCTTAATGGATTCTAATATAGCTACCGGTGCATAAGTCTCATGAAAGTCTATCCATTTTTGTTGGTTGTAGCCCTTGGCTTCAAGTCTATTCTTATTTTTAACTATATTTCCATCTTTGTCTAATTTGTTTCTAAATACCCAATTGGTTCCAATTATTGTGGCATTCTTGGGTATGGCAACTAACTCCCACACATCATTTCTTTTGAATTAATTGAGCTCCTCTTGCATAGCCATGATCCAATAACCATTGATCAAGGCTTCTTTGATATCCTAGGGCTCTATCTTAGACAAAAAAAAATAAAAAATGCAACATTGTTGTAAGTATCTTGAATTTTAGATTTATTTTGAACCCCTTTTTCCAAGTCACCTATGACTTGTCTAGGGGACTTTTAATGGCCTAATGTCTTAGGGAAGCTTAATTGGTGCTTCCTCCAATTTCTATATCGAGACATCTTCAATCCTTATCCTAAGGCTTGGTTTTCACTTTCTAGCTTGAGACTTGTTTCATAATGAGCATCAAATGCCTTGAAGGTCATTCTCAGCTAATTCATCATTAGGTTCATCTTTAAATTCTTCTATACTATCTCCTAGATCATTATCGATAGCATTAGAATATTGAAGATGAGAACATACCTCATCAACTCTTGCCATGAGTGCAAGGTTGATGATTTCTTCATCAGACTTGTTATTTTGTCCTCTTTGTTATCACTTGAGTCCAAAGACAAATCTGCCTTGCAAGCTATCTTTTTCAATTTTGGATACTTGGTTTTGAAGTTTTCGGGTAAACAATGTCCTTTTTGTTAGTGAGGAAGAATTTTTTTCTTTTTGAAGTTGAATTACCTTTGGGATCTTTGGATGATTTTTTGTTGAATGGTTGAGTTTTCATTCTTCTTTTGTTCTTCAAGAATTTTTTTGGAACTTTCTTGTGATGAGTGAAAGTTTTTCCTATAAGTTGAATTCTTCAACACTCTCATCATTGGATTCTTGATTTGCCTTAAAGGCGATTGTCTCTCTCTTTGGTTCCACCAAGTTCTTGTCCTCATTGAGTTCTATCTCATGGGTTTGTAAAGACCCCATCAATTTATCAAAGGTCACGTTGTTAAGGTCTTTTGCTTCCTTGATTGTGTTTTGGGTGGTAACAATCCCAAGATCTTCCTTACATTTTCGGAATTGCTATATATCTTTCCAAGAGACTTAAGCTTGTTGATAATGTTAGTAAAATGAGTAAAGAAATCAGAATTTGACTCATTATCAACATCCTAAACATTTCATCTTCATGAACTAATAAGTCAATCTTGGTCTCTTTTACTTGTCTAATACCTTCATAGGTAACTACAAGTGTCTCAAATTTCTTTGGTGGTGTCACACATTCTAATTATATTGCATTCTTCTTTCACTTAAAGCATATTGTAAAAATGTGATGGCTTTGTTATTTAATTGAATAAGTTCCTTGTCCGTTGGGGTCTCTTCGGCATCCGGTTTGTCATCCATCGTGCCACTTTCATTGATCTTAGTGATTTTGAAAGGTCCTCTCTTAATCACTATCCAAACATCAATATTATGTGCATATGCAAAGTTCTTGAACCTACAATTCCAATATGCAAAATTTTCATCATGATCTTATGGTCAAATTTGGAGCTCTCTATCCCCCTATCTACCTACCTACTCATGCTCGTAGCTCGATCGGATGTCTCTGATACCAATTGTTGTATCTTGTGCAACTGTGGAAAAGTTTCTTATGCAGATTTGAACAATCTGATAATATTCTCTCTTCCTTGAGCAGACATGAACAAACTGGTAAAAGTCTCTTCCTTGAGTAGACACGAACTGATAAAGGTGCTCTTCCTTGAATAGACACAAATTTGAGCAAAATATATGCTCATTCTTCCCTTTACATGGAGGATTCCACGTATACAAATAATCAGGGGTTTTCAACAATGAATGGGAGATGGTCTCCCAAATAGCAGAATAACCAGGATCATATGATCCATCAAACCAGAATATAAAAATTGACTATAGCAGCAAATAAGGCCAATCAGACATAGAATCAGTAACAAAGAACTCCAACCGGAGGATGGAGAATGAAATAGCATCCAAACAGTGCCTTGAAAAAGGAAACTTTGAAACCACGGGTTCCAAAAACAATGGTGTTGACATTAATGCTACTTTGGGTCGCAAAACCTCGGACATGAGATAGCTAGGGGGCCACCGCAGATACTAAAAATCCCAATAATAAGGGTAATGCCAAATTTGTAAATATGCAGGACCCCTCTAGGCATGGTAAACAGAATCTGTACAGAATGGTAATTAAAGTAAAGAAGAAAGGATGAAGCTGTTAATTCAAGGAAGAAAGGGTTAAAACAGAATATCTTTGGAAAGGAGGGGCTTATGCAATTAAACATCAATAGTGGAGTGAAATATAAAAGAAAAACGGAACCCTGTTTTAAATGGAAAGTACAAATAATTCTTCAACTTACATGATGAGACAAAAGAGGGCAACGCCAGTTCGGGAAGGGAAGCAATAACTTCCCAAAGCTCAACCGATTAGAAATGGAACTTCACCAACAGTGTTGCCCAGCCCTGCTGGAGAAGATCAGGCCATAAAATGTTATATCTTTGGAATATCTTTTAAGATGGGGCGCCATCTTGAAAGAAAATAAATACAGAGGATAGTAGTCTCAAAATTCAAGAGATATCATCAACAGACCCTTAGTGATTAAATAGGAGTAACCAGAACTAAACTGAAGAAGATATAATCAAATCAAGAAGTGCAGTTTTGAACCCCAAAACTGGGGTTCCACCAAGAGTTGAATAATAAGTATGATAGCAGAAACAGCAGCGAATCACAACATTAACATGTATTTGCAGTAATCAGCATCATATATTAGAATAGATCTTCAGGTATATCTTCTTCATCGAAACCACTACAAACCAGAGAACCATAGATGAGTCTCAAAACGACAATCTAGGTGATTGCTTTGATACCAAGTGACAAAGTAAGGGAGGAAGGGAGTTGTTGCTCTCCTACTGCAGACCTCATTAAATAGAAAAGAAAGTATTACAACCTATGAAATTCTATAGTATATCTACTAGGACTCTGGTCCACCACAACTCTAATTTTTAGGAACGCATCAGTATAGAATAAACTAATAAGATAACTAATTAGTGAAAGACTGAAACTACTAAAGTCAATATAAACTACTAAAGACCAATATTGACTTCAAACTTCCACCTCCAGGATTTGTAGTGCTTTAGGATAAAATTGATGATGTGTTGCCCATGTGTAGATAGAATTGATGAGGTAATGCCTCAGTAGATAAAAGAGCATTCCTTTGTTGATAGGAGGTGACTATTCACTATTGACCCAACATCTTCAACAACAAAGATAAAGTTGCTCAGCCTCAGCCCTTTCCTCCTCTTCTGAAGTAGTTGATGTGACATACTCTTGTTCCCCCTGAACTTTCTTCCTTTCCTCTTTCTTTTTTGGCGTGTTATTCTCTTAGGACCTATATAAAGATAATAATTAAATGTCCATATGAGTTTCTTCAATAATATGACTTATTAAATCTAGGGAAAATTACTTGGACCTCCCCTTGACATTTCATTTACTACACGGACCTCTTGTCACTTATTCACTTACATGGACCTCCCTCGTAATGTGAAACTTATAACACTTTAGTCCATTTTGTTAGGAAATGGATGGTAATTGCTGATGTAAACATACCTTTTTTTTTTAAATACCAAAATACCCTTATCTTATTGAATTAGGAATACCTATCTCGTCAAACGTTATAGCCACAAAGACCCAAATCCACTGTTAAGCAGAGCTCTAATGGCGACTGACGAGTCAGGCAAGACCTCTCCTTTTTTTTTTTTTTTAACATTGCTTCAACAGTTGCGGTATGTGCCCTTCTTCTTTGTCTGAGAATTCAAGATAGAACTTTTGAAGAAAAGATTGGATGCATATTTGTTGAGTTGCTGTTGTTTCTCATGTCTTAAGAATCGATTATAGGGTTCTACTATCTTCGCTCGTGTGTTGTTTCTCTCCAGGGATGATTTCTAGATCTATGGAGTTATAGATTTGAGTTCTGGGGTATTACCTCTGACTTTAGAGTTCAAGCTCCTTTTGGGTCACAAAGATCCAGCTGCTGAGCAGAGTTAGGGAATTCAGGTCTGAGTTTATCTTGAAGTGAACAAAATTGCCCCTTGTCACCGCCATGGCCCATGTATGAGGAAATTCGCCTAAAACCGAAGAATTCTCTGGACAAAGTTATACTTTCTTCGATGTTTCTTTTTTTCCTCCAGAAAAGTTTTTGAATTACCATTTACTCTATCGCTGTGGTGTTGAATTAGCGGAATTCGTGCTCTTTCCAGCTGGCGGAAGCTGAATTTCTCAGTATGGCCACACAATTTTTCCACCTCTTCTTTTATTTTTTTGGCTTTTTTCTTTGATAAAGCTGAATTGAAACAAGATGGAGACGAACCGTCCAAGAGACATTAGATAATACTAACAGTGAAGATATAAGAGGCGAGGGTAATATGATTTTCTTTTATTTATCTTCAGAACCATTTTTTTTTATTTTTTTTTATTTATTTTTTTCATATGGCTCTTGATGGCCCATCCATTTCTCCTTCAAAGGCTTAGTTTCTTTGTCATCATCCTGTGTTTGTATCTTGCCTTTTGTCATCAGTGCTTGATTGTCAATGTGAAAAAAAGGGTATTTTGGTTAGTAAAAAGTTTAAGTTAACACTGTTAGTTTTAAGGAGGGACTTGTTAGTCAATAAGTGACAGGGGAGGTCCGTGTAGTAAACAAAATGTCAAGGGGAGGTCCAAGTAATTTTCCCTAACAAAAAATACACTGGATTAACAAAGTAAGTTGTTTAACTCTCTAATTAACAAACAAGTACTGGGCCTTATCCTTCCATGTGGTGTCACTAGTTAGAGCTGAATTTTAGATCCATTTCTGATAAGCTTATTAGATCATAATTTGTCTCATCTCTTGTCATGCTGTTGCCTTGAGTTGATTGTTGTATTTAAGAAAGAACAAGATCATCAAGATGATTTAACATATTCTATTTCTTTTCTTTGAATGTTACTGAATATATTATTACAAGATGTAAGCATTTTATTAGCATAAATGATCTTATTATAATGTTACTTGGTCAAATGCTCCAATTTCTCTCTGCCAGAAGAGCTATCTGTTAGATTTGAGATATGTATTGCTTACCTCTGTTTGATTAGCTGAGCTATTTCCATTATCTCTTGTCAAGAGGGGCTATTAATTCTTGATTGCTTGAACTAACTGAAGAAAAGAAGTAACAAAAAATCAATCCATCAACCAATTATAATTATTCATTATTCTTTAGTCTCTCTAATAAAATTTTCTGATCTTAGCCCCCACGCCCCCCCAAAAAAAAGTCAATTATAGTTCATATTATTAACCAAATAAGTAACTAATATCTTTGAAATCTTTAGCTATTCAAATCAATATAAAATGGGGTATGCTCCACTGTTTTGTTCTGTAAGAGCCAGTCTTTCTCCCAAACACGCTTCTGCATTCCTGAATATGTTTCCTTTTTTATTTTTTTTGGGGGGTTGGTGGATAGAGAAAATTGTATTAACGAGGAGAGAATCTACAAGCGGAGTCCCTGAAAGGGAATAACAAACTAAAAGAAGCACTAGTTTTCACGGAACTCCTATCCACATTGAGTTGGATAAGTAGGTCCCAAACATTTGCAATGAATCTATTTTTAGTAAACTCCAGGAACGGTCTCTTTGCTGTGGGAGGAACATTGGCACACTTCAATAGCGATGGTGCCCCATATCTAGGTCAATGTCGTGGATTTGTCAGTCCAGGTCCTAAGATTGCGCTCCATCCATATGTGGTATATGGTTGCATGAAAGGAGAGTTTGCCGATGAGGTCATAGATGGTTTTTCCTTTGAATCTGATTCTTGACTAGAAGTTACTCTAGTTTTCTTAGTTTACCTAGCAGCAATTTAAAGGTCTTCAAGACCAAACTGGGTGTATGGTGTGAATAGGACGGTTAACAATAATTGTGTGTTACTCTGAGAATGGCTGAGGCGGTATGTCTTGGTGATTGGACAACTTACTGTAGACAGTAAACCTGTTTTTGTATGTCATTTTACATTATGTAATGCAGTTAATATCATTTTTTTAGTTTTTACCCTAAAAGGTTATTTCTTGTGTTTTTTTTTGGGGAGTGGGTGGGGGAGCTTTTGAGAGAACTCTGCATTAATGATACCTGGATGTACCTTCATCCTCTTTTGCGTTCAAGGTAGGATTTGAAATTGTCTTTAGATGTCTACTTCTATTTGATTTTCATAATTTTTTCAAATTTTCTTTGATGCTGATGTACATTTGCTGTTTTCGATTCGACGAATGGGCATCAGCTTCCTTGCATTCAGATCACTGATCCAGTTGCTCGATATTATGGGTTGAAGCGTGGGCAAGTAGTTAAAATTATTCGTCCAAGTGAGACAGCAGGCAGATATGTAACCTACCTCTGTTGTATGATTTCCTTTTATTCTAACTTCTAATCATTCGTTTTCTGTTTATAAGCTAAGTTATTCTGGATTTGATGTCTAACTTCTGCACTGCAAATTGCAAACCATGAAAAGACCATCTTTTCAGGCCTGGTGTTGTATAGTTCCAGCAAAAGGTTATGCTCTACTAGCCATAACACTGCTCTATCATTTACGCTGGAGTTTGTTTTTCCTGTTGGATCAATGCTGTGGAGTTAGTATTTATTTATTTTTTGATCAATGGAGTAAATATTTATAATACTATGCAATTCAAAGTAATGAAGTCTAGTTTGTCGCAGTGGCTTTGTTTTGCACTCTCTAAGGCTTAAAAATGAGACAGAGGGATGGAGTTCAAATCCCTTTTTTTTTATAATTAATATGGAAGAAAGGTTCCTTACACGGCTATCCTTACACGGCTATACAACTGTGATAGGAAAATTTCCTAGACACCAATGTTAACTATTTTTATGTGGACAGATGATGTGGCTTTTCCGACTTTGATAGAGGTCATGATCTGTATTTGCTGTGTCAAATTTCAGAGCCTAACTCAATCAAATGTACTCCCATATAAACATGCATCCCCATGATGTCCATGCTTACCATTACTGTCCACTTCTATAGTCCTGAGTTTTCAAAGCTCTTGTTTGTCCCATGGCAAAGTTTGAAAGGGATGAAACTCGACTTGTCAGCAGGAGATTTAGGATCCACAAGATTTGAACCCCACCAGAATTGTCATGTGTTAAATTTATTTATTTTTTTAAATTTATGAAAATCTCATGGCAGTAGTTGGCTTACAGCAGAGTCAGAAGTCAAATGAGGGAATGGGTCGTACCTATGCCCTCTATTGGTTGTTATATCTTTAACATCAAGGGAGAAAGACCCTAAAACCTGGAGTCATGAACTGCTTACGATACCATTGTAATTTCAGATGCGACCTCTCAAAACAGAAAGCCTATTCCATCTATCTTTTCTTTTTTTGGACAAGATTAAATTTATTAAAAACGTTCTCGACTGAAAGCTCGAGATGCAATGATTGTATCTGCGAGCACGAAAATTTCTGGGCTTGGGCTGGGTTTTTTGGTCCACTTGCCTGGCTTGGACCTAAACCCCTAACCTGAGGTCAGGCCGGGCAGCAACAGACTTCAAGTTGAGGGCTCAGTTTAAGCCCGGCCTGACCCAAAGGTATATCATATATGCAAGCATACAAGGTAGGTTCCCTACATCATCCCTATGGGAGAAAACTTTGCCTTCTAGCGCCAAAATGACTAAAATTGAAATTGAAAGATGGTGAAGCCCCGAACCTACGAGATCCAAAATGACTACCACCAAATTATAGACTTTCAAGGTAACTAAAGGTCTTAATTTAAAACTTGAAACGTTAAACATACGGGGAGGGATTTCTGGGGCTGTAGTTTTCGAAAGTGTTTTTTATGGATGGTTAGATAATGGGGATGGTATTATGAGAACTTTAAATACAACGGGATGGGAGATTTGTATCTTTTTGAGGTGAGATGTTCAGACAATGTCTCTCCTTATGAGGTTCAGACCATTCCAATACTTAGTCCTTACTCAAAGCTCCCAGCTTGAAAACCCAATAAGCTCAGCTAGACCAAACAATACCAACCTATGGTCATGCCGGGCCCAGGTCCATCCAAGGCTAAGGTACCGGAGCTGGGCCTAGGAGCCTAGCTCTGGTACACCCCTTAAAATTTGTTTCTTCCATTTACCATTTTGAGCTTCATGGGACATTCTAACCATTGGACATTAGTCTCATACTTAACCCAATCTAGCTTTCCAAATCATATCATGTTGTTTACATTTTTTATAACTTTTCCCTTGTGGAAGGTGAGACACTGTGAGAGGGGAAAGAAAAAGATGTTGAAGGACGTTGAATGGAGATACAAGTTCGAATGGATAATATAGTAAAAAAGATGTGAAATAAAGAAGTAGTTTTATAATGGGAAATAGTTCTCTGCTCTAGGGGAGAATACATGAAGGGTATTATTGGAATTTTGTAAATAGGGGCATGATTTTGTTCACTTTTGAGGGCGGATGTCGATACCTAAGCAATTTGCCAACCGAAAAAACTTTTGCCTTTAATAATTTACTTTATTAACCGATTTATACTATTCTGTACTTTGTTCTTTGTTCTTTCAATGATCCAAATAATATATAGCAAGTTCTTCAAGAAAACAAGAGTGAAGAAAGCAAAATCTCACAATTACCTTGGCACTAAAAACATTTCACATTTGAAAATATTGATATAAATCCATGTGACTGGATTAGTATTGTTATTGTATCGTGTGCACTTGTGGTAGACTGAAGGTTGATGTCTACTGGAAATGCTAACTACATATCAACCGCTCGACGTTGTGAGTACCGTGGATGACAATGGTCCCAGGCCTCATTTTGTACGATCGTTTATTATAGCGAGTTGCACAACAAAATGGTCCCTTTTGTATAAGAGCTATGGGGGCTCGGTCAATTCTTTTCTATCTACAAAAGAGAACGAAGGAAGGAGTTGCCACTTGGGATAAGGGTCTAGGACCCGTATTCCCACCTCACATTTGAGAAGAGCAAGACTAATTCAATATTTTGGTTTGCGGGTAGAAGTATCAATACAAGGTTAGGTTACAGAAATGAAAATGTGTGAGGCTCCCATTTTGCCTGACGCATACTAGTCTTTCTATTGGACATAGATTTAGAGCATTCTTCATTTCTTACCAAACTAATTGCATGTTATTGTTACAACTAGAAAGCGATGAGACATGTTCAAGTGGAAAGTAAATTTAGACATGCTTTTACCCCCATGCCTTTTGAGATAAGAAGTAGAATGCGTACCTTCGATCCAGCTTGCGGCCGTGTACTACTTTGTTACTAAATGTAAACCTAAACATATCTTGATCCTCACAATCTCCGATATATTTCTACTTTAATAGGAATGTAGACATGGACATGATTTTTCTATTTATAAAAAATAGTAAATCATGGGTATATACATTGCTCCCATCCCCCTTTTAACTTAGCATGTTAATAAAAATGTAAAAAACTATAGAAAACTTACCCGATTTCTTACCCGCCAAATGAGGGTGTGCATAGAAATAGATTTGGGCTTTTCGGGTCTTCCTGGTTTAAGGGTTGTTGGCTATTTGAACTCTTTTGTCAGGAGGTTTAGACTAAAAAAGTTATTCTAGCAAAAAAAAAGGGGGGAGATTGTCATCGTGAGGGGTCTAGCAGCTAGCTCAACAACATGACAGAGGCATGTAGATAAGATCAAAGTTTGTATTGAGATTCCAAAGTGTATTAAATGAGGAGACAAAGGGTCCTATTTATAGGCATTTTCGAGTCCATTCGTAACGGTGCCACAGAGCTTACAAAAGTTCTGTAGGGACTACGGTGCCATGCACTTTAGTCCAATAGGCTAGATACAGTATTGACTTAGAAATAACGGACACTTGTCTGTAGGCCTAAACCGTGGTACCAGGAAAGATTTCATCTTATCAATGAACAATAGCTAAACTACAGTGTCGGGAGAGCTTTTCTATGCTACAATAGTACTGTCGGAGGTGTTCCTTGTGTTGCAGCTTTAGCGTAGGATTGTTTTGGTCTTTTTGACTATTCCTTCTTGTTTTTCTTGGTATTTTTGGTCATTTGGTCTTTTTGGTATTGTTGTTCATCCTGTAACCTCATCTTCCATAACACAAAAATGCAAATAGCTTCGCACCCATAATCATCATCGCACGAAAGTGAGGTATGAAAATTTTGGTGTCTATATAATGCTTGTATTTTAATGCTTTTCACATAGCTTATTTCCTCTAAATTTTAACGCATCTTCGTATATGATTAAAATTGTTTTAGTGCTTTCCTTAGCTTTCCCTTTCCCCTCTCCCTTATTCCTAACTCTCACTCTATTCCTCCTTCTCCTGGCAACAAAACCTTTTAAAACCTATTAATAATCAATTTTGATAAGCATTTTGAAACCGTTTAAATAAACGATTCGATTTTGGTTTTACCCCTTTACACATAGAATTAGAATTGAATTGAACCGTTAAACCTAAACCACACCATTTAACACTCTTATAATTGATACGAGAACTATGATAATAGAGAATCATCCATGTCCATAGCAACTGTGATTGGCTTGTACATTGATCAAGAAGATTAAGAGGTTTAGGAGAATTGGAATTAAATTTAAATCAATACGGGTGATGAGCCAAACCCGAGCTATCAAGCTTTGTATAACTAACTAAATCAAACGGTTCAACCAGAAAAACATATCAGCCCATCGTGAGTACTTAAAATGAGAATAAAAAGTAGAGCAAATATGACATAAAATAGTAGGAAGAATAACTTCCCTTTCACACAGTCTCTCTCCTCATTAATGTTTTTTTCTCATTCTCTTCATCCATTCCTAAAACTAAAAGTACGGTTTCTTATAATATTCCAATATGTCTGGCAACCAAGATATCGATCTTTCTTCCAAAAAAGTAAAAAGTGAAGACAATCAAAATAAAACAGCTTGAAATACTTAAAGTGGGGCATTTAATTTGGTACTTCTCCATGGTTTCTTTAAATAAGAGTGAATTCAGGCACTCCAACATTTTAAACAAGCAAGCTAAGAACAAGTTAAGAATATCAATTGAAAATAATTTTTTCTCTCATATTTGAATGTAGTTTCGAATTGGTTCATCTCTCAAATGATTTCTTACTTTTAAGAATAATTCTTTGCCTTTCATATGATCCCTTAAGAACAATTCTTCGTTTTTCATTTATACAACAACAACAATAAAAAAAAAAAATCTTATCCCAACTAAATGAGATTGACTACATGGATAAACTGTCCACTATGCCAACAAAGCTTTATTCCAACAACAAAGTCTTATCCCAGAGATTTCAAGTGGCTTTTCATTTTTGATGCCCTCAAATATATTACAAACATATGCACGTTTGCATGTGGGGAGAGAGCTCTACTCCTCACCAAACAATCCATAAAGCTTTAAGTTACTGGTGATGGGTGATGGGTTTTGGTAGCTTGGTAAGTACAGTCGAACACCAGTATTAGAGGATCAACCAAATTGTTATTATTATTCGACAAAGGGAACCTTATGTCTTTGTACTTAAAGTGTTCATGTAAACTTCGTAATATGTATGCCGAACATTACATTTGAATTTTAGCATTTGTTAGATGATTGATAGAATCATGACAATCCATCCCACATTAGTTGGTATTTTTAAAGTTTCCATGCCAAAAGTTTGATCTAGTTAGTGGAGGGGCTCCCAGGTGTATAAGAGGGGCTGTAGACTATTTTGTAGTCGGTGTGAGACTAGATTTCTAACAATCCACTGCATGTGTGGGATTAGACTCTTAGACCCATTTGATTTTTTTTTTCTTTCACTTCAAATTTGACATGTAGAGATATCTCCCAATCACATGGATCGGATTGGTTTACCCGAATGATCGGGTTGGTCTGGTTTGTCACAAGTTATAAATATTACGTATTGAAACCCTACATCCCTAGTTGTTCATTCATCTCTTTATTCCCATATATACAAAGAGACAAAGGAGATCTCTGAGGACTATGGAAGATTCGAGACCGAAGCTTGGATTCACACCAAAATGAGCGTTCTTCAACACAGAGATACATATTTATTCATTGAGTAGTTTACATTCCCATTGTATTCTAGGAATATTATGTGGCTTGTTAGGGTTTGTTCTTGAACCCATAGATCTAGTTTATTCTTACAATTGGTATCAGAGCCATCAATGCAGAGCTAAAATCAATGGTAGTTGAATGTGAATCCTATCTTGATTGATTGAATTTCATATATCGGAGATTTTTTCTTGATTTCGAACGAATCCATTTGAGATTTATTTTCTGTTAAATTTTTTTGATGGACAAAAAGTATCAAACTATAGACCAAATTGTAGATCTCAACGAGACAATCACACATGTAGGTGGAACGTTGCTGGAGGTGGTAGGACGTAGCGGCTAAATAAGTGAGGGAAGTTCACTCGTAGGCATATTTTTTTAAAAAGGTGATGAAGCGGAAATCCTAACCGAGTCAACTTGGTTGAGCCGCCGAGACTGTCCAAGTTGATTCACAAGAACTCGATCGGGTACGTGTACGGGTTAGCATGTATGACCTAGCAATTAGGCCAACAAAAGTCGGTGGTCTGGTCTAGTGGGCTAATCATACGTCCCGACCCATTTACTTAGCAACCTGATCTGTTGACAAGACATAGACCGATCGAACCAGTTGAACCGGACCATAACCAGTTCATCACATAACCAATAACCGCTTGCACGGGTCTGTGTAAGGTTAAATCAACCTTCAATTTTTTGTATTTTGTTCATCTCAGCTTTCTTTACAATCTGGTACCTACCTAGGCCCTTTTTGGTGTTCTAAGTAATATGTTTTGACAAAAAAGAATATATTTGCAGTGTTTCTGCATATTAAGTTGATATTTCTTATACCACATAGAACCATGAGTAAAATGCATGTTTTATATATATATATATATATATATATGTCGAAAATTCGACAATAGAATTACAAATTAGGGTTTGTTGATATCAAGGTGGGATCACCTGATTACATCATGATGTCTTTAAATTCAATGTTTATACATTTATAAATGCAACATCGAATAACAATGTTTATCTAAAGGTGGATTGTTGAAGTTTATATAAATTAATGATTCTTTATTTAAACCCTGTGTGATTTGTTAGGGTTTCTTCTTGAACCCACAGATCTAGTTTATTCTTACAATAATCATTCGAAATCCATTTTCAAGTTCCAACTATGAGATAAAAGTGCAACACACACTGAGCTACAAATCCTACACTTTATTCAGAGACAAAATATATGGACCAAAGAATCAGGCATCTAGGAATTATGACAACATGCTACTCAGATATTTAAACTGTCTATAACATTGTTGTTGCAAATTGGTTTGGCTATAGTTGCAAGTTTTTATCTTGATCCCAAATTATATCCAAAGCACATTCAAACTGAATAAACTAATCCAAGCCATTACCACTTGTAATCTAGAGTCATCTTGTTAATAATCTTGTATTGTTATTAAACTCAACAAACTACAAAAAATGGTCCCAAGTGTTAGAAAACCACAAACCATATGTATGTCATATGCGGAAATAAGATTTCACATACCCGCATTTCACATACCCGCAGTGTAGGGATCAATTCCCGCCATTGTCTGTCCAACCGAGTCCCCTAGTGATGCACTATTCAACGCCTATGTCCACTAACAAAAGAGAAGAGAGGAGTGAAGAGTTTCTGTGCACTCACTATATTCCCAGACAGAAAACGTGATGAAATTCTCAGATTTTCATTAGTGTGTATAGGACCCTACCCATTAGTATTTATAGACCAACAGTCTTCTTCGATCAAGGATGGATGGTGATTTGGGTGCCACATGTCCCTCAGATCTGACGCTCATAACTCTCCTAATGGGGATACTGAAATGGATCAGAGTGGCATGTGAGCCACTCACTCATATCAAGTTCAAAATATAACTCCAATACTCAAGAAATGAGAATTTTTACACAAAGAATCATTATCAAGCTTCAATTCAATTATTTCTGCAAGGATACCTATCTAGAGGCCACAATTTAAAGTATAAGAAAAAAAAATAGAAAAACTGAGCTACAAAATCCCCAAAGATAAACCACACATTTTGATTCATATGTGGGTTTGTTAAAATTCTTTCACAAATATTAATCCATATTTTAATTTCAAATTTCTCATTTGAAACAAGGGCGAATCATTGAAATTTAATTTATAGAAATATAACAATTTTATGATAATTTGGTTTCTGTGTATATGATGGTACATCTTGATAGCGAATGGTTTACCACAACCACAAGTTTGCATAGCATTGGGGTTTTTATGAGAATCATCTCTGGCAATAAGTGCATCGATCACTAAAGTCTAACTAGATATCGCATAGAAAAAAGGGGCTCTGGAGATCACAAACTACAAATTAAAAAAACCATAAAATAAAAATAATGCTGATTATCTAAAGAAATATGGCCTTTACCATTCAATGCTAAGACAAAACAAGTAATCGTAGCATGGTTTATCAAAAACTTACAGGAATGAGAATGATCCACTTTATTTATTATTTTGTTTTTTTTTTAAATGATCCACTGTTGTTGCCTAGTCTCCATCGATGTCTTATACCATGAAAATAATGTACCTATTGTCTCTGTCTCTCTCTCTCTTGAAATCTAGATTCCTTTTCTTTCTTTTCTCTCTACTCTAAGTGATTGGTTATCGATTCTTCTTGTACTCCTATTTTTCCTGCTAACATATAAGATTCTAATATATTCTACTAACTTATAGATCCTTTTATACACTAATTGTGCTAGAGTGAAGAAAAGACCTTCCAATCAAGCATTTTTCTCTCCATTTAGGGGCAGAGGGAGCAGGGTGGTAATGAAAATGAAAAGTTCCTTAATGACACACTTCTATAGTATAGCTTCATATAATTATCCATAATGACACACTTCCTTACCCCTACATTGAAAAGTGGTATTCTCAAATAATCAAAATGAGAAGTTCAACTTCAATAAACAGAAAGGAAAGTTTAATTTTAAAATGAAATATAATTGAATCCCTCGCTTCAGGTATTATTTCGAACGCTCCCTAATTGGTGGATCAATGCTGAGAATTCTCGGAGTTAGATTTTACTTTTTATCATTAATTTATTCACATAAGACCCTTTTTTTTATTAATTTTTTTATTTTAATTTCTTGGGTAAAATATACCTATGGGATTTAACATTTATAGTATTTATTATGTTTTAGTTATCCTCTTCTTTACCCAAGGAGGAGAAACAGAGAGCAAAGATGCAAATTGGAAATCCTAGTTAGACCACTCTTTAAAAAAAAAAAAAGAAAAAAAAAAGAAAAAAAAAAGAAAAAAGATGGAGACAATGAGATTCAAGAACAATTCTACTTTCTCTATAATAAAATAAAATGGACAAAGATTTACATTGTAGTTCATATATATATCAATGACTAGACAAATAAAATTCCTGGAAAAAAATTGGACTTGTTCAGAAGGTATGAAACATTAGGTTTTGATCTACATGAGTTTTGAGCCACCAAGTGGGGGAAAATCTTGTTCTCTTAGGTAGTAAGGACTGCTAGCTCTCCCCAGAAGACCCTCAGAATCATTGCTTGAAACTCTCTTATTTTGCTGAATAAGGTTTGGACGTGGAACTTGCTGCACAGGAGACTTCGTCGAAGGGGAGTAAGCAAGAGGCTGAAGGCCCTGCAACTCTGGATCATGCCTGAAATTGAATGGCATCTTGTTAACATCCATCTTTCTGAATGTGATAGAGATACTGTAGTGGAAGAACTAGTCAGTAAATAACTCAACATTTTTGCTAATCAGGAGACATGAGGATTTGAATTTTGATGAAATCATAATACTACCTTTTGCGAGGTACACCCGGAACACAATGTTTAGTTATGTTAGCACCATTTCCATTCAAAACAAGTACTGATCTGCAAGAGAAATTTTACAGATTATCATTAAGTAAATAACATCACTCTTTTGGCTATTATATATCCCCCACCCACCCACCCCAATTCACTATTCCCACAATATTTACCATTAAATGATGAACCAAATAAGAATCAAAGGCAAAATGCTACTACAAAACTGTGTATTAACTAGTTGGTTGACCCAAAAAAAAAAAAAAAAAAAAAAATCAGAAATTGAGAACAAATGAGATAGTTCACATACCCAACAGGCAAAGGTATGGCAATTTGACTAGAGAATTGTCCAGGCCCCTTAATCTCCAGGCTTGAACCGAATAAAATGTTGCATTCAGTCAAGAATGAAACAGTACAGAAAGGCCTGAGAAAATCATGGTGGTCGATGTGAGGAGAGATGCAGTCACCTTTGTCATAAATGTTCACAATGCAACTGTTCGGAACACATGTTCGTGGCAGGACATGCCACCTGACCAATCACTTGATCATGGTCTTGAACATGGGGGGTAAAGGATCAACTTCTTCATCTCGGATTATACCAGGAAGGTTCCCTTTTTTGTCCTGTAAAATAAACTCTGTGAGGACTAAGTGAAAGTACAACAACTATATAAGAAAAAAACAAGCAAGACTTGTAGACAACAGCTGCTGAAATAAAAGGGTTACCTTTGCATAGTTGTAGCAACAACCAAATTGAATTGTAACATGCCCTTTACCAGGCATCCACTTCTTTGGCTGTGAGTATGTACGTGCTGCAAATTTTTTGACAAAAGGTCAGATGGATATATTTTATAATATGCTTGTAAAAATATAACTTGAATCAGTACATGAATGTAATAAAAAAGAGGTACAATTGAAGAAAAGGTCACAGATGAACACTTATTATATGGGTTAAGGTTTCCTACATGGTCCACCCAGAAAGCTTTACGCAACAGTCCTAAAAACCTGTTATCTCGGGGACAATTTTGTGTACAGGTAGATTTACAGTTCGTACACAGTTGACTTGGCAAAAAAAATTATAGTTTGACTCTTCTTACTGTCATGGGGTCACTCACACGGGGTGTTAAGTGCTCTTTCTTTCCTGCTATGGGTGCAAGTGGAATGGTTCTCATTCATCCTTGAAATGACGGGTCCATGTGGTTATGGGGTCAGTATAGGCCTGCAGGATTAGTCAGGTCAAAGGTATGGATACCCGTCATTAGCAAAAAATAGACTTGGTAAAAAATTACAAGATTTGAGAACTTATGCACCATTCAAGGTCAAAAATCTCTCATTGTATGAAAAACAAAGAGATTGTGGAGAAGGTGATATGGTATAATCTGCAGCATACAAGCAGTATCCTTTTGCGAGGCACACCCGGAACACAATATTTAGCTATGTTAACGTCATTTCCATTCAAAACAAGTACTGATCTGCAAGAAAAATATTACAGATTATCATTAAGTAAACAACATCACTCTTTTGGCTATTATATACCCCCCATCCACCCCAATTCACTATTTACACAGTATCTACCATTAAATGGTGAACCAAATGAGAATCAAAGGCAAAATGCTACTACAAAACTGTGTATTAACCAGTTGGATCAACCAAATTGTTATCACTATTCGACAAAGGGAACCTTATGTTCTTTGTACTTATAGTGTTAATGTAAACTTCGTAATATGTATACCAAACATTACATTTGAATTTTAGATCGTTAGATGATTGATAGAATCACAACTGTATTTTCGATGAAATGACAATCCATCCCACATTGGATAAAGTTCCATGCCAAAAGTTATCAGGGGGCTCCGTGTATAAGAGGGGTCAGAACTATTTTGTAGTCGCGGCGGAGACTAGATTTTTAACAATCCACTGCATATGTGGGATTAGACTCTTAGACCCATTTGATTTTTTTTTCTTTCACTTCAAATTTGATATGTAGAGATATCTCTCAATCACGTGGACCGGATCGATTTACCCAAATGATCGGGTTGGTCTGGTTTGTTACAAGTTATAAATATTACGTATTGAAACCCTACATCCCTAGTTGTTCATTCCTCTCTTTATTCCCATATATACAAAGAGAACAAAGGAGATCTTTGAGGACTATGGAAGACTCGAGACCGAAGCTTAGATTCACACTAAAATGAGCATTCTTTAACACAGAGATATGTATTTATTCATTGAGTAATTTACATTCCAATTGTGTTCTAGGAATATTATGTGGTTTGTTAGGGTTTGTTCTTGAACCCATAGATCTAGTTTATTCTTACAACTGGTATCAGAGCCATCAATGCAGACTTAGAATCAATGATAGTTGAATGTGAATCCTATCTTGATTAATTGAATCTCATATATCGGAGATTTTTTCTTGATTTTGAAAGAACTCATTTGGGATTTGTTCTCTATTAAATTTTTTTGACCGACAAAAAATATCAAACTATATACCAAATTGTAGATATCGGTGAGACAATCACACATGTAGGTGGAAAGTCCCTTGAGGCAGTAGGACGTAGTGGCCAAATAAGGGAGGAAAGTCCACTCACCGACATATTTTTTTAAAAGGGTGATGAAGCGAAAATCCTAACCGAGTCAACTTGGTTGAGCCACTGAGACTCCATCCAAGTTGATTCACAAGAACTCGATCGGGTACGTGTACGGGTTAGCATGTATGACCTAGCAATTAGGCCAACAAAACTCGATGGTTTGGTCTGGTGGGCTAACCATATGTCCCGACCCATTTACTTAGCAACCCGATCTGTTGACAAGACACAGATCGATCGAACCAGTTGAACCGGACTGGAACCAGTTCATCACATAACCAATAACCGCTTGCACGGGTGTGTGTGAGGTCAAATCAACCTTCGATTTTTTGTATTTTGTTCGTCTCAGCTTTTTTTACAATCTGGTACCTACCTAGGCCCTTTTTTACAATCAGCTTTTTTACTTTGATACTTTCTCCCCTGTAGCTCGTATTGTAACCATACGAACTTTATTTGCTATTGCCTCTATTTATAACTTAGTAATTTATCAAATGGATGTTAAAACAGCTTTTCTAAATGGAGTTTTAGAGGAAAAAATCTATATCAAACAACCTGAAGGATGCATAATATCAGGATAAGAACCTAAAGTATGTAAATTAATTAAATCTTTGTATGGTTTAAAACAAGCACCTAAACAATGGCATGAGAAACTTGATCAAGTATTATTAAATAATGGTTTTATTATTAATAATTCTGATAGGTGTGTATATAGTAAATTTAATAATGGCAAGGGTGTGATTATTGTTCTTTATGTTGATGATATGCTGATAATGGGAACTGATTTAAATGTTGTAAATTTAACAAAGAAAATTCTTATGTCTAAATTTGATACAAAAGACATGGGAGAAGTTGATGTCATTTTAGGCATCAAAATTATTAGAAAAACCAATGAAATAATACTATCTCAGGCTAATTATGTGAAAAGCCTACTAAAGAAATATGGATATTATGAGTGCTCTCCTATAAAGATACCTTTAGAGGTAGAGAGTCATCTCCTAAAACACCAAGGTGAACCAGTCTCCCAAAAGAAGTATTCCCAAATTATAGGTTCAGTTTCATACTTAATGAACTCAACAAGACCGGACATAGCTTTAGCAGTGGGAAAATTGAGTCAACATACTCATAACCCTGGAAAGGAGCATTGTAAAGCTCTAATAACGTTATTAAGGTACTTGAAGGGAACAATAAACTATGACTTACACTATAATGGAAATCCTTCTGTTATAGAAGGATATTGTGATGCTAACTGGATTTCTGATACAGAAGAATCCTTAGCCACAAGTGGTTACATATATACTCTTGGTGGAGGAGCGATTTCATGGAAATCTGTCAAACAAACCTGTGGTACAGGTTCCACTATGGAGGCAGAATTTATAGCCTTAGAGAAGGCTGGGGCAGAAGCCGAATGGCTCAAAAATTTGGTGGTAGAAATTCTGTTATGACCTAGACCTATGCCCCCAATATCACTACATTGTGATAGTTAGGCAGCTATTGCTAAAGCGAAAAGCAAGATATATAACGGAAAAAGAAGACATATACGCCTGAGACACAACCTTGTGAGGCAATACATAAGTGAATGAACGATAGCTATCGACTTTGTAAGATCAGAAAAGAATCTGGCCGATATATTTACAAAACCTCAAACCACCAAGGTCATAATTGACACATCTAAAGGAATGAGCTTAAAGCCCGTGTCATAAGTCATGTGATGGAAACCCAACCTATGTGATAGGAGATCCCTGGAATTAGGTTCAACGGGTAAGAACGAAGTCACGCAGATGACTTGCTTAGTACTATCAAAATTTTCTCATTCTGGTTAGATGGTAAGATAGTACTCACCACAATGAACAGATGATGAATCTTAAGGATTCTTAATTAAGCCAAGCTATCCAAGAGGAATGTGGGGGTGTGTTAACTGTGGTGCACACTATGGGCTGACCTTATTGAATGTAGGAAGTGGGGCCGTTTTCAATGAGAATCTTAAGGGCGAATTCTCATAAACATTCATGAACCAGGATAGGGACAAGGCCGATTTCAAATATGTCCACCTTTAAGGGATTTTTCGAGGGTCGGACTGTAAGAGGTGGCTGGTAGGTCAGTCGTCTACACAAATGCGGAAAGGTTCAAGAAGCAAGCTTCACCTGTACTTTGTAGCGTGGCCTATCAGACCTAGTGTAGATTCAAGTCGACAGACATCTGCAACGACGTCGCTTACAGTTCTCATAAGATCAACTTCTTATTTCTGGTTTTACTCTATCTTTTCAAACTTGTGGGGGAATTGTTGGAAAAAGTCAAAGTTCAAAATGTTTTTTCCAAATAAGTTTTAAAAAGATGTCAAAATTCAGAAATTTTCATTTTGGCTCCAAAATTTGGTTTTCGGTTTGGGCGGGAATTTTGATTTTTCGGTTTTGAGTTGGCATTACCAATGTAGGACTTTTTTAGTCCCACATTGCTTATGGTTTGTGGGGAAGAAACCTTTATTTGTAGAGAGTGTCGCTTATCTTTTGAGCCCCTAAATGGAAGCGGCTCTAGGTTGACACACACACACGCGCGCGCGCCGGACCGGACCGCTACCTGCGACCGTGACACAGGGCGCAGGTGCGGGTGCGGGCGTGGGCGTGGGCCGCGGGCCACGGGCCATGGGCTACAGGCTATGGGCTACGGGCTACGGGTTTTTGTCGGATTCGGACACACCCCTACCCAGATACCCTTTTGGAAAAGGTTCAAGTGTAGAGATACATCTCTACACGTTAAGGGGTACCATCTGGACCGTAGATCTCAAGATTTGAGATCTAGGTTAATCTGGACAGTCCATCTGGAGGGTCACAACCCATCCAGTGGACACATCCAAGAGGCCTTTGGGCCCTATAAATAGAGCCCGACCCCATGCATATTATTCATTCCAATTGAGTACGAGATCTCTCTCTCTCTCTCTCTCTCTCTCTCTCTCTCTCTCTCTTTTTTTTGTTAATCGAAGAGTCAGATTTCGGTGTTTTCTTTCCTAAGAGTTGATCTTAGCCGTCGGATTCGCATATATCTATCAGTGTGTGCACACTGGGTAGGTATCCTTCCAAAGGGGTTGTTTAATCTTGGAGGCAGATTTACAGGAATCCTTCTGCACCGATAGAGGGCAAATACTGTCTTAAGGAGAGTGTACCAACATGACTCAACCCATTCTCTTTGTTTCGGATTACTGCAAATAAGGTACGCATAGTGATCATATGTATGTTTTATTTTTAACTATATGATATTCATACATAGATACATACATAGTTGATACATAGATATCTTTCATTTACTACATGCTTTTTCTGTTACATATAATTTCAGTCCATATAACATATATATATATAACTGAAGCTCTTGTTTAGCAGTATCTTAGACAACATGAGTTCTCCTGTATTTTCTGGCAATTTTGCTACATTGGACCCTACTACGTAAAGTAATTTAAGTTTCAACTTCCCAAGTAATGACACATTGACCTTGCTGTGCATCAAAAAACAAAAAGAAGGAAGAAAAATAACACATTAACCTTGCAAGTTATCTTTTTCAATTTTGGACACTCAGTTTTGAAGTAATCTGGTTTCCTACATTCATACCAAACTATGTCCTTTTTCTTAGACAAGGAAGAATTTTTTTTCTTTTTGAACTTGAATTACCTTTGGGATCTTTCGATGATTCTTGGTTAAAAGTTTGAATTTTCACAGTGTTCAATTTTCTTTTTTTCTTCAAGAATTTTTGAAACTTTCTTGTGGAGAGTGAAAGTTCTTCCTCAAAGTTGATTCTTCAGCACTCTCATCATTGGATTCTTGAGTTGCCTTGAAGGTGATTGTCTTTCTCTTTGGTTCCACCAATTTGTTGTCCTCATTGATTTCTATTTCATGGGTTTGTAAAGAACCAATCGATTTATCTAACTTTATATTGTTAAGGTCTTTTGCTACCTTGATTGCGTTTACTTTGGATCTCCACTTGGGTGGTAACGATCCCAAGATCTTTCTTAGATTTTTGGAATTGCTATATACCTTTCCAAGAGACTTAAACTGGTTGATAATATTAATAAAATGAGTAAATAAATCATGAAACCTTTGAAGATTCATTGCATGTTGTTAAAACAAATGGACGTATAAATAAAAGGTAAAAGAAAGTAGAGACTAGCGGTATGTACTTATGTCTCTATCTCGTTTTCTAAGTAAAAATACAAAGAAAATGTAAAAGGAAAGTGTACCAATACAAATTTGCCAAATCATTTTTCAATGTAATATTTGGGGTAAAATAAATAAAATATTAAATAATTCACAATATCAGTCAGACCCCACAGTGTTCACTTAGATCATCATTCCTCTATAATTTTATATTTTCGCAATTTTTATTTCTCCACCCCCTAATATAACCACGTCTGAAGTCCCCAAACACGTTGTGAACCAAGTCATGAAGAACAATAGTCACAGTTGCAGCAAATGCTTATTATACCATTGTAATTTCAGATGCGACTTGAGAAACCCTTTTCCATCTGGTAATTATTATTATTATTATTTTGCGATAATATTAAATTTATTCAAAAAGTTTCCAACCGAAAGCTCAACAAGTAGTCGTATCTACAAGCGTAAAATTTTTTTGGCTTTGCACCTTTGTGAGAGGAAAATATTCCAGACCATGCCTCTCCTTAACTGAGGGATAGAGCATTAATTCTAGTCCTTACTCCTTACTCAAAGCTCCCAGCCTGAAATCCAAAAGGCTTGGTTAGACCAAAACATATTAACCTAATGATCCTGCTGGGCCCAGGCCCACGCAAAGGCTAAGATCCCTGAGCTGGGCCTAGGAGCCTAGCCGTGGTGCACCCCTGGAAATTTGTTTCTTCCATTACCATTTAGAGGATTCATGGGACATTCTAACCATTGTAAATTTTTGTTTTGGGGGTAAAATAGCCATTGTACATTGGCTTCATACTTAAATCAATCTACTCAATCTAGCTTTCAAAATCATATCATGTTGTCTAAATTTTTTTTTGTTACTTTCCATTGCGGTAGGTAAAACGGAGCACAATGAGAGGGGGAAAAAAGATGTTGAAGGGAGTTGAATGGAGATAAAAATTCCAATTGATAATATAGTAAAAAACACGTGAAATAAAGATGTATTTGAGAATAGTTCACTTGCATGTACTTGTATCTTTCTTGGAATCTCATCATCGTACATATCCAATGGGTCCTATACTCTCTAGAGGTGAGTCCCATACCACATAGATAGTGATAGGATCCCATGGAGAGTACATGTATATATAAGTGATCCGAACTCGATGTATTTTTATAATGGGAAGAGCTTCTCTTCTCCGACGGAGATTACGGGAAGGGTATTATCAGAATTTTGTAAATTGAGAAATACTCTTGTTCACTTTTGAGAATAGATGTCAATAGACCACAGTATCATTTACCTAAATAATTCACCAACCAGAAAAATTTTTGCCTTCCATAATTTACTTTGTTTACTGATTTATACTAAATAAAATATAACGAGTTCTTCAAGAATATAAGAGTCAAGAAAGCAAAATCTCACAATTACCTTGGTACTTGAAACATTTAAATTTTGAAAATATTGATATAAATCCATTTGACAGGATTAGTATTGTTTCCTTATCATTTCTAAGTTTTTCTTTCTTCTATATGTCAGCAAAAAATTTTATTGTAAGAAAAAGAAATAATTTCTAAGTTATTATTTATGCTTGATATATATTATTTTAATTTATTCTTTACTCTAAATCTGTAAAGAAAAAGAAAGAATTTCTACGTTAATTAAGCTTGATTTATGTATATATTAATTTATTCTTTATATATATATATATATATATATATATATATATATATATATATATATATATATATATTTATTTATGTATTATATATAATTTGTATATATTTATATATATATATATATATATATATATATATATATATATATATATATATATATATATATATATATATATATATTTGAAAGGATATATAATTCGTCTGGTATGAGACCCATCCTACATTTTCTGACAGTAATAAATCACCATCTGCGCGTGCATGCATAGAGGATTAAGAGGGATTCAAATCGTCCCCTCCTTGTACTTCAGGGAGGAGAGAGACGTTCCCGTCGAATGATCGATACGTGGCTCTTGGGAAAATCCTAGCCCCATGTTCGAGCCGACACCCAGCTGACAAGCCGAGCCGATAGGGGTGTTGGCTCGGACGTGGGGCTCAGATTTTCCTAAGAGCCACGTGTCGACCATTCTCGATGGGGGCATCTCCCTCCCCCCTAAAGTACAGAGAGGAGACGATTCGGATCCGATTAAGGGATAGAAATGAATGGGTCTCAATTCTCAAGTCAAAAGAACTTAATATTCAAAAATAGTAAAATAAATAAATAAATATCTGAAATACAAAAAGGACAATTTTAAATCAATTCCCATGCCAAAAATAAACTGCATGAGGAGGCGCTTTTCGACCACTTGACCATGTAGTGATTTCATGAGTTCTACTATAATTGTTTTTAAATTCCTCAAATAATTGCGTGAATAATACTTAATTGAGAGAAAATGAAGAATATAAAACAAAGATATACCACAAGAAGAATACAAAGATTTTGACGACGAAGGAATCCTTGCTTATGAGAAAAGGAGGTAGAAGTCGGTATGTACTTCTGTGTCTCTCTCTTGAAATCTAGATTCCTTTTCTTTCTTTTCTCTCTGCTCTAAATGATTGGTTATGGATTCTTCTTGTACTCCTGTTTTTCTTGTTAACATATAGGATTCTAATATACTCTATTAACTTATAGATCCTTTTATACACTATTTGTGCTAGAGTGAAGAAAAGACCCTCCAATGAAGTATTTTTCTCTTCATTTAGGGGCAGAGGGAGCAGGGTGGTAATCAAAATAAGAAGTTCCTTAATGACACACTTCCATAGTATAGCTTCATACAATTATACATAATGACACACTTCCTTACCCCTACATTGAAAAATGGTATTCTCAAATAATCAAAATGAGAAGTTCAACTTCAATAAAAAGAAAAGGAAGTTTAATTTTAAAATGAAATATAATTGAATCCCTCGCTCCAGGTATTATTTCGAACGGCTGCCTAATTGGTGGATCAATGCTGAGAATTCTCAGAGTTAGATTTTACTTTTTATCATTAATTTATTCACATAAAACCCTTTTTTTTATTAATTTTTTTTATTTTAATTTCTTGGGTAAAATATACCTATGGGATTTAACATTTACAGTATATATTATGTTTTAGTTATCCTCTTCTTTATCCAAAGAGGAGAAAGAGAGAGCAAAGATGCAAATTGAAAAACCTAGTTAGACCACTCTTTAAAAACAGATGGAGACAATGAGATTCAAGAACAATTCTACTTTCTCTATAATAAAATAAAATGGACAAAGATTTACATTGTAGTTCATGTATATATCAATGACTGGACAAATAAAATTCTTGAAAAAAAATTGGACTTGTTCAGAAGGTATGAGACATTAGGTTTTGATCTACTTGAGTTTTGAGCCACCAAGTGGGGGAAAATCTTGTTCTCCGAGGTTGTAAGGACTGTTAGCTCTCCCCAGAAGACCCTCAGAATCATTGCTTGAAACTCTCTTATTTTGTTGAATAAGGTTTGGACGTGGAACTTGCTGCACAGGAGACTTCGTCGAAGGGGAGTAAGCAAGAGGCTGAAGGCCCTGCAACTCTGGATCATGCCTGAAATTGAATGGCATCTTGCTAACATCCATCTTTCTGAATGTGATAGAGATCCTGTAGTGGAAGAACTAGTCAGTAAATAACTCAACATTTCTGTTAATCAGGAGACATGAGGATTTGAATTTTGATGAAATCATGACACTATCTTTTGCGAGGCACACCCGGAACACAATGTTTAGCTATGTTAGCGTCATTTCTATTCAAAACAAGTACTGATCTGCAAGAGAAATATTACAGATTATCATTAAGTAAACAACATCACTCTTTTGGCTATTATATACCCCCCACCCACCCACCCACCCACCCCAATTCACTATTCCCACAATATTTACCATTAAATGGTGAACCAAATAAGAATCAAAGGCAAAAATGCTACTACAAAACTGAACTGTGTATTAACCAATTGGTTGACCCAAAAAAAAAAAAAAAAATTAAAAAAAAAATCAAAAATTGAGAACAAATGAGATAGTTCACATACCCAACAAGCAAAGGTATGACAATTTGACCAAAGAATTGTCCGGGCCTCTTAATCTCCAGGCTTGAACCTAATAAAATGTTGCATTCAGTCAAGAATGAAACAGTACAAAAAGGCCTGAGAAAATCATGGTGGTCGATGTGAGGAGGGATGCAGTCACCTTTGTCATAAATGTTCACAATGCAACTGTTCGGAACACATGTTGGTGGCAGGACATGCCACCTGACCAATCTCTTGATCATGGTTTTGAACATGGGGGTAAGGGATCAACTTCTTCATCTCGGATTATACCAGGAAGATTCCCTTTTTTGTCCTGTAAAATAAACTCTGTGAGGAAAAAGTGAAAGTACAACAACTATATAAGAAAAAAAACAAGCAAGACTTGCAGACAACAGCCGCTGAAATAAAAGGTTACCTTTGCATAGTTGTAGCAACAACCAAATTGAATTGTAACACACCCTTTACCAGACATCCACTTCTTTGGCTGTGAGTATGTACGTACTGTAAATTTTTTGACAAAAGGTCAGATGGATATGTTTTATAATATGCTTGTAAAAATATAACTTGAATCAGTACATGAATGTAATAAAAAAGAGGTACAATTGAAGAAAAGATCACAGATGAACACTTATTATATGGGTTAAGGTTTCCTACATGGTCCACCCAGGAAGCTTTACGCAACAGTCCTAAAAACCTATCACCTCGGGGACAATTTTGTGTACAGGTAGATTTACAGTTCGTACACGGTTGACTTGGCAAAAAAATTACAGTTCGACTCTTCTTACTGTCATGGGGTCACTCACACGGGGTGTTAAGTGCTATTTCTTTCCTGCTATGGGTGCAAGTGGAATGGTTCTCATTCATCCTTGAAATGACGGGTCCATGTGGTTATGGGGTCAGTATAGGCCTGCAGGATTAGTCAGACCAAAGGTCTGGATACCCATCATTAGCAAAAAAAGACTTGGTAAAAAATTACAGGATTTGAGAATTAATGCACCATTCAAGGTCAAAAAAATCCCTCACTATATGAAAAACAAAGAGATTGTGGAGAAGGTGACATGGTATAATCTGCAGCATACAAGCAGTACCATCCATGTGATAAATATTCCTATATCATAAGTTAAACCACAATAACCAAAGATGTTCCTGATAGAAGTATAAATATCAACAATAAGGACTCATTTGATTGCCTTACAGAAGGGCAGAAAGGAAGGCTTATATCAACCTCAGATCAAGAGATGCCCCTTCTGTCCTAGATGTTGTAGTTTATAGACATACTCAACAATTTTCTTCTGTTCTAGCTCATTGAAAACCTTGGTATGAAGCTCAAGCCCCTTTACTATATTTATGGGGCTTCCATCAATCCCCTCCAAATATACAGAATCTTTCTTCCTCCTAACTTGTAACATGTCATTGAATTCATCACTAAGTTCATCTGATGAATGCTGGCGACGATTTACCAATGCGGCAAGTTATCAGAATAATTCATCTGATGTCTCGTAGAAGCGACGGGCTCTAGAGCTTGTGCTGAGCTCTCGGCATTGTACTCATGCAAACGAAGTTTCTTTATGGAAGATGTGGAGCTCTTATCTGGTGAATACAAGCTCAACGAATCCACAGAATAAAAATTACCATTTGAAGATGATAGCTTATCAAATCTTCCTGCAAGTGAACCATTAATTTCTAAATTTAATCTTAAAATTAAATGAATTCAACAAATAATAATGAAAACTCCAAGAATCAACTCATATAAACAATCCAAATATCACATGAAATTTTCCTACAAATGGGTAATTAAAGAATTGTCAAACCCATTAAACAAATACAAAAAGAAATATTGAAGTACCCAAGAGTCCAATCAGATGAACAATCCAAACACCACATGTTGTCTATAAACTGCTATACAAGAGCTTCAGTTATATATATATGTTATATGGACTGAAATAATATGTAACAGGAAAAACATACAGTAAATCAAAGATATCTATGTATCAACTATGTATGTATCTATGTATAAATATCATATAGTTAAAAATGAAACACACATATGATCACTATGCGTACCTTATTTACAGTAATCCAAAACAAAGAAAATGGGTTGAGTCGTGTTGGTACACTCTCCTTAAGACAGTATTTGCCCTCTATTGGTGCAGAATGTTTCCTGCAAATCTGCCTCCAAGATGAAACAACCCCTTTGGGAGGATACCTACCCAGCGTGCACACATTGATAGGTATATGCAGACCCGACGGCTAAGATCAACTCTTAGGAAAGAAAAACACAGAATTCTGACTCTTCGATTAAACAGAGAATGAAGAGAGAGAGTTGGAGGGGAGAGAGAGAGAGAGAGAGAGAGAGAGAGAGAGAGAGAGAGAGAGAGAGAGAGCTTGTACTCAATTGGGATGAAAAATAAGCATGGGGTCGGGCTCTATTTATAGGGCCCAAAGACCTCTTGGATGTGTCCACTGGATGGGGTGTGACCTTCCAGATGGACTGTCCAGATTAACCTAGATCTCAGATTCTGAGATCTATGGTGCAGATGCTACCCCTTAAATTGTAGAGATACATCTCTACATTTGAACCTTTTCCAAAAGGGTATCCGGGTAGGGGTGTGTCCGAATTCGATAAAACCCGTAGCCCGTAGCCCATGGTCCGCGCCCACGCCACACCCTGCGTCACGGTCGCAGGTCGCGGATCGCGGTCCGGTCCGGTCCGATGCGCACGCGCGTGTGTGTGTGTCAACCGAGAGCCGCTTCCATTTTGGGGCTCAAAAGATAAGCAATACTCCCTACAAATAAAGGTCTCTTCCCCACAAACCATAAGCAATGTGGGACTAAAAAGTCCTACATTGGTAATGCCAACTCAAAACCGAAAAACCAAAATTCCCGCCCAAACCGAAAACCAAATTTTGGAGCCAAATGAAAACTTTTGAATTTTGACATCTTTTTAAACTTATTTGGAAAAAACATTTTCCTTTGACTTTTTCCAACAATTCCCCCACAAGTTTGAAAAGACAGAGTAAAATTAGAAATAAGAAGTTGATCTTATGAGAACTGTAAGCGACGTCATTGCAGATGTCTGTTGACTTGAATCTACACTAGGTCTGATAGGCCACGCTACAGAGTATAGGTGAAGCTTGCTTCTTGAACCTTTCCTCATTTGTGTAGCCGACTGACCTACCAGCCACCTCTTACAGTCCGACCCTCGAAAAATCCCTTAAAGGTGGACATATTTGAAACCAACCTTGTCCCTATCCTAGTTCATGAATGTTTATGAGAATTCGCCCTTAAAATTCTCATTGGAAGCAGCCCCACTTCCTACATTCAATAAGGTCAGCCCATGGTGTGCACCACAGTTAACACACCCCCACATTCCTCTGGGATAGCTTGGCTTAATTAAGAATCCTTAAGATTCATCCTCTGTTCATTGTGGTGAGTACTATCTTACCATCTAACCAGAATGAGAAAATTTTGATAGTACTAAGCAAGTCATCTGCGTGACTTCGTTCTTACCCGTTGAACCTAATTCCAGGGATCTCCTATCACATAGGTTGGGTTTCCATCACATGACTTATGACACGGGCTTTAAGCTCATTCCTTTAGATGTGTCAATTATGACCTTAGTGGTTTGCGACTTTGTAAATATATCGGCCATATTCTTTTCTGATCTTACAAAGTCGATAGCTATCGTTCCTTCACTTATGTATTGCCTCACAAGGTTGTGTCTCAAGCGTATATGTCTTCTTTTTCTGTTATATATCTTGCTTTTCGCTTTAGCAATAGCTGCCTGACTATCACAATGTAGTGATATTGGGGGCATAGGTTTAGGCCATAACGGAATTTCTACCACCAAATTTTTGAGTCATTCAGCTTCTGCCCCAACCTTCTCTGAGGCTATAAATTCTGCCTCCATAGTGGAGCCTGTACCACAGGTTTGTTTGAGAGATTTCCATGAAATCGCTCCTCCACCAAGAGTATATATGTAACCACTTGTGGCTAAGGATTCTTTTGTATCAGAAATCCAGTTAGCATCACAATATCCTTCTATAACTGAGGGATTTCCATTATAATGAAAGCTATAGTTTATTGTTCCCTTCAAGTACCTTAATAACCTTGTTAGAGCTTCCCAGTGCTCCTTTCCAGGGTTATGAGTATGTTGACTCAATTTCCCCACTGCCAAAGCTATGTCCGATCTTGTTGAGTTCATTAAGTATGAAACTGAACCTATAATTTGGGAATACTCTTTTTGGGAGACTGGTTCACCTTGGTGTTTTATGAGATGGCTCCCTACCTCTAAAGGTATCTTTATAGGAGAGCACTCATAATATCCATATTTCTTTAGTAGGCTTTCCACATAATGAGCTTGAGATAGTATTATCTCATTGATTTTTCTAATAACTTTGATGCCTAAAATGACATCAACTTCTCCCATGTCTTTTGTATCAAATTTAGACATAAGAATTTTCTTTGTTAAATTTACAACATTTAAATCAGTTCCCATTATCAGCATATCATCAACATAAAGAACAATAATCACACCCTTGCCATTATTAAATTTACTATACACACACCTATCAGAATTATTAATAATAAAACCATTATTTAATAATACTTGATCAAGTTTCTCATGCCATTGTGTAGGTGCTTGTTTTAAACCATACAAAGATTTAATTAATTTACATACTTTATGTTCTTGTCCTGATATTATGCATCCTTCAAGTTGTTTGATATAGATATCTTCTTCTAAAACTCCATTTAGAAAAACTGTTTTAACATCCATTTGATGAATTACTAAGTTATAAATAGAGGCAATAGCAAATAAAGTTCGTATGATTACAATACGAGCTATAGGGGAGAAAGTATCAAAGTAATCTATATCATTCTTTTGTCTAAACCCTTTTACTACCAACCTTGCCTTAAACTTGTCAAGAGATCCATCAGGTTTTAATTTCTTTTTAAAAATCCATTTGGTATCCAGAAGCTTTGTACTTGGTGGTAGAGTCACAAACTCCTAAGTATGATTTTGGATAATAGAATCTATTTCACTTTTAATAGCTTCTTTCCAGAATACAACATTTGGAGATGATATAGTAACATATCATCACCTAGGTTAGCAGGTCTCCTTTGTCTTTTACTTCTCCTAAGTAAATCAGTAGTAAAATCACCAGATTCTTGTTCTATACTAATTTCATTTCTAATAACAGGGTTTTCATTATGATCCTCATTAGAAGAAGTTCTAACTAGTTTAGGAAACACATGTTCAAAAAATTCAGCATCACGAGATTCAATAATGGTATTAACATAAAAAACATTTTCAATTGATTTCAAAATAAAAAACCTATAAGCAGCACTATTATGAGCATATCCTATAAAAATACAATCACACGTTCTTGGTCCAAACTTCCTTTTCTTTGGTTCGGGTATTCTAACTTTGGCTAAACACCCCCATAGCCTTAAATGATTAAAGGATGGTTTCCTCCCATGCCAAAGTTCAAAAGGAATAAGATTAGATTTTTTAGGAGGTATTCTATTAAGAATATAACAAGCAGATAAGATAGCTTCCCCCCACATATTATAAGGTAACCCAGAGCTAATTAGAAAATAATTCATTATTTCTTTTAAAGTTTTGTTTTTGCTTTCTGCTACACCATTAGACTCAGGTTGGTATGGTGCAGTAGTTTCATGAATTATTCTATTTTCTTCACAAAACAGAGATAGACTATGAGTTCCATACTCAGTCCCTCTACGATTTTCAACCTTTTAATTTTCCTATTAAGCTAATTTTCAACTTCTAACTTATATGTTTTAAAAGCATATTCAACTTCATCTTTAGATTTTAAAAGATATACTTTAGTATACCTAGAATAATCATCAATAAAGGTTATATAATATTCATTACCTTCTCTTGATTCAAGAGATTTAAAATCAGCCAAGTCACTATGAATTAATTCTAAAAGATTGGTTTGTCTTTCTACTGACTTATGAGGTTTTTTTAGTTATTTTTGCTTCTATGCAAACAAGGCATTTATGTTGGGAGGGTTCAGATGGACTTTGAAAAAATCCTAAGTAAGATAGTCTTTTAATATAAGGTATACTACGATGTCCTAGTCTACCATGCTAAATATCAAATGACTCAATCAAGTAAGAAGAAGCAGGAATTTCATTCATAATATTTTCAACACTTATTACAAAGAGACCATTACTAGCATATCCTTTCCCTACATATTTGTCTCCCTGAAGTACAATGACCTTATCAGCTTCAAAGCTGAGTTTCATTCCAGCTTTATTCAGACGGAAACCAGAAACTAGATTTCTGCGAATGTCTGGAACATGCAACACTTCATTCAAAACAAGAATCTTTCTAGAAGTTAGCTTCAAAGCTACTTGATCCTTGCCCATTACTGGTGAAGTTTAAGAATTCCCCATATACACAAAATCACTTCCTTTGATCGGAGAATATTTAATAAAAGCAGATCAGTCAGAGCATATATGTTTGGAAGCCCCAGTGTCTATAATCCACTTCTTTGGTTTTTCAACCAAATTCACCGCAGTGACTACAGCTGCAAACAGGTCCTTTTCAGTGAGATGGACCTTGGCTTTGTCATTTTCCTGTTTCTTCTTGAGGGTCTGACAGTCCTTTTTGAAATGACTCGGTTTCCCACAGAAGAAACATCCTCCCTTGGTCTTCTTGAACTTTCCTTTTTTCTTTACCTGAAGAAACTTCTTTGACTTGTCTCTTTTTTCAGATTTTTCGCCTTCTACAAGATTAGCCTTGGTCTTGAATTCCTTGGCTTTTTCCACCTTGTCAGTCTCACGGTTCTTCTCTTCAATCTTGATACGCATTATGTAATGCTCAAGAGTCCAGTCTTTAGATTTGTGCTTCATGTGTGATTTGAAGTCACTCCAGGAGTTAGGCAATTTCTCAATCAATGCTGCAGATATAAACTGTTTTGGTAGAGACATTCCTTCTTTAACAAGGCTTGCTACCAAAACTTGGAACATGTCTATTTGCATAGATACGCTCAAATCTTCTTTCATTTTAAAATTTAAGAAGTTTGCCGTAACATACTTCTTACACCCAGCATCTTCCAGAGAATATTTCTTGTCAAGAGCCTCCCATATGGTATATGCATAGTCATATGAGGAGTACACATTGTACAGATCATTGGTCATAGCATTCAAGATCCTGTTCTTGCACTGGAAGTCAGCACTGATCCATGCAACCCTCTTAGACCTGATTTTCGGGTCATCAGATTCCTCGGGCATCTTCTCAGTAAGGGCAAAAATAGCACCTAGTTGGGATAGGGCGAAATGCATCATCTGTCTCCAGCACTTAAAATTTGAACCATTAAATGGCTCGATGCTGTCAAACTCAGACATGATGCGCAACTTTCCTATAGCTGGCCCAACTTCAGTGGTAACACCTGATCCAGCCATGATAACTACAATATATAACCAAAATACTGTCTTAAGATTGTTGTCTATAAACTATACAAGAGCTTCAGTTATATATATATATGTTATATGGACTGAAATAATATGTAACAGGAAAAGCATACAGTAAATCAAAGATATCTATATATCAACTATGTATGTATCTATGTATAAATATCATATAGTTAAAAATGAAACATACATATGATCACTATGCGTATCTTATTTGCAGTAATTCGAAACAAAGAAAATGGGTTGAGTCGTGTTGGTACACTCTCCTTAAGACAGTATTTGCCCTCTATTGGTGGAGAAGGTTTCCTGCAAATCTGCCTCCAAGATGAAACAACCCATTTGGAAGGATACCTACCCAGCATGCACACACTGATAGGTATATGCGGACCCGACGGCTAAGATCAACTCTTAGGAAAGAAAAACACAGAATTCTGACTCTTCGATTAAACAGAGAATGAAGAGAGAGAGTTGGAGGGGAGAGAGAGAGAGAGAGAGAGAGAGAGAGAGAGAGAGCTCGTACTCAATTGGGATGAAAAATAAGCATGGGGTCGGGCTCTATTTATAGAGCCCAAAGACCTCTTGGATGTGTCCGCTCGCGCCCTGGGTCGCGGTCGCGGGTTGCGGGTCGCGGTCCGGCGCGTGCGTGTGCGTGTGTCAACCGAGAGCCGCTTCCATTTAGGGGCTCAAAAGATAAGCAACATTCCCTACAAATAAAGGTCTCTTCCCCACAATGTGGGACTAAAAAGTCCTACATTGGTAATGCCAACTCAAAACCGAAAAACCAAAATTTCCGTCCAAACCGAAAACCAAATTTTGGAGCTAAATGAAAACTTTTGAATTTTGACATCTTTTAAAACTTATTTAGAAAAAATATTTTCCTTTGACTTTTTCGAACACCACATGAACCATTAATTTCTAAATTTAATCTCAAAATTAAACGAATTCAAAATAATAATAATGAAAACTCCAAATCAACTCATATAAACAATACAAAAATCACTTGAAATTTTCCTGCAAGTGGGTATTAAACAAATTCAAAGAAATACTGAAGAACCCAAGAGTGACCCAATCAGATGAACAATTCAAACACCTAAATTGAATAGCTTTATTGGTACCGGACAGAGGAAAGAGACAGAATAATAAAACTGAAATAGCTTACATTAACTCAGATGAACAGTCCACAAATCCAAATACCAATTCTTCCCAAAGCTTTTTATATTATCAGACATGATTAAGGGAAGCAGGAATTAAATCCATTCAAAGAATATCAAACAGACGGGTTCCCTGTTTTTTCACTCTTCCATAAAAATAAAAATAAAAAAAATAAAAAAAATAAAAAAAGAAGAAGAAAGAAAGAAATTAAGAAGAAGAATAATTACCATTGGAGAGATTCTGAAAACGATTCTCCAACAAACCCTTGCACCGTGCACAGAACCCTTGAGATAACAGCTCCAGGATCTCCTCCCGCCGACCAAAAAGAGTAACAGACTCCACTTTCTCGCCAAAAACAGCTTCTTTCATCATATTTCTGTAGTTGCTGTTGCAGATGTAGACGATGATAATAATCTTCTTTCAATTCCTTTAGCTTTTCACTTTCAATTTAGTAGTCAAGACAAGAGTCTCAAGTCATGAAATTATCTATAAATACTAATTTCGTTAACTTGTAAGCTTTCTAAAATCCTAAACTGTCTATAAAAACTCTTTCCTAATTCGGAATAGCAATTAGATACTCTAGACAGTTGGTTGGTTGTTTTAATTACTATTTGAGAAAACCCGGTCTTTCCTATTTCTTCTCGATGCTAACGTGGCAGATTTAGACAAAATATATTTTAATAAAGGAAATTCTAGTTGTCACCTATACTAGTTATCACCCAGGTAGTTAGGTGACAGCTAACCATAATAATTTTCTTAAGGCCAAGGGGGCTCAAACAGCTAACATTAGTCCGAAGACTCCGAATCCAAACGCACTCTGAAATATCAAAATTATCTCTTTCTATATTGTGATTTACATAATAATTTAATTGAAGATAAATTAGGGTTATAAATTTGGTCCTGACAATTCTAATTAGGCTTTAACCCGTCTTAAATCCTGGCAGGGTTAAATCGATCATGAACCCTGATAGAATTAGATTAAGACTAAAATTTCATTAAACCCTAACAGGATTGGGTTGGGCTTGACTTGAGACTTAGTGTTATATATATATATATATATATATATATATATATATATATATATATATATATATATTTTGGGTTCTTATATATGGAGAGTTTTTCTATTTACTAGTTCGAATTTTTGAATTGAAAACTTGACAATTTGCTCTTCTCTACTTCGGTCTTCACTCTTCACTTGTGGAGAGACTCAGAATTCAAAGAATCAGAGGCAGAGCTTCTGGAATCTCGGCTTCTCCCTCACCGGCGTGTTGAACGAAGTGAAAAATCTAATGGGAAGGGCCCAACTTGTCCAGCAGCCAGAGACCTTCACTTCAATTTTTATCTTAATCTTCTTCTAATTCCTTTTTCTTCTTCAACTGGACCAATTTACGAGTATAGTATCGTTTCCCTGTTTTATTGAGTTTTTTCTTTTCCTCCATTTATTATACTCGTTCCTTCTGTTTATTCACTTGTATATGCTTCTGCTTTACAGTCAATTATTCACTCCTATGTGCTGCTTTACATTCGATTCTACACTTTTATGTGCTGCTTTAAAATCTACATAACGTTGCTTGGAAAAGGTAGCAAGACTGCAACTTAGAGAAGAGGACGACAATGTTGGGTTGGTGTCTTGTGCGACAATGTTGGGTTGGTGTCTTGTATTTTGTGGGGTACACATAATTAATAGAGTTGTACTTTTATTAGGGTTTGGTCTATTACATGTATGAGATAAACTTATAATTGTGGTGGGATTAGGATTTTTAAGTTTTCTTATATATTGTCCCTAGGTAAGGCTGTAAGGATTGTTAAAGGATTCTCCTCTGACAGTGGAGAACTGAAGACGTTATAAGGCTGACAGATGAGATAAGCCTGTCAGGTAGAGAGCTGTAGAAGTTTCTTGAGAATAAAGAATTTCTCTTTTCTCTGGTGGATGTAGGCATCCCATGATGAGGTGCTGAACCATATTAATTATTTGTGTTTTCTTCTTGTTTGCGACTCCCAATCCTAACAGATAGTGACCAAGACATGTTTGACAAAATTACCAAGAGTGAAGCACGAACATAGTAACATTTCTTCATATGAAATCAGGGCCAAATTACCTCAAATCACCTGAAAAATCTCCGATGTATAGGACTCCATGGTGGTTGATCCACCGAAGAATATGAGGCTGGAGACATACATGTCTAAGTGAGCACAGAGTGGCCGGACCTAGTACAGCCATTGAAACAGACTGCCTGGACCAAAACCGTGGATTAAAACGAGTGGGGGCTTCTCCATGGATTGTGAGCCAAATCGAGGGCCCTAAAAAAGGATGTTGTCTAACCTAACAAATAACTTGCCTCTGGTCTCTGGTCTTCTTCCCCCTTTTCTTTTAAATCATTAAGAGTTTCATTTTTTTAGTGTGAATCAGTCAATCAGGGCTCTGGCGTGTCTTCAACATTGACACCAACGTTGAGACCTTACAGTGTTTTAGAATACTGAATGTATAAAGCAAAGTTCTATCAAGATTCATGTAAGAATATATGGTTTGAAAACTTGAAACTGATTTGAAAAGGCAAGGGCAGATTATGAGAAGCCAGCGAGTCAGCGACCATGAAAAGAAATATATTTTCAGATTTGCAACAAATCTTTAATCAGTTTACATTTTGATTTTTAAGTTATATTGTTCATTGGACAGATTGAGGGCCATCAATCAGGATCAATCTAGCCCGGTCCGGTCCAATAATGGGCCAATCAAGGTAGGGTTGAGTCAGGCTGAACCCTATCAGGGTAGAGTTAGGGTTGCATATTTTTTAATTCTGGCAGGGTTGAGCTGGGTTAGGGTTTTGTTTAAGGCACTAAGGTAGGATTAGGGTTTTAAAAAACCCGGCCCAACCTGGCCCTATCGCAGCCCTAAGATAAATTATTTATACCATCTTTGACTTATGACTATAATGCATAGACATCCTAAAGTTGAAAATAATTACAGACACATCTCATTGGCTAACACCGTTAAGTTTGGATAATTTTACCCCTATTGCATTTACAAACAAAATGGGAAGAAAAGATATTTTTCAGAAAAAAGATCAGCTACCTCCATAATAGTTTGGAAACATCATCTACCACCCACACCTTTCAAAAAATATCAATTACACCCAAGTAACTGATGGAGGAGACGGAAATCAGCGTTAGACATTTTTACCCTTTTTGTTTTTAATTGAAATTTTTTAAAAACTAGTAAAATTACTAATATAACCCTTCTTTTTCCTTTCCTCTCTCCTTCCCCATCGTTCTCCCCTCTTGTGTAGCCATAACATCTGAACCATGGGGTTTGGCCGGAGAAAGCAGAAAAGAAGAAGAGTGAATTTTTTATTTTCTCTCCGACGATGGCCCCATTGTTCGACGAAAAATACTTTAAAATCACTAGTGGATTTTAAACATCAACTACACCCAATGTTTGAATTGCAATTTACTTTAAAATCACTAGTGGATTTATCTGAAACTTTTAGATATGAACGAATCTGAAAATTAAGACAGAATTCAGGAAACTGTGAGGGAATTTCCCAGAGGATTTGAAAAATACTCATATTCGATTTTGAGCTATTGCTTCACTAAACTATATAAAAATAAAAATAAAACTGCAAATTTAATTTTCCTTTACTACAGGAATAAAATAATTAATTCAGCAAACAAATCCAAATAAAAAAAGTGAAAAAGTTGTTCAAACACTGGCAACAACCAAAGTGCATGAACCCCGAGATGTCCAGCTCTAATATCTAGCCCTATATAAACCCCACCCATGCTCTCTCCCTTCCACCCACGCAGTCCCACACAGACAGCGGGACTCACAGAAACAGAGTGAGAGCAGAAGAGCTGAAGAAAAGAAGAGGACTACCTGAAAAGGAGTGTGAAAATGCCTTCTTCTTTGTCTTTTCCGACTCTCATCTCTAGATGCTCTGTTTTCCCATAACAGAAATCCTCAATTGAGTCTCTCAAGCTCTCTGTCTCCGATCTCCCCATGCTTTCATGCCAATACATACATAAAGGGGTTCTCTTCACTCGCCCTCCTATCTCCATAGAAGCTCTCGTGTGTCTCCTCCAACGAGGCCTCTCTCAGACACTCACGCATTTCCCAGCTCTCGCTGGCCGTCTTGTTAGATTTATGTGGGCTTAATTAATTACCTAAACTAGTTAATTCAGTGGGAATCCGATTGACACGGTATAACCGGTTTGGTTTGGTTCGTCACACGGTATGAGATAGGTTTGGTAACCCTAATTCTATTGTGGGAAGGGTTTTAGGGTTACATCTGTATTCTATAAATACAGGGTTAGAGTCCCCACAGCCACGGTTAATCAGTTCTCTGCACCCATTAGCAAGAGACGTCAGGATATCCTCTGGAGGCTGTGGAAGACTGTAGCCGAGGGATTTCGATCAAAGCTTGGAGTATCGTGGAGCGTATGTAAATTAATCTCTTCACAGACAGGTATGTCTTTATGATTCATAGTTTATGATTTCTCTATGTTCTAAAGCTACTGTATGGATGGAGAATGGGTTTCTTGAAAACCCTAAACTCATAATATTCTAACAGTTGGTATCAGAGCCAACCATACAGACCTAGAATCGATGGAGATCGATTATAAAGACTGATAATGAATGATCAAATTAAAAGAGAAATTTTTCTCAAGTTTTGAATCAAATCTCGATCAGATCTTTCAGAGTTTTCCATAGACGAAAATTTTTTCGACCGACAAAATAAATCAAGCTACATACCGTTGGAAAGGCCTCGAAGAGACGGAGCCGGCAATATAAAATCGCCGGCATCGACCGCTGGACGCGCCGGCAATCGCCGGCGGAATCCGCGAGTGAGATCCACTCGCGGGTGGGAAGAAAAAGCAAAAAAAAAAAAATCTGGCGGCGTTGACCCGGTCATCACCGGGTCAACTCGGCAACCCTAACGGGTTGACTGTGACTCGGCCCGAGCCGACCCAAATAACAAAAAAAAAAAAAAAAAAAAAGTTTCTGTCGGCGTCGAGTCATCGCCGGGTCGACTCGACGCCGGATCGCTAACCCTAACTGGGTTGCGGGTTGCCTGGGCCGAGTCAACCCAACCCCGGGGCGCCAAAGCCAAGACCGACATCGCAAAGGCTGGCCCGGCCCAAGCCAAGCCCAGCCCAGGCCAAGCCGGCCCGACCCAGTCAGACCCAGCCAGGGCTGGCCCAGGCCCAGGCCAAGCCAGCCCGTCTGGCAGACCCAGTCCTGACCGAAAACCCGGGTCCCTGTCCGGTGGGGTGACACGAAACCCGACAGTGTACCCGATTGGTACCCGAAAATAGACCCGTTTTTGGCCCGATACCCGAACCACATCCCGTATTCTGACCCGGTAGTCCAGCTTTTTGACCCGTCTGCCCATTTAGTTGGACCGGATACCGGCGGTTGACCCTTGAACCAGACCGTGGTTCGGTCTGCCCCAGGCCGTGTGGTTCGGCCTGGACCAAAGTAGTAATAATAAAAAAAAAAAAAAACAAAGGTGGAGAATAAAAAGGGAATATTCGGTTCTTTGAGAGAACCAAACCGATTTGGTCAGACCGGATCGAACCAACCCGAACCGACCTAGACAGGGTTTTCCTATAAGGGTCTGTTTGGCTTCTGGTTTTGATAAAAAGGACATTAAATAGTGATTCTGGGAGTTAGGAATGTTGGATTGACCTCCGATTTGTTTTGTTGGACTCCATTTTTAATGCTTTTCAATCTGGTATAAATTTTGGTATATTTTGATGCATTTAAAAATATATTATTATGAAAAAATGCCCTATGGGAACTCAATTTGCAATGTTTTTACTGATTTTTCTTAAAGTTATTGTACAAAATTGATTGATTGAGCTAATGTGTATGTTCATATGAATGTTTAGACTTGTAAAATTATATTTTAAAGCATTCATGGTTAAATAAATATCCCACATAAGCTGCAGTTTAAGATTTATTCATATCATGGTGGAACTTGGTGTGACCACCAAAGTGGCAACCTTGTTTTATTATGATGTGTTCAAATTCTAGAATATGTATTTGTAAATGCTTCAGTTTTGATAATGTTCACCCAAATGTGACATTGTCTAAGTTTATTCAAATCATGATTTATAGCTATTGTGTGAGGATTATGGTGTGACCACCAAAGTGGCAATCTTAGTTCTAGCATAATATGCTCAAATCTAGCATTTATGCATTTACAAACTACTATAAGAAAATATAGTGTTCACACAAAAGTGACACTAACATAAACTCTCACTTTTATGGATGCAGCAACGAATGACCCTGTCCACCCAAAGGTGGCGTTGTCAAAGAAAATAAATAACTCATGCACATGGTTGAAGGATTGTGGCTTTAGGAGTCTTCATCCACCCAAAGGTGGTGAGATTTTTGAAAGTCATTATCTCTTCGTAGTTATTGTACAGATATTGAGAGGACCAGTGCACATATTGTCCCAAAGGATGTGTGTGTAGTTCGGTTGACTTTTCAAAGATATTAATTAGCTTGCACATGTTATGTATATATATTCTTGATAGCTAATTTTATTTGGTATTAATCATAGACTTACAGTTATTTACATTGTTGTGGACATGTAATGATTAAATACCTTAAGATGCCTGTCTTTGGCTGCCAATTTTATGAATTGGCATGAAAACTGTAAACTAGTCTAGGATTGTTTAACCTAGATGTACTCTACAGAAAAACTGTATTCTGATCCTTAGGGTGTTCAGTCCTTAAGATCAAGTAAAGCAATGTTCAGATGAGAAATATTGAAAAAGGATATTTTCTGAGAAATCCAAAGAAATATTTGATTTTTCAAGAAGGGGCAGAGAAATGTTTTATTACTCAAGTCCATCAGTATCAGTTTTTGATGATAAGAGATGATATTCGAAATGTGAGGAAATACAAGGTAGAGCTGTTAAGTATTAATGATAAGCTCAAGGATAAGTGAATATTTGTAGGTTCATTAAAACCTATGTAAGTGACATTTTAGACTTTTCACTTCCTCACAAGAACTGTATAGTCTGATCCTGGTGACTTATAGTGCTCAAAAATATAGTGAACCCTCAAGTGAAAGAACTAAGGATAAAAGTTCAAAGAAAAGAGAAAAATATGAATGCCAATGTCATAGTGCATAATATATACCCAGACAAAGGCAAGTTGTAAAAGGGGTAGGAAAACCCATAGAAAGAAAATATTTTTCATGAAATAGTCAGAAACCTTATGACAAAGAATTAGACATTAAGAAACTACAAGATAAAATAGATTTAAGTAGAATAAAATTCTTGTAGAGTGACTCAGAAGGGACATGTAAGGAAAAATTTATATAGCTGGATAGCTTAAGTGAAAAAAGGAATAAGGATTATGAAACTTCTGAGCAAGAAGGAGCAGTATATTGGATACTTAAGCATTAATCTTTAATTTATTCTATCTTTAGAAGTTAAACTGCATATTGTAATCTTCCACCCTGGTCATAAGGGTTTATGACTGTTGTCCAAAGAAATATTAGAAAGAATAATATTCTGAAATTTTCCTTCCAAGATTTATTACATGTATATATGTGAGAATTAATTAAAAGAGAAGATGACAAGATTAAAGTAAGTGAAGGTTATTCACAACAAGGATTTATTGGAATTGGTGGACATCGAGATTTCATCTAGGACTTCTTGTCACAGTTTAATCTATGGTTGTTTTTTCAAATAATGAAAAATTAAGGTGGAAAAACTTTTATTAAAGGAATTGAAACTATTGGATCTGAATGAGAGAGTTTTGGGAGATCATGTGATACTGTTCTATTCCCTGATAAATTTAAGCAAGTGTTTGCTAAAATCTAAGAATGTATTTGATCCTGTAAGGAAAGAATTGATATTGCAGCTTATATTATTAGTAGAGTGCTAGTTAGTCAGTTTTCAGTTTCAGTTTAAGTTATCTTCTTGTTATGAGACTGTAAAACTGACATATTTTCATAGCACTCGTAGGAGAGTGATTATTATAGGACATTGAGTTGTTATATTATGAGACGTCAAAATAGACTCAAGAAACTTAAAGTTTTGATGAGACCACATGGAAATGGATGTGAAGTAACCAGTTGAGATAACAGAAATGTTACTAGAATGTAATGAAATGATTATAGAGATATTCATTAAGATCGATGGTTCAGTCATAGTAGCAGAGCTAGATGAGGCAAAGAAGAGATATACTGGACCATGTAAATCTATGATTTCATCCAATCACATGTTGTACTTCAAAATAGATGTTTTTGGTGATGGACAAAAATGAAGATCCTAATGATTTTGAGCAAGTTATTAGTAATGAAATTGTTCTTGAATGTTTAATGATCATAAGGGATGTGTTGTTGTCTATGAACAATAACGAGACTTGGAATTTATGCTTTTGTCAATGAGCGGTGTACTCATAGGTTAAAAATAGATATACAAAGAAAATGTGTGATTCCAGTGGGAGAATTGTTTGCTATAAAATAAGACTTATAGCAAAGTGGAATCACACAAAGGGAAGAGAAAACAAAGTGGAATCACACAAAGGAAGAGAAAGCATAGTGGAATCACACAAAGGGAAAAGAAAATATTGAACTTTAATTTTAAGGTCTTAGTTGCTCATTTTATTTTGGAGTTACATCAGGTAGATGTAAAGATCGTTTTGATCAAAGAAAATCTTGAAAAAAAATGTTTATATATTTTAATCACAAGGTTTTGTGGTAAGAATAAAGAAGATATATTTTATAGACTTATAAAGTCAATCTGTGGATTAAACGGATATCCAGATAATGGTATTTGAGGTTTGACAGGGTTGTATCTTCTTTCAACTTTGTTGAGATTGTCATTGACCATTGTATATATATCTATAGGTCAGTGGGAGTGGATTCATTTCTTTGTCATGTGTGTTGATGATTTTCATTGGCCTGTAGTGACATGGTTTACTAATTGAAATCAATATTCTTCTGTCTGATAACTTCGACATGTAAAACTGTATGAGCAAGTACCTTTGTACCTGGAATTGAGTTTGCTCGTGACAGGATAAATAAAATTTTGGATTTATCTCAAAGTATAAATATTGTTCGTGTTTTTGAATGGCTCAGTATGCATGTATAACTAGTAAGTTGCGGATGCTAAGATCAGGAAAGGAGATAAATTGACAAAATTGTAAGCAAAGAATGATATCGAGTATTAGCATTTACAATGCAAGAAAGAGCTTGATATATGTTTAAGGTTGTAATATTTTCATATAGCCTTTTCATTGAGTGTCATAGGATGTTTTCGGGTTGGATCTTTGGTATAGTTTACTGGACAATGGGGAAAAGGAAGGTCATGCGGTACATGCAGAGGACCAAAGATCATAAGTTCATTTATAAAAGTAGTGACACTCTAGGCTATTTTGATGTAATTTATAATGATTGTATTGATGACAAGAAATCAACTTCAAGGTTCATTGTCATGGTGATAGGGTTTTGTAACTCTAAGTAAAGATAACAAGCAAGATATCTTGTGTGAAAATTTATTCTTTAATTTGGAGATTGTAGACTCCACTTCTAAATCTATTGAGATGTATTCTGACAGCGGTTCAGCTGTGTTCTTCTCAAATAATAATATGAAATCTAGTATTTCAAAGTATAATGGAGATTGAATCACTTCAAGTAAGAAAGATTTTATATCATTGTAGATTCTCAGACGAAGGTTTTGTCAGTGAGAGTCTTTAAGGGACGGTATGTCCAATATAAGAATGGTTGAAAACAAATAATTTTTTTTCAGAGGCTTAAGCGGTCAAAGATCTGGGAATCAGTGGGAGTCTCTTAATATGCTTAATCAGTGGGAAACTTTTTATGTTTATACTTGTGTTTTCACATTGCTTACTGTACTTGATTGTATTGCTCATGGTTTGATGGGTATAATTTTTGTAACTATGATTTTGTTTACATTAGCATTTATGTTATTGCTATTTTGCATACATAGTTATGTGTTTGACATGTCACAGATATGAGGCAGTATTTAGCCAAAGTTTCAAGGCAGTATTTAGCCAAAGTTTCAAGACAGTATTTAGCCAAAGTCTCAAGGCAGTATTTAGCCAAAGATTTAAGGTGGTGTCTAACCAAAGTATGGTATTGTAATTCCGGAATATTTAAATACCATGTTAAGTTGCCCATAAAGGTTTTGGGACACTTTGATTAAGGTTTTTTAATCAAGTTTGGACTCGCATGGGAGGTTAGTTTCATGCATTATCTCAGGCGATTCATGTATTGAGTAGACCTCTGTTGTGGCTGACAGAAGTTTATACACCATACGTTAAGGTGTATTATTCGCTGTTGCTCACATTGGAAAGCTTAATGGATGTTTCAAAGTTAGTGACGATTTAGTGTGTTGGATTTTGTGGCCACACTGGTTAATGATAGTTTTGTAATTAATATAGCCCAAGTGGGAGATTGTTAGATTTATGTGGGCTTAATTAATTACCTAAACTAGTTAATTCAGTAGGAATCCGATTGACACGGTATAACCGGTTTGGTTTGATTCGTCACACGGTATGAGATAGGTTTGGTAACCCTAATTCTATTGTGGGAAGGGTTTTAGGGTTACATCTGTATTCTATAAATACAGGGTTAGAGTCCCCACAGCCACGGTTAATCAGTTCTCTGCACCTATTAGCAAGAGACGTCAGGATATCCTCTGGAGGCTGTAGAAGACTGTAGCCGAGGGATTTCGATCAAAGCTTGGAGCATCGTGGAGTGTATGGAAATTAATCTCTTCACAGACAGGTATGTCTTTATGATTCATAGTTTATGATTTCTCTATGTTCTAAGGCTACTGTATGGATGGAGAATGGGTTTCTTGGAAACCCTAAACTCATAATATTCTAACAGCACCACTGACTCCACCGGATTCGTTCACGTGACCTGCAACAATGCTAGCATTGATTTCTCTCCAGGTGCTTCCTCATCGGCGACAGCGCCGAAGGTAACCTTACACACCATGACGACGAAATTGACATTTCTTCCTCCCTCGTTTCTCACTCGCTGGTAGAATTAAATCAGAAACTTAAGAAGGAAGGGGGGGGGGGGTAGATCTGGAGAAGAAGAAGAAACGAGATTTAGAGATTTAGGGTTTTACTTTTCAACATTTCTTTTATGGTATTATGACTCAATTTAAATTCACTTTTGGATGACATCAGCAAGTAATGGGATTTGTTTAACGGAATTGATCTATTTGATTAACGGTGGTAAACGTTTGGATAGTAGTTGATATTTTTTGAAAGGTGTGTGTGATAGTTGATTTTTTTTTCCTATTTTTTACCTTCTCAAATGGAGAATGATATAATTATAAAAAGTCGTTAGAAAGATCGTGATGTGCAATCAGGGGTCACTGCCAGAGTTCAAAAAGGAGTTGTGGTAGAAGATAAGAGTACAACTTTTGGACCGGAACAGTTTACCAAAATCGCACGGAACAGTTTACATCAAACCGAGAAACCATTTGGTAAATGGTTCGGGTTTGGGATTGAATTTCCAAACTGTTTACTTAATCAATTCGGTTCAGTTTGAGACTGTTTAAACCGTGGTTTCGAACTGATCAAACCGTATAAAGTGGACGGTTCAATTATGGATAGAGGATTAGTATGTTGACAGGAAAAGTAAAATGTGAATGTTTGGTATATTTTGATTTCAGTTTTTCTCTAAGTTATGACACCTTAGGTGTATATATGTAATCTTGTTTTGATTACCTCTTGTTTTATTCCAAAAATAAAAAATTCTTTAAAATGGGATGAAAAAATAGTTTTCAAAATAATTTAAAAAATATTTGTCTTTCCAATTTACTAGTACGTGTGTGAAATGACAGATTTTATCCTCAACATAAAAAATTATGTTATAGGTAAAGGGCTAAAAAAAAGAATACAAATGATTTGCCACATTACAAGGTGTTAACAAGAAAAAATTATAAATAAAAAATATAAATATATAAAAATATAATTTTTCTAGGAATTTAGGTACCAACATGTGGAATCGTCGATCTAGTAGGACTAATTGCTTTTATATCATTGATTGGGATGAGAAAACGTTCAAAGACAAGAAAACTAAAAATGGAAAGTTTTCAAATCAACGATTATATCGACGATTTTTGAAACGTGAGGTACTTCTGATATACTTTTTCATATTCTTACATAAATGAGAATGAGATTATTTTAATTATTTACAGTAGGTCTGATTTCGCTAACCTAACCCTTTGAAAGGGAAACGGCTTCTTGGCCCATCTTTATCATAAAACTATCTTATATTGGAATTATCACTCATATATTGGAATTATCACTCATACACCCCCCCCAACCAATTAAAACCCCAAAGATAAAGGCATCTCAAGACAATTGGTACCATTGAAACCACAGTCTTTACTGACTAAGCTAGCCAACACCCTCCGTTCATTTTGTTTTAGTTCGTTGAAGTTGTTCATTTTTTTTTTAAAAGCACCACAATGACTACCATGGGACCAAGAGATAAAATTGGACGCTCAAGAATGTGGCCATTAACTTTGAATAATAATGAATGAAATGTGGTAGGCATGGGCAGTCATTTAAGAAAACTTCCTTACACTTCTAAATTTTTTTTTTAGAGTAAACTTGAATTAACTTTTCATCCCAAGGTGACTAGATTTGTGGGATTGTATCAACCATGGTGCTATGGAAGTCATCACATGAGTAATTGGATGATCCGTTAGCAATCAAATATAAATAGAAGATTAGTATGCTGAGAGGAAAGGTAAAATGTGAATGTTCAGTATCTTTCGATTTAATTTATCTGTCTTAATTATGACATGCCTTAGGTGTACACATGTAACCATTTTTTGATTACCAGTTATCTTATTCCAAAAATGTCTTTAACAGGAATGAAAAAATAGTTTTCAAAATAATTTAAAAACGACTTGTCTTGCACACTATGAGTATATATGTTTGTGAAATAATAGATTTTATCCTCACTTAAAAAATTATGTTGTACTCAAAGGGTTAAAAAAAATTACAAATTATTTAACACATTAAAAGGTGTCGATAAGAATTTTTTTTTGTTTTCTAAATAAAAAATATAAATATATAACAATATAATTTTTCTAGAAATTTAGGTACCAGTATGTGGAATACTAGATTTTTCTTATATCATTGATTGGGATGAGAAAACATTCAAGACAAGAAAACTAAAAATGGAAAATGTTCCAACTATATTTCTACTAACATGTATAATATTAATATTATCCATTATTCTGAAATATAATAATGTAAATTAAAAAATTGAAGAAAAAAATCCATGACTTTTTTATGGAGGTTTTTTTTTTATTTTTTTTATTTTTTTTAAAAACAAGAACAACTCACACCAACCCATAGTGTCCCGAAACGTCTTATATCTGAGGAGATGTAAATGCATTTAGTTGACAAATCCACAACTGAAGAGAAAGAAGAGAGTAATAGAAGCATACCCAAAAACAAAAGAACAAATCAGTGTAAATTTTTATCGGAAACTGCATACATACAATAAATTTTTTTAGCATCCTTATTCAGACGAATTAATTGCGAAATTTATCTCTAAACAAAAATGCATGATTTTTCCCAACTCTAATTCAAATTAGGTCGAGTTATTTGTATTATTCCAATTGATTGAATAATTCGTGAATAATTTGACGGAATAAACAACTCTAGAAACAAACAAAGCCTTATTAATTTATGGATTTCCTTTAATGATTCTTTGGAAATTCCTTCTACTTCATTCTTATTTTCCCATTCTTTTATGGTATTCTATTCAAAAACAGGGTGGGAGTTCAAACTATCCTTAACTACATTCCAAGGCAAGTTTCTAAATCCAAATACTAAACACGGTATCGAACATGTTCAAAATTGATCAATGTATGAGACCAATGAGAAACTGACATGTGACCGATGTTATATATAATAATATTAAAAAAAATAAAAAATAAATCGAAGATTGAATCAGAATCAATCATGTCTCTAAAACCGATACAAATCGATTATTCTAACTGATCCAATAGTAATACCTTGAACCATGTTCCAAGGTGAGAAAAATAAGAAGAATATTAAGGTAACTAAAAAAACTTTCTTATGAGAGGCACATGAGCAGTTTCTATTTAACAAAAAGGCTTTAAATATTGTTCCTTATGTCAACCCTTGTTTTCATGGGAAATTTCAAACCCAAAAGACAATCATTTTGCTTCCCAAAGAAGTAGTGTTTCCACATTTTATCTAAGGTTAAAATATATATGTTTCTTAGACTAAAAGGTCAAAGAAAGTTCTTAGACAAATGACAATGGGATTATTTCAACTATTTAGGGGTCTGATTTGGCTAACCTAATCTTTTGAAAGTGAAAGGACTTCCTTGGTCCATCTTTATCATAAAACCATCTTATATTAGACTTATCCCTTGACATATATTTAGCTATAAAACTGTTCATTTTTTTTTTATATGAAAAAGTAAGTAAAAGTGGTCCCCACCAATAAACCCCCAAATATAAAAGCATCCCAAGACAATTGGTACCACCAGAACCAGTCTTTACTGGTTAAGTTAGGCAACACTTTTCGATCATTTTTTTTAGCACTACAATGACTATCATGGGACCAAGAGATGGAATTGGGCGCTCAAGGCCATTAACTTTGAATAATAATTCATGAAATGTGGTAGGTACGAACGGCCATTTAAGAAAATTTCCTTGACTTCTAAAATTTTCTTTTAGATAGAGCTTGGATTAACTTTTCATCCCAAGATGACTAGATTTGTGGGGTTGTATCAACCTTGGTGCTAGAAGTCGTAACATGAGTAATTGGATGATCCGTTAGCAATCAAATATAAATTGAGATTAGTATGCTAACAAGAAAGGTACAATGTGAATGTTCCATTTTATTTGTCTCTCTAAATTATGTTACCTTAAATGTATGCATGTAATCTTCTCTTCATTGTCTTTTTTTTTATTCTAAAAATTTCTTTAAAGGGGGATGAAAAAATAGTTTTTTAAATAATTTAAAATTGACTTGTCTTGCACATTTTACGAGTACATGTGTGAGACAACAGATTTTATCTTCGCTTTAAAAAAATTATGTTATACTCGAAGGGTTAAAAGAGATTATAAATTATTTGACACATTAAAAGATGTCAATAATAAAAATATAAATATATAACAATATAAAATTTCTAGGAATTTAAGTACCAGCATGTGGGATTGTCGATCTAGTAGGACTAATATTGCTTTTAAAAATGTCATTGATTAGGACGAGAAAACATTCAAGACAAGAAAACTAAAAATGGAAAGTATTCAAATTATCAACTATATTTCTACTAACATGTATAATATTAATGTTATCCATTATTGAGAATATATAATATGCAAATTAAAAGAAAAATGGAAACATACCCTCAATTTTCAAATCGATTAGATGTGGCGAGGCCCTTGCTATAAGAGAGGCTATGCTCTATGCTGTCAAGAAGAAGTAAGAATCCATTATCATTGAATCTAATTGCTTGGACATTATTTCAATTCTTCAATCTTCTTCTGTTACGGATGATCTTGAGTCCCAATTGATTTTGAGGGATATTGCTACTATAGTTTCAAAAATTTTCAGTTGTAATTTTGTCATTGTTCCTAGGAGAGATAATGTTGTCACTTATACCCTAGCCAAGGAGGCTATCACCTGTTCGGGGAAGGTGGTGTGGCCGGATTCCTCTCCTTGGCTCGTCTCCTTGATTGTGGAAGATGCTTCGGCTTGTTCTTGGATTTTTTCTCAATGAAATTTTCTGTTACCCAAACAAGAAAAATGGAAAAAAAATCCATGATCACTTTTGGTTTTTTTTTTGTTAAGTACGTGAACACAAACACGTGTCTGCAAGCGTAGACTGTGGTATCATTGGGAAAGCTTCTCTGTCTTATCAATGAACAATAACTAAACTGTAGTGCCGCATAGAGTTTTTCTTAGCTATATATAGCGTACCACAGGAGGTGTTCTTTGTGCTGCAGCTTTAGAGTTGGGGTATTTTGGTATTCTGACCATTCATTTTTTGCTTTTCTTGGTACTTTTGGTCTTTTTGGTATTGTTGTTCAACCTTGTAATTTCGTCTTCCATAAAATGAGAATGCTAATAGTTTTGTACCCATAATCATTATTGTCGGAAAGGGAGGTGGGAAAAATTTGGAGTTTACAGAAAGTCCATATTTGACTGAAGATGCTTTGCAGATGAAAGTCAAAGACTTAACCACCGTTTTTCCCATCGAAAGCAAAATACTATCGTACCCTTGTTGAAGGACAACAGTGGTGCTCATGCAGATGCATATGATCGATGAAGACCTCGGGTCAATAAACCAGCGATCGGTAAAACATTGATCCAGTTAAAAAAACTTTCCTTCGTTTTGCCTTTTCTAGAAAACCGATGGTCCCGATAACTAGGTGACCGAGGGAATGTAAATGCGCTTAGTTAGCAATCCAAAGGGAAGATGTACTCATTGGAGGGAATGTAAATGCGCTTAGTTAGCAATCCAAAGGGAAGATGTACTCATTGGAAACTTCAAGGGGAAGACACACTCCTTGAAGGGTTTTATATATATATATATATATAGATATATATATATATATATATATATATATATATATATATATATATATATATATATATATATATTGGTTTCTTATATATGAAGAGTTTTCCTATTTACTAGTTCAAAATTTTGAGTTGAAAACTTGACAATTTGCTCTTTTCTATTTCGGTCTTCACTCTTCACTTGTGCAGAGACTCAGAATTCAAAGAATCAGAGGCAGAGCTTCTGGAATCTCGGCTTCTCCCTCACCGGCGTGTTGAACGAAGTGAAAAATCTAATGGGAAGGGCCCAACTTGTCCAGCAGCCAGACCTTCACTTCAATTTTTATCTTAATCTTCTTCTACTTCTTTTTTCTTCTTCAACAGGACCAATTTACGAGTACAGTATCGTTTCCCTGTTTTATTGAGTTTTTTCTTTTCCTCCATTTATTAGACTCGTTCCTTCTGTTTATTCACTTGTATATGCTTCTGCTGTACAGTCAATTATTCACTCCTATGTGCTGCTTTACACTCGATTCTCTACTTTTATGTGCTGTTTTAAAATCTACATAACGTTGCTTGGAAAAGGTAGCAAGACTGCAATTTAGAGAAGAGGACGATAATGTTGGGTTGGTGTCTTGTATTTTGTAGGGTATACACAATTAATAGAGTTGTAGTTTTATTAGGGTTTGGTCTATTACATGTATGAGATAAACTTATAATTGTGGTGGGATTAAGATTTTTAAGTTTCCTTATATATTGTTCCTAGGTAAGGCTGTAAGGATTATTAGAGGATTCTCTTCTGACAGTGGAGAGCTGAAGACGTTATAAGGCTGACAGATGAGATAAGCCTGTCAGGTAGAGAGCTGTAGAAGTTTCTTGAGAATAAAGAATTTCTTTTTTCTTTGGTAGATGTAGGCATCCCACGATGAGGTGCTGAACCATGTTAATTATTTGTGTTTTCTTCTTGTTTGCGACTCCAAATCCTAATAGATAGTGACCAAGACATGTTTGACAAAATTACCAAGAGTGAAGCACAAACATAGTAACGTTTCTTCATATGAAATCAGGGCCAAATTACCTCAAATCACCTGAAAAATCTCCAATGTATAGGACTCCATGGTGGTTGATCCACCGAAGAATATGAGGCTGGAGACATAGATGTCTAAGTGAGCACAGAGTGGTCGGACCTAGTACAGCCATTGAAACAGACTGCCTGGACCAAAACTGTGGATTAAAACGAGTGGGGGCTTCTCCATGGATTGTGAGCCAAATCGAGGGCCCTAAAAAGGATGTTGTCTAACCTAACAAATAACTTGCCTCTGGTCTCTGGTTTTCTTCTCCCCTTTTCTTTTAAATCATTAAGAGTTTCATTTTTTAGTGTGAATCAGTCAATCAGGGCTCTGGCGTGTCTTCAACATTGACACCAACATTGAGACCTTACAGTGTTTTAGAATACTGAATGTATAAAGCAAAGGTTTATCAAGATTCATGTAAGAATATATGATTTGAAAACTTGAAACTGATTTGAAAAGGCAAGGGCAGATTATGAGAAGCCAGCGAGTCAGCGACCATGAAAAGAAATATATTTTCAGATTTGCAACAAATCTTTAATCAGTTTACATTTTGATTTTTAAGTTATATTGTTCATTGGACAGATTGAGGGCCATCAATCAGGATCAATCTAGCCCGGCCTGGTCCAATAATAGGCCAATCAAGGTAGGGTTGAGTCAGGTTGAACCCTATCAGGGTAGAGTTAGGGTTGCATATTTTCTAACTCTAGCAGGGTTGAACTAGATTAGGGTTATGTTTAAGACACTAAGGTAGGATTAGGGTTTTAAAAAACCCGGCCCAACCTGGCCCTATCGCAGTCCTAAGATAAATTATTTATACCATCTCTGACTTATGACTATAATGCATAGACATCCTAAAGTTCAAAATAATTACAGGCCCATCTCATTGGCTAACACCGTTAAGTTTGGATAATTTTACCCTTGCATTTACAAACAAAATGGGAAGAAAAAATATTTTCAGAAAAAAGATCAGCTACCCCCATAATAGTTTCGAAACATCATCTATCACCGACATCTTTCAAAAAATACCAACTACATCCAAGTAACTGATGGAGGAGACGGAAATCAGCGTTAGACATTTTTACCTTTTTTGTTTTTAATTGGAAAATTTTAAAAACTAGTAAAATCACTAATATAACCCTTCTCTTTCCTTTCCTCTTTCCTTCCCCCATCGTTCTCCCCTCTTGTGTAGCCATGGCATTTGAACCATGGGGTCTGGCCAGAGAAAGCAGAAAAGAAGAAGAGTGAAATTTTTTATTTTTTTTTCAACGATGGCCCCATTGTTCGACGAAAAATACTTTAAAATCACTAGTGGATTTTAAACTTCAACTACACCCAATGTTTGAATTGCAATTTACTTTAAAATCACTAGTGGATTTATCTGAAACTTTTAGATATGAACAAATGTGAAAATTAAGACAGAATTTAGGAAACTGTGTGGGAATTTCCCAGAGGATTTGAAAAATACTCATATTCGATTTTGAGCTATTGCTTCACTAAACTATATAAAAATAAAAATAAAACTGTAAATTTAATTTTCCTTTACTACAGGAAAAAAATAATTAATTCAGCAAATAAATCCAAATAAAAAAAGTGAAAAAGTTGTTCAATAACATTGGCAACAACCAAAGTGCATGAACCCCGAAATGTCCAGCTCCAATATCTAGCCCTATATAAACCCCACCCCTGCTCTCTCCCTTCCACCCACGCAGTCCCACACAGACAGTGTGACTCACAGAAACAGAGTGAGAGCAGAAGAGCTGAAGAAAGGAAGAGGACTACCTGAAAAGGGGTGTGAAAATGCCTTCTTCTTTGTCTTCTCCGACTCTCATCTCTAGATGCTCTGTTTTCCCATAACAGAAATCCTCAATTGAGTCTCTCAAACTCTCTGTCTCCGATCTCCCCATGCTTTCATGCCAATACATACATAAAGGGGTTCTCTTCACTCGCCCTCCTATCTCCATAGAAGCTCTCGTGTGTCTCCTCCAACGAGGCCTCTCTCAGACACTCACGCATTTCCAAGCTCTCATTGGCCGTCTCACCACTGACTCCGTCGGATTCGTTCACGTGACCTGCAACGATGCTAGCATCGATTTCTCTCCAGGTGCTTCCTCATCGGCGACAGCGCCGAAGGTAACCTTACACACTATGACGACGAAATTGACATTCTTCTTCCTCCCTCGTTTCTCACTCGCTGGCAGAATTAAATCAAAAACCTAAGAAGGAAGAGAGGGGGGGGGGGGGTAGATCTGGAGAAGAAGAAGAAATGGGATTTAGAGATTTAGGGTTTTACTTTTCAACGTTTCTTTTATGGTATTATGGTCTAATTTAAATTCACTTTAGGATGACATCAGCAACTAATGGGATTTGTTTAACGGAATTGATCTATTTGATTAACGATGGTAAATATTTGGGTGGTAGTTGATGTTTTTTGAAAGGTATGGGTGGTAGTTGATTTTTTTTTTCTATTTTTTACCTTCTCAAATGGAGAATGATATAATTATAAAAAGTCGTCAGAAAGATCGTGATGTGCAATCGGGGGTCACTGCCAGAGTTCAAAAAGGAGCTGTGGTTGAAGATAAGAGTGCAACTTTTGGACCAGAACAGTTTACCGAAATCGCACCGAACCATTTACATCAGACCGAGAAACCATTTGGTAAATGGTTCAGTTTTGGGATTGGATTTCCAAACTGTTTACTTAATCAGTTCGGTTCAGTTTGAGACTGTTTAAATCGTGGTTTCGAACTGATCAAACCGTATAAAGTGGACCGTTCAATTATGGATAGAGTATTAGTATGTTGACAGGAAAAGTAAAATGTGAATGTTTGGTATATTTCGATTTTAGTTTTTCTCTAAGTTATGACACCTTAGGTGTATATATGTAACTTTGTTTTGATTACCTCTTGTTTTATTCCAAAAAAAAAAAAAATTCTTTAAAGTACGATGAAAAAATAGTTTTCAAAATAATTTAAAAAATATTTGTCTTTCCAATTTACTAGTACGTGTGTGAAATGACAGATTTTATCCCCAACATAAAAAATTATGTTATAGGTAAAGGGCTAAAAAAATAATACAAATGATTTGCCACATTACAAGGTGTTAACAAGAAAAAATTATAAATAAAAAATATAAATATATAAAAATATAATTTTTCTAGCAATTTAGGTACCAACATGTGGAATCGTCGATCTAGTAGGACTAATTGCTTTTATATCATTGATTGGGATGAGAAAACATTCAAAGAGAAGAAAACTAAAAATGGAAAGTTTTCAAATCAACGATTATATCGACGATTTTTGAAACGTGAGGTACTTCTGGTATAGTTTTTCATATTCTTAAATAAAAGAGAATGAGATTATTTTAATTATTTACAGTAGGTCTGATTTCGCTAACCTAACCCTTTGAAAGGGAAACGGCTTCTTGGCCCATCTTTATCATAAAACTATCTTATATTGGAATTATCCCCCCAACCAATTAAAAACACAAAGATAAAGGCATCTCAAGACAATTGGTACCATTGAAACCACAGTCTTTACCGACTAAGCTAGCCAACACCCTACGTTCATTTTGTTTTAGTTCATTGAAGTTGTTCACTTTTTTTAAAATCACCACAATGACTACCATTATGGGACCAAGAGATAAAATTGGACGCTCAAGAATGCGGCCATTAACTTTGAATAATAATGAATGAAATATGATAGGCATGGGCAGTCATTTAAGAAAACTTCCTTACACTTCTAAAATTTTTTTTTCTAAAATTTTTTTTTAGAGTAAACTTGAATTAACTTTTCATCTCAAGGTGACTAGATTTGTGGGATTGTATCAACCATGGTGCTATGGAAGTCATCACATGAGTAGTTGGATGATCTGTTAGCAATCAAATATAAATAGAAGATTAGTATGCTGAGAGGAAAGGTAAAGGAAAGGTAAAATGTAAATGTTCAGTATCTTTCGATTTAATTTGTTTGTCTAAATTATGACATGCCTTAGGTGTACACATGTAACCATTTTTTGATTACCAGTTATCTTATTCCAAAAATGTCTTTAAGAGGAATGAAAAAATAGTTTTCAAAATAATTTAAAAACGACTTGTCTTGCACAGTATATGAATATATATGTTTGTGAAATAATAGATTTTATCCTCACTTAAAAAATTATGTTGTAACTGATGGAGGAGATGGAAATCAACGTTAAACATTTTTACCCTTTTTGTTTTTAATTGAAAATTTTTAAAAACTAGTAAAATTACTAATATAACCCTTCTCTTTCCTTTCCTCTTTCCTTCCCCCATCGTTCTCCCCTCTTGTGTAGCCATGGCATCTGAACCATGGGGTCTGGCCAGGGAAAGCAGAAAAGAAGAAGAGTGAAAATTTTTATTTTCTCTCCGACGATGGCCCCATTGTTCGATGAAAAATACGTTAAAATCACTAGTGGATTTTAAACATCAACTACACCCAATGTTTGAATTGCAATTTACTTTAAAATCACTAGTGGATTTATCTGAAACTTTTAGATATGAACGAATGTGAAAATTAAGACAGAATTCAGGAAACTGTGAGGGAATTTCCCAGAGGATTTGAAAAATACTCATATTCGATTTTGAGCTATTGCTTCACTAAACTATATAAAAATAAAAATAAAACTGTAAATTTAATTTGCCTTCACTACAGGAAAAAAATAATTAATTCAGCAAATAAATCCAAATAAAAAAAGTGAAAAAATTGTTCAAACACTGGCAACAACCAAAGTGCATGAACCCCGAGATGTCCAGCTCCAATACCTAGCCCTATATAAACCCCACCCCTGCTCTCTCCCTTCCACCCACGCAATCCCACACAGACAGCGTGACTCACAGAACCAGAGTGAGAGCAGAAGAGCTGAAGAAAAGAAGAGGACTACCTGAAAAGGGGTGTGAAAATGCCTTCTTCTTTGTCTTATCCGACTCTCATCTCTAGATGCTCTATTTTCCCAGAACAAAATCCTCAATTGAGTCTCTCAAGTTCTCTGTCTCCGATCTCCCCATGCTTTCATGCCAATACATACAGAAAGGGGTTCTCTTCACTCGCCCTCCTATCTCCATAGAAGCTCTCGTGTGTCTCCTCCAACGAGGCCTCTCTCAGACACTCACGCATTTCCCAGCTCTTGCTGGTCGTCTCACCACTGACTCCGCCGGATTCATTCACGTGACCTGCAACAACGCTAGCATCGATTTCTCTCCAGGTGCTTCCTCATCGGCGACAGCGCCGGAGGTAACCTTACACACCATGACGACGAAATTGACATTCTTCTTCCTCCCTCGTTTCTCACTCACTGGCAGAATTAAATCGAAAACCTAAGAAGGAAGGGGGGGGGTAGATCTGGAGAAGAAGAAGAGGGTAGATCTGGAGAAGAAGAAGAAACGGGATTTGGAGATTTAGGGTTTTACTTTTCAACATTTCTTTTACGGTATTATGGTCCAATTTAAATTCACTTTAGGATGACATCAGCAACTAATGGGATTTGTTTAACGGAATTGATCTGGTGGTAAACATTTAGGTGGTAGTTGATGTTTTTTGAAAGGTGTGGGTGGTAGTTGATTTTTTTTCTATTTTTTACCTTCTCAAAAGGAGAATGATATATTTATAAAAAGTCGAAAGATCGTGATGTGCAATTAGGGGTCACTGCCAGAGTTCAGAAAGGAGCTGTGGTAGAAGATAAGAGTGCAACTTTTGGACCGGAACAGTTTACCAAAATCGCATCGAACCGTTTACATCAGACCGAGAGACCATTTAGTAAATGGTTCGGTTTTGGGATTGGATTTCCAAACTGTTTACTTAATCAATTCGGTTCAGTTTGAGACTGTTTAAACCGCGGTTTCAAACTGATAAAACCGTATAAAGTGGACCGTTCAATTATGGATAGAGGATTAGTATGTTGATAGGAAAAGTAAAATGTGAATGTTTGGTATATTTCGATTTTAGTTTTTCTCTAAGTTATGACACCTTAGGTGTATATATGTAACCTTGTTTTGATTACCTCTTGTTTTATTCTAAAAAAAAAAATTCTTTAAAGTGGGATGAAAAAATAGTTTTCAAAATAATTTAAGAAATATTTGTCTTTCCATTTTACTAGTACGTGTGAAATGACAGATTTTATCCTCAACATAAAAATTATGTTATAGGTAAAGGGCTAAAAAAAGAATACAAATGATTTGCCACATTACAAGGTGTTAACAAGAAAAAATTATAAATAAAAAATATAAATCTATAAAATTATAATTTTTCTAGGAATTTAGGTACCAACATGTGGAATCGTCGATCTAGTAGGACTAATTGCTTTTATATCATTGATTGGGATGAGAAAACATTCAAAGACAAGAAAACTAAAAATGGAAAGTTTTCAAATCAACGACTATATCGATGATTTTTGAAACATGAAGTACCTCTGATATAATTTTTCATATTCTTAGATAAATGAGAATGAGATTATTTTAATTATTTACAGGTCTGATTTCGCTAACCTAACCCTTTGAAAGGGAAACGGCTTCTTGGCCCATCTTTATCATAAAACTATCTTATATTGTTTAACCCCCCCCTCCCCCCTCCCAATTAAAACCCCAAAGGTAAAGGCATCTCAAGACAATTGGTACAATAGAAACCACAGTCTTTACCGACTAAGCTAGCCTACACCCTCCGTTCATTTTGTTTTAGTTCATTGAAGTTGTTCACTTTTTTTAAAAGCACCACAATGACTACTATGGGACCAAGAGATAAAATTGGACGCTCAAGAATGCAGCCATTAACTTTGAATAATAATGAATGAAATGTGGTAGGCATGGGCAGTCATTTAAGAAAACTTCCTTACACTTCTAAAATTTTTTTTTAGAGTAAACTTAGATTAACTTTTCATCCCAAGGTGACTAGATTTGTGGGATTGTATCAACCATGGTGGTATGGAAGTCATCACATGAGTAGTTGGATGATCCATTAGTAATCAAATATGAATAGAAGATTAGTATGCTGAGAGGAAAGGTAAAATGTGAATGTTCGGTATCTTTCGATTTAATTTGTCTGTCTAAATTATGACATGCCTTAGGTGTACACATGTAACCATTTTTTGATTACCACTTATCTTATTCCAAAAATGTCTTTAAAGAGGAATGAAAAAATAGTTTTCAAAATAATTTAAAAACGACTTGTCTTGCACACTATATGAGTATATATGTTTGTGAAATAATAGATTTTATCCTCACTTTAAAAATTATGTGTACTCAAAGGGTTAAAAAAAATTACAAATTATTTAATACATTAAAAGGTGTCGATAAGAATTTTTTTGTTTTCTAAATAAAAAATATAAATATATAACAGTATAATTTTTCTAGGAATTTAGGTACCAGTATGTGGAATACTAGATTTTTCTTATATCATTGATTGGGATGAGAAAACATTCAAGACAAGAAAACTAAAAATGGAAAATGTTCCAACTATATTTCTACTAACATGTATAATATTAATATTATCCATTATTCTGAAATATAATAATGTAAATTAAAAAATTGAAGAAAAAATATCCATGACTTTTTTATGGAGGTTTTTTTTTTATTTATTTTTTATTTTTTTTAAAGACAAGAACAACTCACACCAACCCATAGTGTCCCGAAACGTCATATATCTGAGGAGATGTAAATGCATTTAGTTGGCAAATCCACAACTGAAGAGAAAGAAGAGAGTAATAGAAGCATACCCAAAAACAAAAGAACAAACCAGTGTAAATTTTTATCGGAAACTGCATACATACAATAAATTTTTTTAGCATCCTTATTCAGACGAATTAATTGCGAAATTTATCTCTAAACAAAAATGCATGATTTTTCCCAACTCTAATTCAAATTAGGTCGAGTTATTTGTATTATTCCAATTGATTGAATAATTCGTGAATAATTTGATGGAATAAACAACTCTAGAAACAAACAAAGCCTTATTAATTTATGGATTTCCTTTAATGATTCTTTGGAAATTCCTTCTACTTCATTCTTATTTTCCCATTCTTTTACGGTATTCTATTCAAAAACAGGGTGGGAGTTCAAACTATCCTTAACTACATTCCAAGGCAAGTTTCTAAATCTAAATACTAAACACAGTATCGAACATGTTCAAAATTGATCAATGTATGGGACCAATGAGAAACTGACATGTGACCGATGCTATATATAATAATATTAAAACAAGCAATAAATCGAAGATTGAATCAAAATCAATCATGTCTCTAAAACCGATACAAATCGATTATTCTAACTGATCCAATAGTAATACCTTGAACCATGTTCCAAGGTGAGATAAATAAGAAGAAAATTAAGGTAACTAAAAAATCTTTCTTATGAGAGGCACAGGCACATGAGCAGTTTCTATTTAACAAAAAGGCTTTAAATATTGTTCCTTATGTCAACCCTTGTTTTCATGGGAAATTTTTCATATTCTTAGATAAATGAGAATGAGATTATTTTATCCTCACTTAAAAAATTATGTTACAATAAATTTTTTTAACATCCTTATTCAGACGAATTAATTGCGAAATTTATCTCTAAACAAAAATGCATGATTTTTCCCAACTCTAATTCAAATTAGGCCGAGTTATTTGTATTATTCCAATTGATTGAATAATTCGTGAATAATTTGACGGAATAAACAACTCTAGAAACAAACAAAGCCTTATTAATTTATGGATTTCCTTTAATGATTCTTTGGAAATTCCTTCTACTTCATTCTTATTTTCCCATTCTTTTACGGTTTTCTATTCAAAAATAGGGTGGGAGTTCAAACTATCCTTAACTACATTCCAAGGCAAGTTTCTAAATCCAAATGCTAAACATGGTATCGAACATGTTCAAAATTGATCAATGTATGGAACCAATGAGAAACTGACATGTGACCGATGCTATATATAATAATATTAAAACAAGCAATAAATCGGAGATTGAATCGGAATCAATCATGTCTAAAACCGATACAAATCGATTATTCTAATTGATCCAATAGTAATACCTTGAACCATGTTCCAAGATGAGAAAAAAAGAAAAGAAAATTAAGGTAACTAAGAAATCTTCCTTATGAGAGGCACATGAGCAGTTTCTATTTAACAAAAATGCTTTAAATATTGTTCCTTATGTCAACCCTTGTAATCATGGGAAATTTCAAAACTAAGGTTAAAATATATATGTTTCTTAGACTAAAAGGTCAAAGAAACTGTTCTTAGACAAATGACAATGGGATTATTTCAACTATTTAAGGGTCTGATTTGGCTAACCTAATCTTTTGAAAGTGAAAGGACTTCCTTGGTCCATCTTTATCATAAAACCATATATTAGACTTATCCTTTGACATATATTTAGCTATAAAACTGTTCATTTTTTTTATATGAAAAAGTAAGTAAAAGTGGTCCCCATCAATAAACCCCCAAATATAAAAGCATCCCAAGACAATTGGTACCACCAGAACCAGTCGTTACTGGTTAAGTTAGGCAACACTTTTCGTTCATTTTTTTTAGCACTTCAATGACTATCATGGGACCAAGAGATGGAATTGGGCGCTCAACAAAGCGGCCATTAACTTTGAATAACAATTCATGAAATGTGGTAGGTATGAACAGCCATTTAAGAAAAGTTCCTTGACTTCTAAAATTTTCTTTTAGATAGAGCTTGGATTAACTTTTCATCCCAAGATGACTAGATTTGTGGGGTTGTATCAACCTTGGTGCTAGAAGTCGTAACATGAGTAGTTGGATGATCCATTAGCAATCAAATATAAATTGAGATTAGTATGCTAACAAGAAAGGTGCAATGTGAATGTTCCATTTTATTTGTCTCTTTAAATTTTGTTATCTTAAATGTTTGCATGTAATTTTCTTTTCATTGTCTTTTTTTTAATTCTAAAAATTTCTTTAAAGGGGGATGAAAAAATAGTTTTTTAAATAATTTAAAATTGACTTGTCTTGCACATTTTACGAGTACGTGTGTGAGACAACAGATTTTATCCTCGCTTTAAAAAAATTATGTTATACTCGAAGGGTTAAAAAGAGATTATAAATTATTTGACACATTAAAGATGTCAATAATAAAAATATAAATATATAACAATATAAAATTTCTAGGAATTTAAGTACCAGCATGTGGGATTGTCGATCTAGTAGGACTAATATTGCTTTTAAAAATGTCATTGATTAGGATAAGAGAGGCTATGCTCTATGCTGTCAAGAAGAAGTAAGAATCCATTATCATCGAATCTAATTGCTTGGACATTATTTCGGTTCTTCAATCTTCTTCTGTTACGGATGATCTTGAGTCCCAATTAATTTTGAGGGATATTGCTACTATAGTTTTAAAATTTTCCAGTTGTAATTTTGTCATTGTTCCTAGGAGAGATGATGTTGTCACTTATACCCTAGCCAAGGAGGCTATCACCTGTTCGGGGGAGGTGGTGTGGCTGGATTCCTCTCCTTGGCTCGTCTCCTTGATTGTGGAAGATGCTTCGGCTTGTTCTTGGATTTTTTCTCAATGAAATTTTCTGTTACCCAAAAAAGAAAAATGGAAAAAAAATCCATGATCATTTTTGGGTTTTTTTTGGTTAAGTACGTGAACACAAACACGTGTCTGTAGGCGTAGACCGTGGTATCATTAGGAAAGCTTCTCTGTCTTATCAATGAACAATAACTAAACTGCAGTGCCGCATAGAGTTTTTCTTAGCTATATATAGCGTACCACAGGAGGTGTTCTTTGTGCTGCAGCTTTAGAGTTGGGGTATTTTGGTATTCTGACCATTCATTTTTTGCTTTTCTTGGTACTTTTGGTCTTTTTGGTATTGTTGTTCAACCTTGTAATTTCGTCTTCCATAAAATGAGAATGCTAATAGTTTTGTACCCATAATCATTATTGTTGGAAAGGGAGGTGGGAAAAATTCGGAGTTTACAGAATGTCCATCTTTGACTGAAGATGCCTTGCAGATGAAAGTCAAAGACCTAACCACCGTTTTCCCATCGAAAGCAAAATACTGTCGTACCCTTGTTGAAGGACAACAGTGGTGCTCATGTAGATGCATATGATCGATGAAGACCTCGGGTCAATAAACCAGCGATCGGTAAAACATTGATCCGGTTAAAAAAACTTTCCTTTGTTTTGCCTTTTTTAGAAAACCGATGGTCCCGAAAACTAGGTGACCGAGGGAATGTAAATGCGCTTAGTTAGCAATCCAAAGGGAAGATGTACTCATTGGAAACTTCAAGGGGAAGACACACTCCTTGGAGGATCCGAATCGTCTCCTCCCTGTACTTCTGGGAGGGGGGAGACGTCCCCATCGGATGGTCGACACGTGGCTCTTGGGAAAACCTGAGCCCACGTTCGAGCCGACATCCCTTGTTGGCTCAGCTTGTCGGCTCGAATGTGGAGTTTGGATTTTCCCGAGAGTGACGTATCAGCCATCCAATGGAGGCGTCTCCCTCCTCCCAAAAGTAGGGAGGAGACGATTTGAATCCCTCTTTGGAAATCTTCGGGGATTTTATCTAAAGATGGATTTACACTCAATTGATGAATCCGGGGGATCCATGGTGACATGAGGAACCAAACAATGGTTTACATTTTTTTTATTATTATTTTATTGTTAATGGTCGCATAGGAATATGTGATGAAGGATACATCTTGAAGAGAAAGAAGAGACTAATAGAGGCATACTTGAAAATGAAAGAATTAACTGTTGTAAATGTTTATTGGAAACTGCAAACATGCAAAAAAAATTTTTTTTTTTTGAGAGAAAATTATACATACTATCCTTATATTTTGGACTAATTACATTTACTATCTATCAGTTTATGACAATATCACATTCTACTCTTAATATCTAAAACGTGTGACTTAATGTCCAAAACGTGTGACTTAAAAATCCAATCCGTTAATAGATATCCGTTAAATGACGATGTCGGTTAACACTAAAAATTTTATAGACAATATTACTCTTAATGTAAATTAAAATATTTTTTTATCCCTAATGTTTTTACCCTACCCTACGGTTTGGAAGTCTCGACCGATGACAACTTTTGTAAATGGCGTATCCACCTGCGACACCCATCTTCACCTTCGATCCTCTGTTTTTAATTTCTAAATTACTTGCGTTTGTCCCAACTCTCACTCTCTCCCTCTCTCTTTTGTCACTTCTTCTGCTCAGCTTGTCCCTCTTAAATTCTGCAACTTTTCATCCTCGTTCTCCTGCACCACCATATCCGATAACAACATTCTCTGCTGAACTATCCTCATGCTTAGAAAAGCTGGAGAATTTAGAATAAATTTAAAGAGGGTGGGGGTGCGGCCGTGAGGGTCATTTTTCTCTAAAGTACAACAAAAAGAAGAAGTTAGACATCCACTTCTAAACTGATGTTAATTAAATTCATGAAATGGATGTCTTTTTATTCTCCTAATCCAAAGGACTGAGTAAATATCAAATCCAGGTCTTAGCCCAACCTTAAGGAGTTAGAAACCAACGCTGTAAGCGTATTACTTTTACAAATAAAACCAAGGATTTTTTTTTTCAGAAAAATGTCTGTCAGTTTTTGGTTGTTTTTCTCATACTCGTTTTCTATTTGATACATACCTAGAAACCCATTATGGCTGATTCGAGCATAAATGGATCCATTGCCATCGACAATATCATGGAACCGATGTCTTCGTTGTAGGCAATGTTGGTGCTGGAGGCAAAGTCGGAGTAGACTTCCCAACAAAAATAACGAGGCTAGTGCCTGATGGAAGGTTAAAATACTAATTTTTATTTTTTTTTCTCAGCTTAAAACCATATGGGTGTAATTGTTTTTCAATTTTTTGGGTTTCTACCGTCAACTAAATAGGAGTGGATGTAATTGTCAGAAACTAGTGGGTGGTAAATGATATTAATCCAAACTACAGGGGTAGTACGTGTAATTTTTTCTTTTTATTATCCCTATTCAAACGAATTAATTGCGATATTTATCTTAATCGCGATATTTAACTCTAAACAAAAATTTGTCACTTTTTCAAACTCTAATCCAAATTAGGTTGAATTATTCGTGTTATTTGATTCGACCAAATAATTCGTAAATAATTTGGCAAATTAAACTACTATGCTTAGAAACAAACAAAGCCTTTATTAATTTATGGATTTCCTTCAATGATTCATTGTAAACCTTCTACTTCAGTTATATTCTTAATTTCCCAATCTTTTATGGTTTTCTATTCAAAAAGCAGGGTGGGAGTTCAAACTATCCTTAACTACATTCGAAGGCAAGTTTCTAATTCCAGTTATCGGACATGATATCTGACATGTTCAAAATCGATCAAATCCAAAAAGAATTGATGTACGGAACCAATAGAAGCTTACGCATGGCCGATACTATATATAATAATATTAAAACTAGGATCAGATCAGGGGTTGAATCGGAATCGACTATATCCAAAACCGATACAAATCGACCAATCTAACTTATCCGATTCCGATACCGATACCTTGAAAAGCTAACTAGCTAACAAGAAAATTAAGGTCACTACAAATCTTATGTATGAAGCTCATCAGTTTCTATCAAACAAAAAGGCCTAAACTATAACATTACTATTTCTTCCGTCAACATAACATGGGAAATTTCAAACCCAAAAGGTTTTCACTTTGCTTCCAAAGAAATAGGGTTTTCTCTGTCCTTTAGTCTTAACATTCTTCTCCGGTTTTGTAGATGGTTTGCCAAGTTGTTGAAAATACCACATGGAAAATTACCAGGCAAGTATCCCTACAGATTTTGGGGGATCAAAGAAGACATTATTTCAAAGTTCAGTGGATCAAACATTGCACCAACTTCAACACTGGAAATCTTTGCTTCTGTCATATGCTGGTAAGGAAACTCTTATCAAGTCGGTTGCGTTGCCTCGTATTAATTATGTTTGTTCTATTTTTAAATTGCCTATTACCTTGTTGCAACGCGTGAGGCAAGCTATGGCAAATTTCTATTGGAATCAAGGAGTAAGACAACATGGTATTCATTGGATTTCATGGTTTAAATTGTGTCTGCCCAAAAGGCTAGGGGGTTTAAGGAATGAGAGACCCGGTCCTTCATAATCAGGCCTTATTAGCAAAATTAGCTTGGAGAATGTGAAAATCGCTAGAACTGCATTGGGTAAAATTATTAAAGGCCATCTATTATCCTTCTACTGATTTGTTGAATGCTTCTATCAATCACCACCCATCATGGTTATGGAGAAGTATTCAGGTAGGTAGGACGACTGAAGGTTTTAAAACAAGGACTGATTTGGGCAGTGGGAAATGGTCAACGAATTCATATATGGGAGGACCTTGGATTACCCTCTTACCAAATCATAGACCTTTTTCTCATCCCCTGCCACAGCACAATATTACTTGGCTCGCAAGGCTGATAGATACATCCAATAGAACTTGGAAATGGGATCTCTTTACTGTTTTATTCACCCCCAGGAAGTACAGGCCATACGTAGTATCCCTTTATCCCTTACTCCTATTCAGGATATTCTTTTAGTGAAACATACAAAATCTGGGGTTTTTTGGGTCAAAAGTGCTTATCATATGTTAATTCTAGACCATTTCCAAAAAATTGTTGGACAAACTATTAAATAATGTATTTACACTGTGTTTTTCTTGTTTTACCCTTAGTGGGTGTTTATGTATAAATAGCTTAATGTGTACTGTTCAATAGATTGTATGAGAAATCTAATTCATAAACTCTGTTCTTTGGTCTCGATGCTCAGTCTCACGGCTTGACATGGTATCAAAGCAGCGAGTATCGTCAAGAATTTTTTTTTCTCTTCTCTGTGATCTGTGATTGTTTTCTATTCGTTGTGTTTCGTCAGAAGATCTGTGATTCTTTCAGCTCAACAGTTTGTGCTGATAAGCAAGTGTTTCTCTATGTCTTTAGGTTCTTGATCGTCATTTCTGAATCTGGTGAAAATTGTCTGTATCTCTTCGAGTAATTGCTGATTTCTTGTGTTCCTAAATTTGGTTATGTGCGAGAATTTGTTTTCCCCTCATTGTTCGTCTGCAATTATAGTGTTGGATCTCTTCTTGGTTTGATTCTTGAATTTTAGGGTTTCTGATTCTTAAATTTGTTGAATTTTTTTTTTTTCGATCTATCCACATAAAGTAGTTTCCTATATCTCTTTCATCACCTTCAGCTGCATCTCTCTCATCTCCACCTTCAACTGCACCTCTCTCATCTCCTCCTACGGCAACGTCTACTATCACTTTTCCCTCTCCGTTGTTGCTGTATCCGTCCGACAATCCTAGCCATGTTCTTGTGTCTCATCCTCTAGACACCAACAATTATTCTTCATGGCGCCGAGCAATGCAAGTAGCCCTGGGGGCTAAAAAAAAATATGTCTTTGTGGATGGATCTCTTTCTCATCCTGACGATCTGATGTCGGCTGTAGCATGGGATCAATGTGACAGCATGGTCTGATCTTGGATCTATAATAGCCTCATCAAGGAACTTCATGCAAGCGTCTTGTATGCAGACACTGCCAGAGCTCTATAGGTCGATCTGGAAAACAGGTATGCTCAAAGTAACGGTCCAAGAGTTTATGATCTGAAGCGCCGGATTTCTCTATTACGTCAAGAAACTTTTTCAGTAACTGCATATTTTTCGGCTCTGAAAGTGCTCTGGGATGAGCTTCGTTCTCAGTTTGTCCTACCGGAATGTGTTTATGGTTCCATGCCCAAGATTTTAGAGCAATTGGAAACTGAACATGTCTATCAGTTTCTTATGGGTCTGAATGAAGTGTTCAATATTGTCCGAACGCAAATTCTGACCATGGAACCCCTGCCCTCAGCTATCAAGGCATATTCGCTTGTTCTTCAAGAAGAGTGTCAGCAGGGTCTTTATGTTTAACAAATTCCTACAGAGAATGTCGCTTGCGCAGTAAATCAAAGTAATGTCCACTCTGGAAATTCCTTCTTCAAAGTTCTGTAATCTCGCAATTCCAGCATCAATTCCCTAGATTCTTGCACATTTGGGAATTGTCGGCCACTATGTTCTCATTGCCATAAGTATGGGCATACAAAAGAAACCTGCTATGAAATCATGGATTTCCCCCTACTTGGTTACCTCCCAGATGCAGTAAGTCTTCTCCGCAGTTGAATATAGCCTCTGATAACTCTCTGGAGCCCTTTGCTGGGTCTGATACAGGGGTGCCCACTGTTGACGTCCAGTCTGGAAATGATGCTGCTGCAGCACCTCTGCCTCCTCTCACCAATGCTCAATATCAGCAGTTAATGGCTTTTCTAAATGGTACATCCTCTACTGCAAACTTTGCAAGTATGTCTACTACATCGTCTGCTCTCCACTCCTGGATCACTGATTCAAGAGCTTCCCATCATTTTTCTTCTTGTGCTTCTCCTAATTCTCAGTTTGTGTCCCCTGACACGCACCCACCAGTTATGCTTCCTGATGGTAGTAAATACCCTATTCAGAGTATTGGGGATCATCATTAGTCTTCTCATATTCACTTGAAAAATGTATATCAGATTCCTAATTTCACATTTAACCTACTGTCAGTCAGTCAACTTACTCAGTCATTGCATTGCTCAGTGATTTTTTTTCCTACATTTTGTGTTTTTCAGGACTTGTCCACGAAGATGGTGATTGGGGTGGGACTATTGTGTGACGGACTATATTTTCTATGAACCTTCCATTCGTTCTTCACCTTTGGCTGCATTGTCTATTTCGTCTCATACATGGCACTGCAGGTTGGGCCATCCATCACACTCTGCCCATATCTCTGGTTTACCTAGTTACAAAGGTTTTTGTGATATATGCCCTTTAGCTAAGCATACTCGCTTGCCATTTTCCTTGAGTTTGTCTCATTCTACTTTACCATTTGCTCTCATTCACTATGACATTTGGGGGCCTTATTCCACTCCCTCATATTCTGGCTGTAGCTATTTTCTTAGCATTGTTGATGACTGCACTCGTGTCACATAGATTTTTTTAATGAAATATAAATTTGAGACTTCAATTCTTTTATCTCGGTTCTTTTCTTTGGTGAAAACTCAGTTTTTAGCAAATGTACAATATATTAGAACTGATAACGGATCTGAATTCCTGTCTTCTTCCTTGCAAACTTTGTTACACACTTTGGGTATTAGTCATCAGCTTACTTGCATCTATACCCCTCAACAAAACGGTATAGTTGAACGTAAACATCACCATCTCCTTCAAGTTGCTAGATCGTTGAGATTTCAAGCCCATTTACCTTTAAAATTCTGGGGTGAATGTGTTTTAATTGCTTGTTATATAATAAATAGAGTTCCTACTCCTATTTTGTCTGGCCATTCACCTTATGAGATGTTGTTTCATAAACCTCCTCTATATTCTCATTTTAGGACCTTTGGTTCCTTGTGCTATGCTTGGAATGCCTCACCTCATCAGCATAAGCTCTCTCCTATCTACTCCATGTGTTTTTGTGGGATATCCTCTCAATTAAAAAGCATACAAGGTTTATGATTTGTCATCACACAAAATATTCACTAGTAGGGATGTTAAATTTTTTGAACATATATTTCCTTTTAAACATCATCATTCCATCACTGCACCTGTGTCTAATGATCTGTTACCATCTTCCTCTATATTATCGTGCCCTATTCTTGATGATATCTCACCATCTTCATCTGTGTTACCTACTGCTTCTCCGGTTCCTACTGAATCTGTTTTTCCTACTGATATTACCTCTGGTTCTTCATCTCCTGTTATCTCAGATACACATTCTATGACTGATAATACTAATACATTGTCCGAGTCAACAATGCACTTTAGTGATACTATTCGGCATTCTTCTAATTCACGTTTGTAGTCCATCATACCTGCCCAACATGCATCTGCTTCACATAATACCCCTGTTCTTCATCGATCCACTAGACCTCATCAACCAAATACTCGATTACGTGACTATGTGTGTAGTTTTGTTATTCAGCAGTTCCCCACAACACCAACTTCATCATCAGGTATTTTTTATCCTATTCACCCACATCTTGGTTTCTTGTCTAATTCTTCCTATAAAGTACTTGTATCAAATCTGTCCATGGATATTGAACCCCATACCTTCTCTCAAGCCCATAAATCACCAACGTGGCAAAAAGCCATGGAAGAAGAAATTAGTGCCTTAGATCACAATAGAACATGGTCTATTGAGCCCTTGCCCATAGGTAAGCAGGCTATTGGATGCAAATGAATATATAAAATCAAAAGACATGCTGATGGATCCATTGAGCGGTATAAGACCCGCTTGGTTGCTAAGGGCTTCACCCAATTGGAAGGTTTGGATTTTCATGAAACGTTTGCTCCCGTGGCAAAATTAGTTACCGTTCGGTGCCTCTTAGCCCTAGCTACACATGATAAATGGCCATTGTATCAATTAGATGTGAAAACTGCCTTCCTCCATGGTGACTTGGATGAGGAAGTATTTATGACTCCACCACCGGGGTATACTCACAATGGCAACCCTATAGCTCTAGGGATGGTTTGTCGTCTCCACAAATCATTATATGGCCTTAAACAGGCGCCTTGCCAATGAAATAGGAAATTTGTGGATGCAATTCTACTACTGGGCTTTAAGCAATCTATGGCTGATGCTTCTCTCTTCATCTATTGTCTTGGCCCGACTATGACTATTCTTTTTGTCTATGTTGATGATATCATTATCACTGGAAATTCTGAGACCCATATTATAGCCACCAAAGCCCATCTAAATCAATCCTTTCGTGTTAAAGATTTGGGTATTTTGTCATATTTTTTAGGCATTGAGGCCGTTCATACAGATTCTGGGCCTCTTCTAACCCAGCAAAAATATGCATTAGACATAGTAAAGGACTCTGGTCTTCTAGCAAGTAAGCCCAGCCTGGTTCCAATGGAATAAAACATTAAATTGGATAATGATACTGGTGCTCTGTACGTGATCCTACTATGTATAGACGATTGGTGGATCGTCTCATCTACTTGACTGTGACTAGGCTGGATCTATGTTTTGCGGTGCATATCTTGAGCCAATTTATGCATGCCCCGCGAGAGCCACATCTTCAGGTAGCTATTAAAGTGGAACGCTATATTAAAGGCACGTTGTCTCTTGGTGTTCCTATGGTGCATGATACTTCACCTATCATTACCGGGTATTCAGATTCCGATTGGGCCAGTTGTCCATTTACTAGATGGTTTACTACGGGGTACATTATGTTTTTTGGGTCCAGCCCAATCTCGTGGAAAACTAAGAAGCAGCCCACAGTCTTTAGGTCCTTAGCTGAGGCCGAATACCGGGCCCTTGCAATGCTTGTTTGTGAATTGACATGGCTTAAGTCTTTATTCAGTGATTTGGGTTTTTCTCATAAATTTCCTATGCTGGTCTACTGTGACAATCAAGCTGCCCTACATATTTCTGCAAATCCAATATTCCATGAGCGCACTAAACATATTGAAATAGATTGTCACTTCTTCAGAGAGAAAATTCAACATAAGTTAATTGCACCTTGTCATATTCAGTCCAAGTTTCAAAGGGTTGATCTCCTTACTAAAGCTTTGGGTCATGGCCCGTTATTTTTTCTTATAAACAAGCTTGGATTACGTTGTTCCACTCCATCAGGTTGAGGGCGTATTAAATAATGTATTTACTCTGTGTTTTTTCTATTTTACCAGTGGGTTTTTTATGTATAAATAACTTAATTTGTACTATTCAATAGATTGTATGAGAAATCTAATTTACAAACTCTGTTCTCTGGTCTCGATGCTCAGTCTCACGGCTTGACGCAAACCTTAGCAGATCCTAGAGATCCATGGCTGTCAATTCCCCAAGTGGTCTGGAAGATTATTTGGTCTTGCCACACTTTACCAAAGATAAAACACTTTCTCTGGAGGAGTTCTTCATATGCTTTACTAACTCGGTGGGATTTAATGTGGAAACATGTAAATGTGGATGGGAGGTGTCACAGGTGTGGGGGGAATATTGAAGACATAGCTGTCACATTATGCTTTATTGTCCTTCTTCTTAAGCGGTATGGTACGGGTGTCAGTTATCCATTCAGGTTCCTCCTGAGTCTTCAATTACTTTTCCTCAATGGTTGCATCAGATTTGGCATAGTTCAACAAGTCTAACAAAACAAGCCAGGAGATTGTTATTTACATTTATATCATTTTTGACATGGTGCTTATGGACAACTCGTAACTCTTTATATTTTGAGAATAAACATTGTCACACCTCAATTCTGAATCAACCAGAATGGTGTGATGAACCGTCTATGATCCAACGGTTCAATCAGTATCTCAAATAGGTTGTGTCCCTTTGCTTAAACCAGATACATCCACAACCATAATCAGAGTAAATAAACAATAACGGAAGTCTTTAATATTAATAAACTGAGAATCTAACAGTGATAACATAAATAAATTATCCAATTATCTCCAAATGATTAAGACAAAAAATTTATAAAATAAATTTTTTAAATGACATGATCCGATAATCCAACAAATAAATCTAATAAAAAACACATGAGTTGCACTCGCACGACGAATCATGCAACTCCACCACAGCTTTTGTGTCCATCGCAGCAACATGCCCGTACATTGGAGCATTCATATAATTTTCTACTGTAGGACCTACATCATCAACTAAAAATATTCGACGTCGAAAGGGTGAACATACATCATGGCTCAGTGAGCAAACAAAACAATGCAACAAACATATGCATGCATTCAATTCATATCTTTGGTCTGATTCATAAGTTTGCAATGTGCAATAGAAAAGATAGATGGCCGCCGCACCTCTATACATGAGTGTGTGAAACCGCCTAATGGATCAAACACCATTGCCGTCCCACATGCACTCATCATGGAATAGAGATAGAGCTAAAGTGCCCGGATCAAACACCGCATGACACTTCTCCTGATGCCCTACCCATACAAACACGTAAGCCCTTATTGGCAAGGACTTGCAAACTGGTCTTGCAACTAATCAATCCTAATGTCAAACAGTGTATCCAAGGCCTCACCCCAGCATCCCTCAATATATCCATAGAGATAGAGCTAAGGCCCTCTAGTAGAGTCAGAAACTACACGGTCCGATACCACCTCCCCTGATACCCTATGACGTAATAGTTCTACTAAGGTAATGGTGATACGACGATGTTAGTGGACAAGACTTGAGTAGAGATAGAGCTAGAGTCTGGTGACCACGATGAACCACAGCGTCACGTCCTCCCCCTGATGCTCCATTCGCATCAAGTACACTAACCACACACATACATTCACATGCCTATTTCTAGCATCATCATCATCATCATATTATAAATATACAAAATTAAATATGCATGAGCAGTAATAAAAAGAATATTGGATGACATGTGAAATACACATTACAAGCATACAAGTTAAAACCTAACAAATTTATAGATTTTAAGTTAGAATTTATTTTCAACAATTCAGACTAACATAAACTGAGTGGTCGCAGGTGTGGCAGCACCTGTGGTCTCAGTTTCTGCGACCACAGGGTATGTGGTCGCAAGGTGTGGTTGCATACCATGCGACCACACATGGGACCACACCCTCCCTAGAAACTTCCTGAGGGCATGTGGTCGCAAGGTGTGGTCGCATATCATGCGACCACACCTGTCACACCCCAATTTCGGTTGAACCAAAAGTGTGAGTGAATCGGTACTAAACCACGGTTCACACCAGGATCTCGAAAGACTGTGTCAACCAATCATCCCTGAGAAAACTAACACAATCCAGAGTAATTCAAGCAGCGGAAATAATTTATAACAATGAGCTGAACTAAATGATAAATTAAAATAATTAATCCAATTATTCCATCATCCATCAAAATTTAAATAATATTTAATTATAAGTTTAACAGAAAATAAAAGAATAAACCAATCACAAAGGAAAGACACAGAATGAGCACTCGCATAACGCATCATGCTCGTCCTCCACACTCTGTGTCTCCAGGGCAGCCATCGTACTGTAGGCTGGGGCGGTCACGAAGTCCTCCACCGTATACCCTGCATCCAAATCTGAAAAGAGATATATATATCGGGGTGAGCTACAATACAGCTCAGTAAAGCACAAAACCAATGCAACATCCACATGCATGAGATAAAATTACAAATTGGGCAGGCTTAACTTGCAAGGTGCTATGGTAAGGATTGACGGCCACCGCACCTCCATGCACGAGAGTGTGGGCACACCCAACAGTCAGGCTCCTACCACACTACTGCTGCTGCCCCACATCACTCACTCCGGTATGGAGATAGGACTCGAGTCTGGCGGGCAGGCGTAATCACAATCCCACATCCTCCCCCTGATACCCCATACTGCACCAATACCTAAACCCCTATTGGCAAGGGGTTGCAAGTGGGTTTCGTTTCCACCCTAGTACAGCCATCTACGGCATAGGGATAGAGCTAGAGCGTGCAGGCTAGGCTGGAGACCACAATACCTCACCTCCCCCTGATACCTTACCCGCAACAAGCATACCAAGATGGAACTATACGCAAGTAGGCCCTATCCCAATATCACTCCCTATGGCATAGGGATAGAGCTAAAGCATCATGGCCAGGTCAACGTCGACGTCGGAGATCACCATGCCACATCACTGTGGCCAGATCAACGTCAACATCGGAGACCACCTGCCATAACCTCCCCCTGATACCCCACCCATACCAAGCATGCTAAGATAAGGTGCTATCGAAGGTGTCGGGGTGAGGAATGATCCCAGCCCCTGGCCCTTCCCATTCCACACCCCAACTAAAACAATCACATGTCTAACATCCATCACACCTAGCATATGAAATGCATGAACAGATAAATCAAATAGAATTTACACTTCATGACATGTGATATGCACAATCCATCAAACAAAGCATATAAATTGATACAGAATATAAAGAGCTCTCTAAGGTTTATTATTAATTCTTTAATTTAAGTTTCGGGTCTTATCCCTTACCTGACGCGTGGTATCAATCCCTTTCGACGTCAAAAATTTCATATACAAGTCCTACACAATCATATTTACATGTTAATTTTCATTTATTAGAGTTTTAGAAGCCAAAACCAGGCTTTCCCAAACAAACAGAGCTCGGAACACATACCGGTCTCGCACATACCGATCGCAGGATAGTGCAACCGGTATGGTGAGACCGGTATACATACCGGATGCACACATACCGATCTCACTCAGATCTGACTGAGTACGACCGGTATGGTGCCAGCGGTATGCATACCGGATGCACTCATACCGATCTCACTCAGATCTGGCTGAGTGCGACCGGTATGGTGCCAGCGGTATACACCGCGGCCCATACCGCTGGACTCACCCAAGGGTATACCCTACGGCGTGATTCCGAGAGCGAGGTCTCCACGGGTAGCTCCCTAAGGTCTCACCTATCCTCTGCTAGGGTCCGATCCCTGTAAAGTCATACGGATCGCGGCTAGAACGCCGCATAGCGACCCAGATCCGAAAAGAGACAAGAAAAGACATCTAGGGCATAAATCATTAAATCCACCCTACGGGTAGGTCCCAAGGGTCTCCCTTATCAATTGCTAAGGTCCATTCTCTGAAGGGTCCTACGGATCTTGGCTAGAATGCCAAAAACCAACCAGATCAGAAAGAAAGGCGAAAGGAATCTAAGCATTTTTCCATCTGATCTCACACCGCTTTGCGGCTCCGATCCGATAATCAGCACTACAGGAAAGATAGAGCACTTTACCGGTAGCAGTTGGCGGCGTGTTCCTCCACCGGCGGCTCCTTCCTGGGCGGCGTCTTCCTCCTTGAACCTCCTCAACTCTTTCTCCGAACGGATGGGTTTACAAAGAGGTTCACGGAGTGTCTCCCCCTCTATTAATAGAGGGAGGCCGTCCAAGGCACGCTCCCCCCTCATATGGAAACTTAAAGTTTCCATTTTTTAGAGAAACACAAGCTGGAGATGGACTCCAGCCGCTCCAAACTATACCGGTCTCGCACATACCGATCGCAGGATAGTGCAACCGGTATGGTGAGACCGGTATGCCATACCGCTGGCCCATACCGGTCGCAGGATAGTGCGACCAGTATGCACTTAACCATTTTTACACCTTTTTCGTACCTGAATTGACTGGTTCTTCACCCGGCTTCTTGCGTGGTCTCTTGTCCGGCTTCGCTTTCCGGTCCGGTTATGATTGGGGCACCTGTCATCGCATAAAACCATGGTTAGATCGGGTTTTAGAGCACGGTTCTTACAACACCCTTCCTGGACTTTTCGAAGGTGTGTGGTTGAATATGTGTGTCTCGTGTGGTCGCACATCATGCGACCACACATGCGATGGTCGACTTCTCACTCCCAACTCCATTCCTTCATGTTTGGATCTTTGGCTTATCATTATGATCCTTTCTATGATTGTTCTATGGCTTAAAATTAATATTTTATACACAGTCCATCATCCACATAGATTCCTTCCATGGATCTCTCGAAATTTTATCCATGGATTGATGATTGGGGTCTCACTTAAATCCCTATCTCCTTCATGATCTATTATAGGTATTCAATTGACATGGGGAATGTTTTCATACCTTAAGCTTGTTGAAGATTCAGAGTTTTCTCTGAATTTTCCTCCTCTTAATCTTCCTCTTCAATTCTCCTTCTCTTCCTCCTCTTCTCTTTCTCTTACTTTTAGTTTGAGTTCTAAAAGAAGATAAGAGGCTAAGGAACGTCCTATATATAGAGGAAAACCCTCCATAATAAGCCCTACTGAATTTAGGAAAGAACCCCCTTAGGATTAGGAAGGTTTCCTAATCACGATTTCTGACTGGGTTCGTGTGGTCGCAGGTGTGGTCGCAGAACCCGTCGACCACACAGTCAGAAACATGAAACCACACGACCCAAGTTCCTGTGGTCGTTTTAATCTGAGGTGTGGTCGACCACACCTGTTTAGGTATGCGACCACACACTCATAATTGACTGTTTTTGGGTTCAATTTCATACCTGATCTTGTGGTTTCTTCACGCACTTGGTCCGCTTGGCCCGACCATGATAGAAAGACCTGATACAAAGTGGTAAGACCGGTTAATTCGATATGGGTCTTATAAACATAGTTCTCCCATGGAAGTAATCTGTAAAGCTCAAATCGTCTTTGCTGAATACTGTGAGGCACATCATCTTGGTAGTTTTATGGAGCTGGGATCAAATATCCCAAAAGAACTGTCTCCAACAAACAAATTTCCTTTACTAACTGGTACGGTTAAGATTAATAATGATGCCGCATTGGCTTTGGATTATTCTCATTTGCAGAAACCATCTGGGGCTTCCTGTGTTTGCAGCAGCTGAGGATTTGAGCTTTACATCGGTGGCTATTGGCGAGGCTTTAGCAGTTAGAACTGCAATAAAGTGGGCTCTACAGCAGGGATTTACTCATATACAGCTGGAGATGGACAGTTTGGAAGTGATGACCTGTTTACAAGGGGTCAAAGTGCAGGGAGATCACATTTTGGAAATGATTATTAAAGACATTATTCAATGTTTATCTGATCAGGGTAATGTAGTTTTTTCCCATGTTCCTAGAACTAGGAATTCCATTGCTCTGTCCCGGATGTGGTTTTTTGTGGTGGGATCATAGTTCCACTTGGTTATCAACTCTTTGTTACTCTGATGTACATAACTTAACTATTAAGGATAATATATTAGTTTCTGTTTTACCCCCAAAAAAAAAAAAAAAATAGGGTTTTTTCCGAAAAAAAAGAAGGGGGTTATATATATATATATATATATATATATATATATATATATATATATATATATATATATATATATATATATATATATACACTCTTAAACTAAGTAAATAAAAAAAAATAAATAATAAAAAACTATTCTTAGATAAATGAGAATGGGGTTATTTTAATTATTTACAGGTTTGATTTGGCTAACCTAACCCTTTGAAAGGGAAACGGCTTCTTGCCCATCTTTATCATAAAACCATCTTATATTGGACATATCCCTCATGCATATATCAAGGAATTCAAATCATCTCCTCCCAGAGATTCGGGAAGAGGGGCAGCGGCCTGGATAGATGGCCGACACCTGGGGCTCGGGAGAATCCGAGCCCTCCATCCAAGCCGACACCGAGCCAACATATTGAACTGACAGGGAGTGTCGGCTTGGATGGAGGGCTCGGATTCACCCGAGCCCCACGTGTCGGCCATCCAACAGGGGCATCTCCCTCCTCCCAAATCACTGGGAGGAGAGAATGTGAATCCCGTATCTAGTGGTCAAACTAAAACTATTTCTCGAAGTTCACTTTTTTATATAAAAAAAGGTCCCCCCCCTCAAGAAAAAAAGAAAAAAAAATTAAAACTCTAGAGGTAAATGCATCCCAAAACAATTGGTACCATCGAAACCACAGTCTTTACCGACTAAGCTAGCCAAAGTGTAGGGAGATCACATTTTGGAAATGATTATTAAAGACATTATTCAATGTTTATCTGATTAGGGTAATGGTAATGTAGTTTTTTCCCATGTTCCTAGAACTAGGAATTCCATTGCTCATCAAATTGTGAAGCAAACGTATCCCGGATGTGGTTTTTTGTGGTGGGATCATAGTTCCACTTCGTTATCAACTCTTTGTCACTCTGACGTACATGACTTAACTACTAAGGATAATATATAAGTTTCTGTTTTACCCCCAAAAAAAGAAAAAAAAGAAAAAAGGTTTATATATATATATATATATATATATATATATATATATATATATATATATATATATACTTCTTAAACTAAGTGATTAAAAAAATAAAAAATAAAAAATAAAAAACTATTCTTACATAAATGAAAATGGAGTTATTTTAATTATATATATATATATATATATATATATATATATATATATATATATATATATATATATATATATATACTTCTTAAACTAAGTGATTAAAAAAAATAAAAAACTATTCTTACATAAATGAAAATGGAGTTATTTTAATTATTTACAGGTCGGCTAACCTAACCCTTTGAAAGGGAAACGGCTTCTTGGCCCATCTTTATCATAAAACCATTTTATATTGGACGTATCCCTCATGCATATATCAAGGGATTCAAATCCTCTCCTCCCAGAGATTCGGGAGGAGGGGCAACGGCCTGGATGGATGGCCGACACCTGAGATTCGGGAGAATCTAAGCCCTCCATCCAAGTTAACACTGAGCCAACAAATTAAACCGACAAGGAGTGTGGGCTCCGATGGAGGGCTCAGATTCACTCGAACCCCACGTGTCTGCCATGCAATGGGGGCATCTCCCTCCTCCCAAATCACTAGGAGGAAAGGATGTGAATCCTATATCTAGCTGTCAAACTAAAACTATTTCTCAAAGTTATTCATTTTTTTATATAAAAAAAAAGTACAAAGGTACCCCCCCCCCCCGAAAAAAAAAAACTCCAAAGGTAAAGGCATCCCAAGACAATTGGTACCATCGAAACCACAGTCTTTACTGACTAAGCTAGCCAACACCCTACCTTCATTTTTTTTTTTGTTTGTTGAAGTTGATCACTTCTTTTTTAAAGCACCGTAATGACTACTATGGGACCAAGATATAAAATTGGACGCTCAAGAATGCAGCCATTAACTTTGAATTATAATGAATGAAATGTAGCAGGTATGGGCAGTCATTTAAGAAAACTTCCTTACATTGCTAAAATTTTCTTTTAGAGTGAACTTGGATTAACTTTTCATCCCAAGGTGACTAGATTTGTGGGATTGTATCAACCTTAGGGCTATAGAAGTCATCACTTGAGTAGTTAAATGATCCATTAGCCTCGGTGGTCGAGCTGATCATAGAGCACTCTCTCCCGGTGGTTGAGCTGGCCTCCGACCACCAATCAAATATAAATAGAAGATTAGTATGTGACAGGAAAGGTAAAATGTGAATGTTCGGTATCTTTCGATTTTAGTTTGTCTATCTAAATAATGACATGCCTTAGATATACACATGTAACCATTTTTTGATTATCACTTGTCTTATTCTAAAAATGTCTTTAAAGAGAGATGAAAAAATAGTTTTCAAAATAATTTAAAATAAAAATTATGTTATACTCAAAAAGGTTAAAAAAAATTACAAATTATTTAACACATTAAAAGGTGTCGATAAGAATTTTTTTGTTTTCTAAATATAAATATATAACAATATAATTTTTCTAAGAATTTAAGTACTAGCATGTGGAATGGTAGATTTTTTTTTTTATATCATTGATTGGGATGAGAAAACATTCAAGACAAGAAAACTAAAAATGGAAAATGTTCAAATCAACAACTATATTTCTACTAACATTTATAATATTAATATTATCCATTATTCTGAAATATAATAATGTAAATTAAAAAAAAATTGAAGGAAAAAAAAACATCCACAACAATTTTATGGAGTTTGTTTTTTTATTTTCTTTAAAGACAAGAACAACTCATACCAACCCATAATGTCTCGAAACGTCATATATCTAAGGAAATACGCACACAATGTGAGACTAAACTTACGATGAACCCGACCTCGACCTGACATTTTTTTTTTTTGGTACTTATTTTTTTGGGGTACTTTTTTGGAGTTGGTCAACTAAATTTGCATTTCCTTTAGTTTTGTTGTGCACAAAAATTGGTCCACATAATACTACCAAACACATACGTATTCAAACCAGGAATCGTTCGGACCAAACATAACATCAAAAACAACAAGCAAAGTTGCTATCGGTCACCGTTCGGGACCGCTGGTTTTCACGTTTGTTCACACGAGAATTTACATAATTACCCCTAATGTTCCGTAGAAACAATGGTGGCGCATTTCCGTCCACGTTCATAACTCCGTCGACGGTCATCCGTAATCTATGGAACTTACATAAATAGCCCCCTGATTCCTATCCAACTGTTGCCCTCTTCAATCTGTCAGTTCTTACCTAAATAACCTTTCTATTTAAGGGTATCAATTTGGTATCGGTACTGGTACCGTATTTCAAAATCATATAGATCGAATCGATACGATATCAGTGTCTTGGATGATACCGGTCGTTATATACTGAATTCTGAAATTTTACCAAAACTGTATCAAATTCAAATTTTATAAGAAATTGAATATACACCGAATAAAAATCAATATGATACTGAAAACGAACCTAAAGAATCGAGATCTTCTATAGTGATTGCCAAATCTAGTGAAGATCTCAGTTGTTCACAGTGCCGCTTGACAGAAGATCTTTTTTTGCAACCCATGTGGGTTCACAACTTTCACATTTTTTTCCGGTAGAGAAGTTCATAATTTTTACATTTTTTATATTTTTATATTATTTGGGTAGAGAAGTTCATAATATTCACATTTTTTTGGTACTGAAATTCACAATTTTCACATTTTTTTTTTTGGTAGAGAAATTCATAACTTTCACATTTTTTTTATTTTTTTTTGGTGGAGAAATTCACAACTTTCACATGCGCCAACCATAAAGAAGCCTTTTAGATTTCCAATGAAAATATTCCCATTAAAAAAAAACAAAAAATCAGCTATAGCTACAAGAATAGAGTGGGGTCCATTATGAATCCCCCACAATAATGATGAGGTATACATCATACATGCATACATATACATGTGACATAGCTACAGTTCCTATCCAAACTATGACCCCAAAAAAAAAAAAAAAAAAAAGTCTAACATCCACCGTTCAATTTCTAGGCAATTCAATATGCATCACATGATAGAATGATCAGAATTCAAAGCTTAAGCAATGCCACCTCCTCAAATCCATCACCATATTAACAAAACCCATCCAACAACACGTGTGCCACCTCCCTCGCAAGTGCACAATCACTGACTTTAGTCTCGTGTGCCATGCAACCAATATTTCCTTTTCCAATTTAACCACGTGGCAAATTAGAAAGGCTTCTGCAGGTACATGAACATGTCCTGTAAAGGATTCAGTAAATTATTGCTGTTTTGGAACTGACCAAAAGGATTCTCAATGGCATCCATGTTATTAAATGGAAATTCAAGGGTCCATTTGGGTTCACTCTGAACTTCTCTCTCACATGTAAACTCCGGCGACAACACATGCTCCGAGCAACTGGAATCCGTATGTAACCTCGGAATCGAATCTGACGTGTCCATATACGGATACTCGTCGATCAACGATGGCACCACCACTGGTGGCGGCGCAAACATTTTCCGGCCTTCTGGCTTCTCATCGATGATTTCCGACGAACAATTTGTCATCGCCGGCACCGGTTTTTTTTCGCCGGAACTTTGCTTCTCTATGGAGCCTTTCTTATTGTAGATCCGACACAGAACCCAATCATCAAGCTGCAAAAGTAATAGCCACGTCAGCATTCACTCATTAAAGACAATTTTACCCTTCTACTTATCCAAGGACAGAATAGTCATTTCATACCCTCAAGCTGTTCTTCTTGCGAGCCGACCTATCGACGTCGGCCAGACGATACTCGTGCATGATCCAGTTGGTTTTCTCTCCTCTCGGCGCTTTTCCAGTATAAAACACCAAAGCTTTCTTGATTCCAATCGGTTTCGGCTTCCCAATCGGTTTATCGGCTCCAGTAGCTTTCCAATAACCTGTTCCGGCGGCCCGGTTCGGTCGCGAACCGTTTGGGTATTTCCGGTCCCTTGGAGAGAAGAAATACCATTCTTTCTCACCGTAAAGTGCCATGCCTGCATTAACCCCAACAAAAATGAAACATTACTCTTCCAAATAATAATTTCAAAAAAAAAAAAAAAAAAAAAAAAAGAGGAGAGGGAGAGGGTAATAAGGTAATTTACCAGGGAGCTGCCATGGGTCGTATTTGTAGAGATCAATCTCTGCAATGATCGGAACGGCGATCGACTGCGACGCACATTTACGGCAGAGGTAGTGCATCACAAGCTCCTCATCCGTTGGATGGAATCTAAAACCAGGGGGTAATTCTAAACCAGACCTCATTCTTCTTTCTCTCTCTAAAAACCTGGAGCTTCTGTTGTTTTTTCTTTCCACTTCTGATGCTGGAGAGAGAACGGCGCTTGAAACTTAGAACCCAAGAGAGAGGCTGGTATATATAGAGGAGATAATAGAGCATGTGTCGAGGTCGGCCAGAGCTGTCTAGAACTACACGTGGGTGTGACCAGTGAACACCCACCTTAGGGGACGAGTTGGGCTGACCGCAGCCGGACACGCGTCGGCATTTTAAACCCTAAAGAAAACTTGTCGACATCTGAATGTTAATGATTCTGTCATTCCTTACGTCACCCGTTTTGGACTGATTCACAATTCGGCTCTCTAATATTTCCAAAGGCCTATCTTTAGTGCTGTGTGTTTCTTGCCCCTACAGTCCATCGTGAGCTGGCAGTTCAACCAAAGTGGGCCCAGAGCAAGTCAGCGTCACCGATTTTTACAACCACTAGGTGACGTCATTCTCGTGGGTTTTATTTATTTATTTGTAAATCCGACGGTGGAAATCATCTGGGTAATATGATTCAGATCGAATGGAATCAAGGGATCTGGCGTGATCCGGGAAGGGTTGTGGAGGACAAAGGTGAAGATCGGCAGAAAAGCACTTTAGTGATGACGGAGTCATTCTGCAACATTCTCTTGATGACGTGGCTTGTGGCTTACGTGGATAAGGATGAGGAAGCTACTCGGAAGATACTAGAAGGAGAATAAAATAAAATAAAAAATTAAAATTCTAATTTGTGGTTCAGATTTAGAAGAGGGTAGAAGTAGGAGAACCAATCAGATCGGATGGAAAAGCATCTTTGATTTTTGTGTTTTGACCTGATTGGGAGTATAGTACTGTTGTGGATCAGGGGTTTCAACTTTCAATAATTTATGCGACGAAGCCACGTCAGGAGTATATATGTCTATCCATTCGATCAGATTATTAAAATGTTTTTAAAAAAAAAAAGCTTGGTTTTTTTAGTGGGCTGAGTAGGATGGTGAAGACTAAAACTTTTTGAACGTTCCCAAAAAGTCATCCAGGAGTACCGGATCTTGTTAGAATGTGTGGCCAAAATGATAGAATATGGGAATACTATTTCAATGGGAATCAGATATATCATTTTTCCATTGGATAAGATCGATTTTAGATATGACTGATACTGTGTCTGATACCTGAATTTATAACCATGTCAGGGATATTTTAAACAGTGTTTGGTAAGTATGGCATTCTACTTCTCGAAAATTTTAAGGATGAGATCCGATCAGTCCGGATCAGTCGGGATTGGGACCAGTCGAGGCCGATCCTATGATTGCACCATGTTAGAATTGGTTGGCTTAGGCCGATCCCTTACTTGGTTCAGTGTTCTCAAAACATATTCTTTGTCAAGAACATATTCTGAGATGACAAAAACAATGTTTGATTACTTTGGTCTATATTCTCATCTTAGATCATTAACTTATTCTGGAACACATTCTTTAGTCCATTCTACATTATGAGTTAATAAAAAAAAATATTTCATTTTTTAATCGAATTTCAATCTATCTTTAGAATGCATTCTACATTCTAAAAATACATCATAAAGCTAACACCTACCGCAGCCTTAAATTGGTAGGTGAATGTTGATCTAAACTAAAGCAGTCTCACAATTCTGGAAGCAAATTAATACCATGTCTTAGAAGTATAATAACAAAACCCTAATATTATACTACAATTTTATTCTTTAGTGGTTGACAAAAATGTTCACGGTTGTTAGTAATTTGGAAAAGAAAAAAGTGGGACCAACCTATCACTAAAACCATGATCTGATGCGTTTAAGCCGGCGGAATGTGGCTTAGAAACATCCAAATCATTAATCACTTACGTTAGAGAAGAAAAGTAAGTGGGTAGGCTTGACTTTTCCCTTTCATCTTTTCCCTCTTTTGGTGGGATAAGAACATGAGATAAGAAGTCGTCTACGTGAGATGAACAAGACCAGATATGACCCTTCGAAAGCTGCTTTGTATTCCTCATGAAAAACTTTATTTATTTATTTTTTTTTTCTCTTGGTTTTACTTTAAAGATGAAGTACCCAAAAAGCTTCCCTCAATGGGAACCCTATTTGGAACATGGTTTTAGGGATTAGGATTGGTTTAACTAGAGTCAACACAAGTTTAGATCGGGTGAACGATTGATGGGGCCGGAGATCTGCACTGCAATGAATTAGAATCGGACAACAGAGAGGGTCGGACGTAAATGTTGGGAGTTGTTGCAGTTAGATTATATGTCGAAATCCTTCGATGTTGAGTTAAACAAGACAGGACAAGTGAGGTCGAGTTTATAGTCTTGGGATTTCTATGATGGTTAAATCAGTTTATCGAACAAATAAATAGTGTCGGGTGGTCGATTAGATAAATAAGTGGAATGGGGTAAGAGGGATTTCGAGTCAGAGGTGTCAGAGCGAGAAAGTTAATCAGTTAAAAGTAAGAAATGTGAAGTGCTAAGACCTTGATTTTTGGGCCTACAAATAAGGAATAGTGAACAATGGGGCTCGCGTGCCTTTCGAGTACAACGTCATATTTTGGTCGATGATTTTGCCCTTGATTTCAGCTATTAATGACGGAGGTGTCCTTTTATAGTAGTTTTTGTGTAAAGTGAGGATTTTACCCTTGAATTCGTGAGTACTTTTGATGGTGTCCAGATATAGCCATTCTATTGGTTTTCCGGTATTTGTGCCGAACAGGAGTAAAGAGAGTTATTGCAATAAAATAAACTATCAAATACATTTACCATATAAACACCTGACTATTTATAGCACGAGTGATGATGAACATACTCTAATCTAGTATGACAGTGACATGGGATGTTGGGCCATCCGTTTGGGACCAGATTACTCTGACCTAATTACCCTTTGACATATTATCATCATGTGTTATGCATCTACCTACTGGTGAGTTATTTTTATGTATAACAACTCTTATATACATGATTCCACCTTGATTGGGAGTATTTGAACTATGCCCCCATGAAAAGAAAATAATTTTGTTTCCAAGAAAAGACTTCAATAGATGTTTCTTTAAAATGCTTTTTTTTTTTTTCTCATTGTAAAGGGGAAAAAAAGCATTTGTTTGATCTATGAAAAAAGTTGCAGTTATAGTGGGATTCTTATTACTTTTGCTCTAAATACAACACTGCAACTCCTTTTAATAAAAAAGAGGCAAAACTAGTTGTTTCTAGCAAGAAATGGAGTGTCAATAGCCAACTAGCACTTTCACTTTTTACTTTCCATATGCTCTTTTATTATAATGGCTGGCTTTTGTTTGAAAGGCAAGGTTTGGCTTTGGTAGCTTTATACCTTTATATTTATTTGATGGGTGAATCAAGCTTCTGTTCATGGAAGCTGTCTCCATTTAATTTTTATTTATTTTATCTTGATTTTTAAGAAATTA